>OZ023270.1:70327081-70827081 GCA_964006375.1 Tillus elongatus
GTCTCTAAATTGTCGGGACGCGTGTATGGCCCGACAAGTTGGGAAGACCCGACAAGTCACGTCCATGCATGTGGTTTGTCCTCATAATTATACGGACACAAACACACACACACACACACACACACACACACACACACACACACACACACACACACATATATATATATATATATATATATATATATATATATATATATATATATATATATATATATATATATATATATATATATATATATAGGAAATTGAATGTGTTGGCAATGGACTACGTGACAAGTGACTGGTAAAATGAGAAGAGATTAATTTACGGACGAATCGATTTTGAACATACTTAATATGGAAATTTCTATTAAAATTAAACATGAAAGTAGCGAGCAACTGTAAAGTATTTAGATAAATGGATTATTAGAAAAATGTTGCTGGCCACTGCAATAAATTCGACTGATTCCCCATGATTCTCTCAATTTGGTTGCTAAAAAAGGTTTAATTTAAATGATTAAATTGTAGAACGGAACCCCGAATATCTCAAACAAAGTACACCTCTATCATATCTTGGTACAACATGCAATCAAGCGTGGAAGGCAATCAAAGGAGGCCTGTAATTTAGAGGCCACCGCTGCGTAAAACAGAAGCTCCACTCTCTATCAATAATCAATTCTTTATAATATTACCGGATCAACCGATACAACAATAATAACCGTCCATTATCTGCACCAATCTTTCGATATTACTGTTATAGAATACGGCATGGGTGTACACAGGATGTATGCCTATAATATGAGGAATATCGGAGATGTTCATTTAGTCATCGGTGACTCCATGCATTCAAAATCGAGTTCGACTTCTATTTGATCTTCACTAGCAGACTTCAGTAGATGTTGCTGCAATATCCAAATGCCTTGCTTATTGGCTAACTTTTTTAGTGGACATTCGTTAAATGACAAATCATAACTTTTAACTTTCAAAAATGTCAAATGGACGTAAATCAGTTATTACCTACATATACGGACTTTGAAAGAAATCCTAATACCCAGTAAAAGTTTATTGATTTTAATAATATTTATACATAATGTGTGTTTAATCAAACTTAAAAAATTACTTCTTCAAACTAAAATATTGAAAAATTAAGTTATTTAATAATGAGTGGGTCCGCCGCGGTTCCCTATGCATTCCGAATTCTTCGAGGCATGCTTGAAATTACACAAATGATTTATCGTATCCTGGGGATTGTCATCCCAGGCTTCTTGAATTCGGTGACGGGGGTCAACTAGGTTATTTGATGGTTGGAGTAAATTACCCAGCCGATTGCTAATCATATCCCATACATGTTCCATTCGTGAAAAATCTAGCGAGCGAGAAGGCTATCAAAGCAGGCTCGAGCTATTCCCTTGTAGAAACCTTGTAGCAACCCTTGCTGTATAAGGACGTGCGTTGTCTTGTTGCAAAAGGGTTGAATTAACCCTCGTAGGTATGGCAGTTCAGCAGTATGCCGTAGATTTCGTATGTAGCCATTGGCACTCACACTTCTGTCAATGAAAAGTAAAGTGGACCTGGTTTCATTAGTTATCACAGCTCGTAGAGTCACCTCCTGTGTTAGGGCCATATGCCGTTATACAGCAGATTCTTAATATTCACGTTCTCCACGTAATCGTTTCACTCTTCTGCGGCCATCCTAGATTCAAAGATAGAATTGGGACTCGTCAGAGAACATAACACGATTCCATTTACCATCCGAATTTTATCCACCCTTACACCACTAAAACCGAACAGCACGATATCAATATCGAGGTGGGAGACATAAAAATGGCCTATACGAACTTTGCCTAAAAATGCGAATTGTGCAATATATCGTTCCCATCAAGACTCTTTGTTGTGGAACTCCCAACCAAGCATTTCCAATCGACCGTATTATGGAAAGTCTGCCTCTTAAAGCCGAAATTCTCAAATGACGATCTTCGTCTTGCTGAAGTTAATCCATGCTTAACCACAAGGAAAATTCAATGCGAGGTTAAGCACGCGGACTGTGAAGTTACATTAACCTTTTTTAAATAAGCTAACGATGTTTTTAACAAAATGATTATGTAAATACGCCAATTGGACGCAGCTACTGACATGTGTATGTGAATGTCTTGTGTGCAATGTCCCCAGGCCTGGTCACAAAGCGCCACAATTGGTGTGATCTCTTCTGATGCTCCTCGAGTTTAACTTTAGTTCAGTTATCGGCTTCTGTTGAAGTGTCAATTTGACACGAAATATATAAAGCATGGTATAACTAAGAACTTTCGTAATTGTTTTACCTGTCCCAAAAAGGTCGAGTGCCCTGAAATGAGATTCGATTATATATATATATATATATATATATATATATATATATATATATATATATATATATATATATATATATATATATATATCTGTGTGTTTATGTGGCTGTGTGTGTATCACACCGATAAATACTGACACATTTAAAATGATTTTCTGTACTTTTATCCGTAATGGACTTGAGTATGCTTCAGTTGTGTGGTCTCCGGGTTACCAAAACCATATTCTTCAGTTGGAAAAGATCCAAAAACGCTTTCTAAAATATATTTACTTCCGCCTCAATGGTATGTATCGGAGTATAGGCAGCGGGACTTCTTGCTACAAAGTCCAGAATCTAGAAGGGAACAAGCTGCACTAATTTTTTTAAATGCTTTAGTGAGGGGATCTTGTGACTGCTCTCGTCTACTTGAGCAACTAAACTTTAATGTTCCGGGAATGCCATCGCGAAATCCGGTCACCTTTTGGTTACCTAATCTTGTGAAGTTCTCACCGCTTTATAGATTGTGTTCTATTGCCGACAGGCACGCGTCTTCCATTGATATATTTGTGTCGGATCCAAGGTTGCTCAAAGTGTTGGTAGTCTCACGGCTGTGGAGGACTGGTTTTTATTTCACAGTTATGGAGGACTGATTTGTGTTTCTGATTGTTTTTTGCTCATTGTTGATTGTTGTGATTTTTTATATTTTTCTGTTTTAGTTACATTCTGTTATGAAATTGTAAATTATGGTTTAAAATGCTTATTTTTAGTTTTAATTTTAATTTTTAATCTTATTTTTGTAGGTTATTTATGTGTTTTCTAGCCAACAATTGGGCTTGTCCTGTTGGGTAGTGTAATGTTAAATAAATAATTCACAAAATAATGGGCCGATTTCGATAAAATTTGGCAGGTACCTTCCTTTTGCAAATGGCTTGGAGAAGCTGGTTATTCAGAAAAATCGACCCAGTTTTTCCCGGAAAATGTTGTTTTCGTTCGGAAATTTTTTATATTTCCGGAAAACAAAGTTAGGGCAACCAAATTTGGTACGCTAGTTTATCTAACAAAACGTAAACTATGCACCAAAATTTAGATCCATAGGGTAAAGGAAAAAAGTTATAGGCATTTAAAAACAAATTGTGGGTGCCACTGATGACCAGACACACGCACAAAAGCAAAATAATTTGTGTACATAACAAAATCTATTGTATGTTGCAGACAAAGACTAAGTTTTGGGGCGCAAAAATGAATCAAGAAATGCCAGAAAAGTTACTTTGAATATTTGTAAACTTTTCCTCTTAAAACGTCAAAGTCGCAATTTGAAACGTCAAAATTGGCAACATTTAGGCAAATAACTCAACCATATACCACAACGCACTTGCTGTGTCCCGTCTTTATTTCATTGTACCAAAATATTTCCAGAAAATTCATTTCAAATAGAACCTTTCTTTGATGCTTTGGCAGAAGTTTTAGTTATAGAGTTTATGGTTTAATTGTCTATAATTTTTAGCAAATTTTCGCAAAAGCAATGCGCTAATGAGGAGACCACGACTTTTGAATTCAAGAAAGATTTTTTCAAATGAGTGCAAACTAAATACCCTAGGACCCATATCAGAGGTTAGCTTCAGTTTGTATCTGTTCACATATATACCGGGTGACGCATTTCTACGATAAGGCTCAATATTACTGTTATTATACAAGATACGAGAAATCATTGTATATGTTAATTATACGGCGATCTTGAGCTGCACCTTATAAAAGTTATTTCGACAATCAGACGTGGCCCATTAGTAGCTGGCGATACAGATTTCCTTTTTTTAAATCGAACACCCATTATATTATTGCATTTTTGCATTTTTCATCGAATTGTAATGCATGCTTGTTTTCGAGTTATTTCAATCGTTTTGCAGATTTTCACATTTTCAAAAATTGTGATACCGCGTTTTGATCAATAGAAATCGGGGTCCCATGCAATTGACACATTCAGATAGGTTTCTGTTTATATTATTTCATGAAAAAAATCGAGATGTCGTATATAGGGCACTTTCAAATTGTGACCGTATAAAAAAATCAAACTGTCGTAACTCAATTGTTTCAAATATCACAGCCTGTATTTGTGTTTCAGAAGTGAAGGGCTTTATAATAAGTTATCAAAAAAATGTTTTCGGATTTTTGTGGAAAAATTGTAAATTTTCATGAAAAAAACATTTTTGGGAGTTTTGTCTAAAAGATAGTTCGATCGAATATGCTACATTGTTTCAACTATATAGAGTATACTGGTAACCAAACCTGATGCCTGCTTTCATCAAAAAGAAACATATTTATTGTTAAAAACATTTTTATGAAAATTCACTACCCTAACGCATTTGCTGCGTCCAGATGTTCTTATCTTATATATATATATATATATATATATATATATATATATATATATATATATATATATATATATATATATATATATATATATATATATATATATATGTAAACAGATAAGAACATCTGGACGCAACAAAGGCGTTAGGGTAGTGAATTTTTATAAAAATGTTTTTAACAATAAATATGTTTCTTTTTGATGAAAGCAGGCATCAGGTTTGGTTACCAGTATACTATATATATATATATATATATATATATATATATATATATATATATATATATATATATATATATATATATATAGGTTAACGCATTCCTACGGTATAAATTTAGCTGCATCATCTCAAATTATTTCGACAATCAGAGAGTGGCCTATAATTTGTTCATGATACCAATTTTTTTTTTAATCGAACACCTCTTATATCATTGAATTATTGCGCTTTCCATTGAATTATAATGCATGTTTCTAAAAATAAATTGACAAGGTTCATCGTTTTCGAGTTATTTAAATTGATTGATATTTTTGGCACATATCAAAAATTATGGTACGGCTTTTTTACAAATATATAGCAGAGTCCAATTAAAATAACGCATGTAGAGAAATTTTCGTTTATATTATTTGTGAAAAAAATCAAGACCCGTATACAATTTTTTTATCTTTCTGGAGTTATTATTGCTCGTCACATTTTTGTAAAATTTTGGTAATTAATAAAGAATGTTTAATAAGTCATTGTAAAAAAACATGTGTTCGGATTTTCGTGAAAAAATTGTTTGCAACTTTCATGAAAAAATTTTGTTTGTAAGTTTTGTCGACAAGCTTTGTGTGAATAATTATATCTTGGTACTAAGTCAAGATTGGAACTGATAAGTACAGTTGGAGAACCCAATTCACCACAACACATCGTTTTAAAGACCTCACGATCGTTTCGCTAACAAAGTTAACGTCATCAGAGGAATAATTTTAGGTAAATAGCTTGAATAAATTCATTGGTTAGCAAAATTGGACCAGTTTTTCGGGAACATTTTATGTTTATTTCCGGAAATTTTTTGTACGTTTTCAAACAATAAAGTTATTTGGTGAAAAAATGCTACTTCGTGTCCACTATATAGCTTATACTGGTAACCAAATTGCATACCTGCTTTCATTTAAAGAACACATGCACTTGCTGCATCCAGACTTCTTTTCTAGTTTGGTTCAGTTACTTCATAATTTGAAGTTTTCTCTAGGCGCAGCAGAATATTAATATTATGGACAAAAGCTAATGAATGGCGATGTAATTAATGTGGAAGTTATTAGCGTTATGAGTAGTTAATACCAGTGTCCCAGTCTGTCTGACACTGAAGGAGTAATACAGGGATTAGTCAGACAGAACAAGGATACTGGCAGGCATCTTACTGATCCTCGTACGACATATGTCTATGTGCCAAGTCTCTTAGTCTGTCTTACCAGATCCACCCGCAGTTATCCTATAATATGCATACAAATACTTGCTCATATTTAACTATAACAAATTGATTCAGGAAACGTCTCAACAAGAGAAAAACATAGGTACGAGTATTTTCTCAGTTTATTATCATTTATTTAACTTCACCTGTAAGCTAGTATGTTTAGGTCAGATCTTGCAAGTCAATGTTGAACCAGTTCCTCTAATCGAACTGGGCTGATATTTGATACGATTATCTGTCAAGCACACTTGGAGAACCTAAATCACCACAACACATTTTAAAAAACCTGACGACCGTTTCACTAACCCAGTTAGCCTCATCAGGGGATGAATAATTCTAAATATCGTATATCCACAACTTTCTTAGTGCATTTTCTCAATAAATAATATGGGCCGATTTTGATAAAATTTGGCATGTGCCTTTCTTCATAAGTGACTTAAATAAATTTGTTAGCCAGGAAAATCTAACCATGTTTTCCGAGAAAATTTTGGATTTTATTTTGGAAAAAATATTTATCTCCAAAAATAAAAAACTTATGGTAATCAAATTTGCTATACAAGTTACTGACATTACAAGGACACCATACTTGACCATCTAGTAAAATGTGTTTGACATTGACAGATTGGATATTAACTTTTAGCTAAAAACGCGCACGGACCGGGGAAATCGATATCTTTCTATTATGATAAACAATATTTTAATTTTGTGTTCCAGCTCCATTTGAGAAAAAACCTTTAAATGCTTAAAACTCAATTATATATGAAGCTAGAAATTAACATTTGGTAGAGCTAGGTACTGCAAGTTTATTTAAAAATTACCGTTGGTCTCTTTAAAAATTAAAAATTTGATTTAAGTTAGAAAAGCTTTCCGAGGAAACTTAATTCTTACTTAAAACAGGAGTGTATCTGTCAAGTTATAAACGTGGCTACTTTTCCTTATAAATCGCCTATTTTGTTTTGGTCAGCCTAATCGAGCTGGTTATTCCAGTGTTTTTTAACAATTTTCCTACTAGTGAATTGTAGCATTCCTACTAGTGAATTGTCTTAGTCAGCTGACAAAAAAAAATCAGCTGAAATTATAATTTTAGACACAACGGTTAAAAAGTTATCCAGGCGTTTTATGGAAAAATTAGAACTTGGTCCAAAAGTATGAGACTATTGTTTGTACCAAGTGTTAAAAATAGTGAAACCAAACAAAATGTTATATGCATCCGGCGGGAATCGAACCCGGGCCGTTGTTTGTTTATGTGATAGAGACGGCAACTTGCTACGACGGGCATTTTATATTACATTATTGAAGTAAGTGTAACTAAACAGATAATTACAGAATTAATTGAACTGTGACCAGTTCACCAGTCATTGAAACATATACGACTCTTTCGATCTTAGCAGATGGCGTCGTATTTTTTAAGTTTAGAGATGAAAAACAAACTGCTTTAAAATCATTTTCATTGAAACATGAGCCTAATTATTTCAGTCTTTCGCAGCTTCTAATCTTCCTATAATATAACACTTACTTATTAATTAAATATCCACATAATATCGATGGAATTTGCAAAGATTACATTTTTAGTGAGTTATCCCTTATTCTTGGATATTTATTCTAGGTGACGACTGTTTCTGAACAAATTCTGTTCCAAAAAGCCTTCACATCCTAGTTTGCCAAAATATCTTCTTTATAGAAGCGATAATTTCTTAAAAATTACTAATTGCCTTCCTTACATCTTGATCTTCCCACTATATAGTATATTTACAGTCTAAAACTCTAATTAGAGCCTTTCACCAAGTTACAAAAATAGTGTATTCTAAACATTCTACCGAAACCCCCACTTGAAAAACACTAACCATTTTGGCTTTTGTCCTACTGTGACCTCCAGTGACACTTTCTTTTTTTCGTTGAATTCTTATAATTTTTTTCTTTGAAGTAAATTTTAGTAGACAAAAATTCACTAAAGAGAAATTCGCGACTTTTTAATTTTGAAATAGTTTCTTCACCCGAGCGCAAACTAGACCCCCTAAAACACATATCAGGGTTCAGCTGCAATATATATATATATATATATATATATATATATATATATATATATATATATATATATATATATATATATATATATATATATATATATACAGGGTCGCTGATAAGTCTGGAAACGGTCGATTATCCGGGAAAATATACAAGGTGTCGAAAAAAGTGTTATACAAAAGTTTTTGGGTTCTTCAATGTCTACTAGGCGGTGATAATTTCATTTATACAGGGTTGGTCATACAGGCGTGGCACACCAATATTAATTTTTTTTTAATGGAACACCCTATATATTATTCGATATTTCAATCCTTCTCTTAATTTTGAGCAACATTTATCAGAAGCATGATGTACATAAACTCAATCGTTTCCGGGTAAAAAAATAAATAAAAATAAACGCTATTGTTTTTAAAATCTATTGGATGAAGAACAAAAATAAATGAAAAGTAGAATATCTCTTGAAAACAATCTGTGAGTGTGAAAAGAACCGGTTGCGATGTTTTTAACATTGTTTGGAATCCTATTTTATAAGATGTTCAAAGTGTTCTCCATTGACCTCCTGACAATAATGAATTCGCTTAACAAAACATTGCACTGCATTTACAAGAGCGTTTTGAGGAATGTTATTAATTTCATGCACAATCCTTGCTTGCAACTCTTCAATATTCTGCGGTCTATTTTGGTAAATTAAATTTTTTACATGACCCCACAAAAAAAAGTCAAGCGGCGTCATGTCGGGAGACCTAGCTGGCCATTCAATAGTTCCCCTGCGCCCTATCCATCTGCCAGGAAAGGTTTGATTCAGATATTATCGTACCTCAATTCCAAAATGAGGGGGTGCCCCATCCTGCTGAAACCATATTTCTTCCGCTGGTAGATTTGGGTCGTTATTGTTCGGAAATAATCGACTTACGTCTGGAACAATTGATTCTTGCAAAAGTGTCAAATATCGAGCAGAGTTCAAATTACCGTGTATAAAATAAGGTCCTATGATATGTCCACCAATAATAGCACACCAAACATTTACTTTTTGCGGTCTTTGGGTGTGAATTTGTTCCATCCAATGTGGGTTTTCGTCTGACCAGTACCTACAGTTGTGTCGGTTGACTTGTCCATTCAAACAAAATGTAGATTCGTCGGAAAACAAAATGTGGTTGGCAAAGTTAAAATTTTGGCGTTACTTCTCCATAATAAGTTCACAGAACTCGATTCTGCGATCAAAATCGTCTTCACTCAGTTCTTGCAATAAATGAATTTTATATGGACGGAACTTTTCCCGCTTCGTAATCTTTTGAATTGAATATCGACTCATATTGTGATTTAAAGCCAATTGCTGTGCCGAAGTTTTCGGATTTTCCACCACATCCAATACTACATTCAAAGAATTTTCTTCATTTGTAACGGTTACTGGCCTTCCAGTTCTAGGTTTATCCTTGATACCGCCAGTTTCGTGAAAACGATGCAAAGTTTTCGAAACTGTGGATTTGGAGATCGATTCCCGCTCAGGATGCAACTCATTGAACATAATCACCACTTGAGCAAAACTTCGTGTTCTATCACCGTACCCTATCATCATTAAAATTTCGATACGTTCGGTTTCACTTAAACTTGCCATTTTGCACAAAAACTGTTGACACTAAATTACTAATGTTTCAAAACTGTTGACACTGAATGAATGTTTGACATTCGTTGTCCTGGAAACATTTTAAAACAAAAGAATAATACTGCGTTTCTTATGGGCATTTTATCTTATCTTGGGATTCCAAACAATGTTAAAAACATCGCAACCGGTTCTTTTCACACTCACAGATTGTTTTCAAGAGATATTCTACTTTTCATTTATTTTTGTTCTTCATCCAATAGATTTTAAAAACAGTAGCGTTTATTTTTATTTATTTTTTTACCCGGAAACGATTGAGTTTAGGTACATTATGCTTCTCATAAATGTTGCTCAAAATTAAGAGAAGGATTGAAATATCGAATAATATATAGGGTGTTCCATTAAAAAAAAATTAATATTGGTGTGCCACGCCTGTATGACCAACCCTGTATAAATAAAATTATCACCGCCTAGTAGACATTGAAGAACCCAAAAACTTTTGTATAAAACTTTTTTCGACACCTTGTATATTTTCCCGGATAATCGACCGTTTCCAGACTTATCAGCGACCCTGTATATATATATATATATATATATATATATATATATATATATATATATATATATATATATATATATATATTTATTTATTTATTTATTTATTTATATAGCATATAAATTTAAAAGTAATAATTTACTGACACCAAGAAAATAAGATAACACGTAAATTGCACCCCCTACTTTATCAACTAGCAACATTCCTATGGTTCTGGTCGTTGTTGTCGTTCATACCAATTTGTTTTCTTTCTAGACCCGACTAAAGATAAGGTACTTGATCGATAACGATGCAGCAGATACCAGTTCGATAAATCTGGACCGATTAGCTCGTTCTTCTTTTTTAACTGACCTTTCAGACTTAACGCTCTCGACAAACATGTATGCAGAGAATACTAGTGCTGATCGTAAGTTACCGGACACAAAGTAAGCTGCTGAACTATCCTAATATTGACTATATTGGATTTAAAAAAATTCATAGAAAAATATATCATATTTTAACTATACTTTGTTCGACAATACGTGGTATGTATATATACTGATATTAAAAAAAAATCAGAAAACACAGTAAAGGTTGGTTAATTTTAATAAAATTTATACATAATGTGTGTTTAGTCAAATTTAAAAAAAGTCTAGACGCAGCAAGTGCGTTATGATAGTACATTTTTATAAAAATGTTTATATATTTAATGACAAATATGTCTTTTTTAAACAAAGACATGGAATTTGGTACAACCTACATATAGTAGAAACAATGTACCTTATTTAATCAAAATAACTTTTTGTTTGAAAAAGTACAAAAATTTTCTGAAAACAAACTTTAAATGTTCTCGAAAAAACTGGTCCGATTTTCCTGGGCACCGAACCCATTCAAGCTTTTACACACCTGCTAAAATATAATTATCCACAAAAAGCTTTTTGATAAATATGAAAAAACAATTTTTGCATGAAAATTTGCAAATTGCTATTTCCTTTACAAAAAAATGGTTAAAGTATAGTTACACGCAAATTATGTTTATTCACGAAAATTTGCTTAACAATTATTTTTTACGAAAATGTGAAATATTTCTTTTTACAATAACATATACATTTATTATTACCAACACTTCACAAATAATCTTCCAAAAATGATTTCTTCAAAAACACAAAAATAATTTTACATAATATTTTTTACACGAACATTTTCTGAAAAATTCATAATATTCAAATTACATATATACCTAACATGTATTTAAATTTTCGTTTGTAATTTACATTCCATAATATAAAGCCGCGTACCAAATTTGCTTGTCATAGCTTTGCTATTTCCAGAGGTATAAAAATTTTACGGGAAAAACCTAACATTTTTCAGCAGAAACTGGTCTGATTTTCATTGATTGTTGTTGCCCTTACTTGGTGAAACTTGTCCATACTGCATACAGACTTGGAGAAGACTTCTACTGTTGGTTTTTAGTGGTGAAGGACGTAGCCAGCGCGTGAGCTAACTGGAGAAAGTGGCCCTTCGAATTCTGGAAGTTCTAGGATGTTCTTCAATGCTTCTGTGACTATAGTTTCGCTGCTTGACAGCATTTTCAGACAGATTAAAATAGTACGAAATCATGACAACATAGCAACAGATATTTATTTATAGTTGTCATGATTTACTAATTCAATTTTAATCTGTCTGAAAATGCTGTCAAGCAGCGAAACTATAGTCACAGAAGCATTGAAGAACATCCTAGAACTTCCAGAATTCGAAGGGCCACTTGCTCCAGTTAGCTCACGCGCTGGCTACGTCCTTCACCACTAAAAAGCAACAGTGAAGCCAGAGAAGTATTCTCCAAGTCTGTATGTGGTCTGATTTTGATGACTTATCCAAGCTACTTGTAAAAGGAAGATACTCACCAAATATGATCAAAGTCGGCCTATTATTTTCTGAGTGACCGTTGTGATATATATATATATATATATATATATATATATATATATATATATATATATATATATATATATATATATATATATATGATTTGGCAGTAGTGTTGGCTATATAGTTTATTGGTTAATGATATTTTATTTTTGTCGAATTTTCGTAAAAAATCTTTAAAGTTCAATATATCCGTTATTATGCACGATACTAAAAAAAATGTATACATTAATTATAGGGTGTCTTGAGCTACATCTTAAAAAATATTTTAAAGACTGGCCCATAAGTCGTTGGTATTTCAAGTTTTCTTTTTTAGTGAATTTTCGTAAAAATATTCACTAATGGGGAGATCCGTGTTTATATATATATATATATATATATATATATATATATATATATATATATATATATATATATATATATATATGTATATATATATATATATATATATATATATATATATATATATATATATATATATACACACACACACACACATGTATATAGAAATGTGTTCTAGGGGGTCCAGTTCGCGCTCATTTGAAAACTTTTTTTCAAAGTCGCGATCTCCTTATATTACTGATTTTTTTAAAGAAAATTCACTAAAAACACAATATTAAACTGACTATGGAAACAAAAGAAAAATCACAAAGATAAAATATTATTTTTTGTGAAAATTCACCAAAATCCTAACGTAACGTTCAATTATTTCATTAAATTTGTAGCTACTTTTTTTAGGAACTGAAAAACTGAAGTTTAGTATTCGTATTAACGTCGGACTATTTCCGCGACTACGGCCAATCACCGACGCCAGGGAGCAATCTAACCTCCCCATCCTGAAAATTTCGCCGAACTCCTGCCTTTCTGTAAGGAGGGCAGGAATATTTAACCTGCCCAACATCGCATGGACACGGGACCGACGATTTTACGCCCCCTTCGAAGGACGGAACGTGCAGACATTCAACTTGCTCAAATACCATGTCAGAACCTCGTTTGATGTTAATGTTACAGTTTGTACTGAAACGGTCTTACATCTGAACCACCAAGGCTCTCCTTAAAAGCTTAGGTAGAATACATTAAATATAATTTATAGGTGACGCTGATGTAGAATAATTTTGCCCGATCGCAAGAACTTTTGGAAATGATAACTCTGTGTGACCTCTGATTTCCAGCTAATGTTAGCATTCTACTTGATAACAGATAAAAACAAACATTAACTCAAGAAATACAGTCCAATTATTAAATAATCTACATTGAGGAAAAATTATGTTATTTGCAAAGATAACTATAATCATAACTATAATATAAAAACAAACAAACAAAGCTTACAACATATGCTCAAAAACGTCACTATTTACGGCAATACACATTCCGAGACGATATCGTAATTCCTGATTACAGCACTTGCTGCTTCCTTAATTTTGAAATATTTTTTTCTATTATAAACCTTAAACATCGCATTTTAGACATTTGAGAATTGCTTTGTTTTTGAAAATAAAAAGGTATTGTGTCTAAATTTAATGAATATACACGGTTAGGCGATGGGACACCACTTAAATTATGACCGTCGATATTAGCTGGTTAAATCTGCTGGAGGTGTCTCCACAGTCTCTCTATGGTGGTTGGACATATATTTGTACCTTTGATTTGTAGGGTGCCGTTCAGGACAACCAGCTGATATTTTTTGGTTTATTAATTTTATAAGAGGACTAAAGTGACAGAGTATCAGTTTCTTAGTGTTATAATAATTGATTTATATGTTGGTAGGTATGGGGCTATAATAAAAGATTGAGATCAAAATTTATTGTCCTTCGTAAACAAAAGATAAATTTAACTGATAAAAGGTTTCATGTAGTGTCGATAAATAAAATTAGATTTATAGGTATGATTTTTTCCCGGAAATTTTGGTAGTTATCAATTTGTATTGTAGTACCTAATAAAACCAAAAAGCTTTGATTGTGCATATTATTGCGCGATGGCAAAAAGCCTCGTTAAACATTTAACGTGATCATTGATCAAAACAACCAATCACATCTTTAATATATTTGTCTGTCATGGCAACAAAACTTAATCAGTCTGTGATTGGTCGTCTGAACCAATGATAAGACTGTAAGAGTATATTTGCCGTAGAATATTAAATAAGGTTAAACTTAGATGAAGCGTACAGCGATATGCGCACGTGTAAAATTCTGTCACATCACAAAAAATAGTTTACGGGGTTGCCACACTAGTCAATTTTACTCTAAAATATGTTACAAACTGGAATGTAATTAATAGAATTTAGCCTCGACTTGAGCAGAGCTTCAAAAATTTTTCCAATTACCGGCAACAGGTCTATATTTTCCACAAAAGTTGACATCCCCCTTTTTGTGCAAAGCAATCACCCTAGCTAACTTAAGCTGATCAGGAGATATTCCCTCCCTGAAACAAATATTTATTAAGAAGAAAAGTGGGACAGCGATGTACACTATATATTTCTTTAGCGGGTTGACTGAAAATCCATATATGTCTTTTGAATTTTTATCTTTCATATTTGCCACTGTCTGTATAATTTCTTCAGGGGTTGTTTCAAACAAGAACATGGAGTTTGGCGACCTCGCCACCTTCTCTTTTAGCATTTGTTCACATTGATCAACTTTTGAGTTTCCAGTGAGACTCCTACCCACGCTCACAAAAAAACTATTTAGTTCATCCGGCATCAAGTTGCAATCAATATTCTTGTCGACCTTCTGTTTTATTTTGGTTTTGGCTTTGCTCTTATTTGTTGCCTTCAATAAAGTATCTTGATTGGTCTTTCTTATTTCTTTTTCCAGACTTTCGTTATCCGCAGCAAAATACTCATGCCCACGCTTGACAATTGCGATAGTGTGTGCAGCCTCCATCTGGTTTCGCAGGTGGATTAGGTGTGGACTACTACTCTCAACTTTCTTTGAAGTTTTATCCATTCTTAATCTCCTTTCAGGAAAACATTTGTTGAATATGTTTAGAAAGGTCTCGTGAAATAGCCCGAATGACTCACCAGCATTGTCAACGGTGTAGATCTGGTCCCACACCAAAACTCGAAGATGTTCCATGAAGTGGCAAGTATTGGTCTCATTTATAAGTCGAACCATTTTATAATGTCGTTTCTCAGGCTTTGTTATAGTTGGAATCTGCAGCACCTGCACTCTATTATGGTCAGATATACTGCAAGCACATTACACTCCGCGTCAGCAAACATATTGTCTATACATGTCCTCGAAGAAGAGATAACCCGAGACGGCTCCGCAAAAGAAAGCATGCAGACCATACGTTTCCATAAGTTCGATTACCTTTAGCTTCTCTGCATTCTGTTTTGAAAAATTCACATTAAAATTACCCACAACAGCAACTCTTTGAGAAGACCGAATCCAAAGCGAGATCCAGCCGGTCAACAAAAACATCGAAATCCCCATTTAGCGGTCTGTAGACACATACGAAAACCATGTGGGACTCTGCTACATGCACTGCTGAAATTTCTACATGTTTTTCAATAGAAAAGTTCACAACTGAGTCTACAGCCATACATTTTATGCCATCTCTTATAAGAATTAAACAACCACCATGAATGGAAATCTTGCGAGTATAATGACTCACAATCCGAAACCCTGGGATAATCACTTTGTCTATTTCTTCTTCCCTTAACCAATGTTTTGTAGTGCACACAATGTCGCACATTTCTTCATTGATTTTACACGAAAATGTGTCAATTTTATTTCGTAAACATTGAGTGTTCATATTTAAGACTTTTATGCATCTTGTTTTAATCGATGCTGCTTCTCTGGTTGTATGTTTTATTTCTTTGCTCGCTAAAAAAACTAAATATTTTTATAACCACGTCTTTGGGCCATTTTTCCGGACTATATAGTTCACTAAAAATCGATAGATCAGCCCCAACTTTGAAATATGCACTATTCGCATTTTCTCTTTGTGGCAACCTTTCTACTTGAAAAGTTGTACGATGTACCTTTTCCAAATGGGCTGCTGTTTGCTCCGCCTGGAAGTCTTTATTAACTCGACCCACGTATATCTACGCTTTTTTCACCGCACTCGCAAAGGTTGACGAGGCACTGCCACTTCCCGTAATCACCACACCACGATTACTGTCCTGCCCATAAACTTTATTTTTGAGAGCAATCCCCTCTAGGTTCCCCATATTGTTTTTAACATGAGACTGGATTTCAGTTATACCAGAAATATCTGCCACATCGGCAACACTGTCGCTTTTAGTGGTCTGTTTTGAACTACTTTCACTTTTCTTATCACATTTATTTAATAAACTTATAATACGTTCTTTTTCTTTTACTGTCCTTTCCAAGTTTACAATGGCCTTTTTACAATAATCTAAATCAATTTCAGCTGTTTTAAGTCCATTTTCCATAATTATTGTCTTCACACTACATTTTAGGTTATCTGTGTTTACTTCGTTAAGTTCACTCTCAGAATCGTGAAATTCGTCCGTATTAATATTTTCAATAAATGTTTTTAATTCAGGCGATGTTAACACATCAACCGGTACTTTTTTTGTCAAAATAATTTCTATTAAGAACTATTTTTTTAAGTTGTACAATTCACTGGAAAAATCCACGTTTCGCGCCATGTTGCCAATTATAAACAATTCTAAGCATAGAAAATTGACATAACAGCCTATAACCTGTTTATTACAATAAATCTCTCATATGCTGCATACCCAAGTTGGTTACGACGAGGATGCCAAACTCAAATCAACGCTGACGCGGGTTCAAACAAGTGTGAGCATTTTTTTTAATTTTTTTAATTTTTTATTCTTTTTTTTTTAACGATTATGCCCAGACTATGTAGTTCCAATTAATTTTTAGAGAATTTAAATAGAACAAAATTCATTACAGAGATGATAACTTTAAAGAGTTTCAATTCAATTTTAATAGCAGATCAGGCTGTTCTTTTTACCGTCACTTTGTGAATCCATGCCAAACCTAATACAGCCCTAAATATTTTTTCTATAGCCTCACAACTGTTTGTTTTCTTCTTTGCAGCCGGTTTCGCTTTTTCGGCCCGCAGAGGTCTACGTATGTATTTATATAAGATTTTATAACTTTTAATTTACTTCATTAATGAATTTTCATGTACAAAATGTTCTTGTAATAGCATATTTTCTTACAACATTTTTAATGAATTTTCTTGAAAGAAAAATTTGTCGTCCAGTCCTCAATATACAGTGTTTCTGTACAATTTTTAGCCACATACCTCCTAGTTCCTTAAACACAATGCGTACTGGCTTTTAAGAGTAGGGACAGTTCTGTATTCATTTTGGGCGCTGAGGTTATTCAGAAAAGAGGCTTGTGATGAAGTATTATTTCCTATCTGTCTGTGATAGAAAACGCATAACTACTAAGTAAGTAATTAATTAAATAAGAAAAGAATCAAATACAAACTATATAAATATTTGCTAAAATATTTTCACCATGAAATATTTTAAGGCGATTTATATTTTATTAAACAGGTATTTCATACTTATTATCTTATCCGGTTGGATTAAGGTGATAAAATTCCAATCATGGCAGAGTTTTTGGCTGGCTGTGAAATTCATATAAAAGGAGAAGCAACACGGGGAACGGGCAGTATTGTATTGTTAATTCAGCTGTTAAGTTATTAAGTAGCCACGAGTCCGCACCGATTCCGTTTCCGTTTGCCGTCCGAGCGCTCCTCGTTGGTTGATTTCCGTATCCGAAAATATTGTTATAGGTGAGAATTATCTGTTTTAGGTAATTCATATTTTGTAGCGAATTTTCATACTTTTAAATCATCACGCTTCTCTGTCCAAATCTCCTCAAGTGAATTATTTCTGCTTTTCCTGACCTGCCGCCGTCCCTATAGACAATTCCCGTATGTTAGATTGTCTTGCATTATTTTTGTGAGGATGCTGAGGATTCACAGCTCACATAAATAATCGAGATATATTCATCTTGGTTTGATCCCGATAGGGACGCTGAGGATTCACAGCCTATCTAGGTCACTCCAAGTGATACTTTCCTTTTCCATTAGCCCTGTACACTTCATCTGGCTCCCGGCTTTCCGCCCCATACAGTATAAGCTCTTGTGTTATTTTAGTGAGGACGCTGAGGATTCACGGCTCACTAAAGTAATCAAGATGTTTTCGTCCCGATTTGACCCTAGCGGAGATGCTGAGAATTCACAGTCCGCATAGGTCTCCGGGAACTGTCATCCCGTCTCCCCCGTCTGCGCTTTTTCGTCTCCGCTGTCCCCTGCTTCGACGGAGAAGTTATAGCTAGTAGTCTGATGTTGTCTATCGCTGTGTGTTGCCCGCCTGCCGTATCCTCGCTTGAGTGAAATACCGTCCGTGTTATATATACCTGACCGAATCCGCACGCTTCGTCACGCACTATCCTTTACCGCTTCAGCGAGGTCCACGTTCCGATTGATGTTAGTATCCGCATATTTTATTTGTACATATTTTGTAAATATTGTTCTGTACATATATATTTTGTAAATAGTTGCAAATCTGTAATATAGGGTTGGGTAAATTAAAGACCTTGATTAATTATTACCCAACACCTTAACATACAAAATCTGCTACACCTTTCGTTAAAACAGAAGTGGTCGGATTACGCCGAGTCAGCGATTAAAGCCCGTTCACTCGGGGGTCACTAAATTTAGCCTATATTACCTAAAGGCTACCGAACCCTTCTCCACAGAGTTACCCCGGTACTTTGATCGGTATATCGGTCAGAGTTCAGTGAAGAGGTCGCAGATATCCTCAACAGGGAGTAAACCCTTTAAAAATCTGGCGCCCTAGATCCTCCGATAGTAACAGTCAATCCTGGTCACCGAAAAACGGTCTGCAAGCCAAGGCCTCGTCACAGGCTTTCTTATCAAAACCAAGATTTTCTAAGCAATCGGTCTTTAAAATCACAGTTTTGCCACTACTTAACTTCTATATGTCAAACACTGATATCTTATTGATAAAACATCAAAAATATTGTTACACAAGGAACTAAATTCGATTTTGCTTCCTGAAAAGTATCTTAAGATCACTGGGTTTGATTCCCAAGGTTTCCCTTTTACTTTTTCAGTACAAACTGTAATAAATTATTATCAAACGAGGTTCTGGCATTGTATTTGAGCAAACTGAATGTTCGTACGTCCGCTCTTCGCAAGGGGCAAAAATATATCGGTCTGGTGTCCATGCGATGTGGGGTACGTTACAGATCCCTACCCTCAGTAAAGAAAGGCAGTGGTTCAGCAAAATTTCCAGGATAGTGAGGTGACACTGCTCTCTGACGTCGGTGATTCACCATAGTCGCGGAAATTGGCCGACGTTAAGTAAAAAAAACTGTTTAGGCTAACTAGAAAGCAAGATACCCTCTTATTTTTCATAATGTACTCAAATCTGTAATCGAATTTATAGCTTCCGCGAACCCGAAAATCCTTTTTAAACCACCGCCTTCCACTTATTTAATAAAGAAGCGTGTACAACAATAAATCGATATGAGCAGACGTATGCAGGCACAACCCATCCATTAATTAATCCATCAAATAAGCTTCAAAATGATGTAAGAAAATTTATTTTCCATAATCGCAAATTTGTTATTCGATGCATGACTTAACTTGGGAAGTATTAACACGAAACAAAACTTACCAACGAAATTCCTAACCCTCTTGCCTTCTATGCTACAAGATGTTATTTTGTCTTTGTTCTACTAATCCTGTAATATGGGTTCAACAGAGATGGGCATATTGAACTTGGACGGAGTGAGCCACTGTTGTCGTTTGAAAACGTGTAGATTTTAGACATGAATCAGAAACAAACTTCCTATAACTAATTACTATCAATCAAAATAACCCAATCTTAGATTAACTCTGATGGGAAGGGAGAAAGATGGAGAGTAAAGAGGCTGTTTGTATAGTCAGATTTATTGCCACCCCTGAGCAAGAACTATCGCTGCCAGGGTAAAACTTTAAATAGAAACTAATATTATTTTATTAATTATTATACGATATACTCAATAGATTCCTGTGGTACTTAAAAAGTTGTGGCTAAATGGTTTTAAAAACCTGGACACAGAAGTGTCGTTGTAGTGGGGAATTTTAAAACATATTTTAAATTAAGTACACTTTGAGAAAACCCAAATCACCACAACACTTATTTAAGAGACCTTACGATCGTTTCGTTGACAATGTCCACATCTTCAGAGGAAGATAGAACCTAAACAACTAGCTACATGTATTTATATCGCGTCAAGGTAAACGAACTAGTTCGAAGTAAAATTGTCGTCCAGGAACGATCCTTTCTTTATTGTGTGGTGAAACTACGAGGTAGAAGACCTGCTTTTAATCTCTGGTCGACATATTTATGAGCCCTTATCTAATATACGGATAATAGCTTTAAAGGAACCGAGTTATTTAAAGAATCTGCCCGTTCCCTTTCGATCTAGAAATGTACTATCTGGATATTGGATCACGCCGACAAATATCTGGCTAGATAAACAACATCAACTCCGCTCATCTTTTTTAAATAGAAAAACTAATACCAGGTGTTTGGCTCAACATGTTACCACTCTAACTAAAGATAAATAATTCAACTAAAATACTACATACTACAAACTGTAAACTCGGCCGGTTTATACATATACTAATCTATACGCTTGTCGACTTAAAGATCTGTTTGTTTTGTTTGTATATATGAATTTAATATAGATACTATCACGAAGAATTAGCATCAATATAAATACAGTTTGTAGTATGTAGTATTTTAGTTGAATTATTTATCTTTAGTTGTAGTAGTTAGTGGTAACATGTTGAGCCAAACACCCGGTATTAGTTTTTCTATTTAAAAAAGATGAGCGGAGTTGATGTTGTTTATCTAGCCAGATATTTGTCGGCGTGTTCCAATATCCACATAGTAAATTTCTAGATCGAAAGGGAACGTGCAGATTCCTTAAATACCTCGGTTCCTTTAAAGCTATTATCCGTATATTAGATAAGGGCTCATAAATATGTCGACCAGAAGATTAAAAATCAGGTCTTCTACCTCTTAGTTTCACCACACAATAAACAAAGGATTGTTCCTGGACGACAATTTTACTTCGGACTATTTCGTTTACCTTGACGCGATATAAATACATGTAGCAAGTTGTTTAGGTTAGAATTTATCTTCCTCTGAAGATGTTGACTTTGTCAACGAAACAATCGTAAGGTGTCTGAAATAAGTGTTGTGGTGATTTGGGTTTTCTCAAAGTGTACTTATTAGTGCTCATCACAGGTTTCAGTTTTCACATAGTGATATTTTAAATTGTCACAACTTAATTTCATATTAATATGGAAACTTTAATTCTGCTACAATAAGCTCCCGTTAGAGACAAAACCTGTTGAATTTTTATAAGAATAGCTTTATTATTTTCTAAGTAAAAACCTTGATTTTTGGCTAAAAATTAAAAAAATAATGGATAGTCGTCATGATACGACAAGAATCAGCACTAGCAGAAGGAAACACGTATTAAGCCTAAATAACCCAGGAAAGTAATATTGTATAAACTTTCATTTAAAAATTTCCCAAAGTCAGTACGATAGCTAAGATCGGTAAGACAAGCAAACACAAGTGGAAAAAGTCTGGATGCAGCAAGTGCGTTATGATAGCGAATTTTTTTTTAAATATTTTTAATAGCAAATGTCTTTCTTTGATGAAAGCAGGCATCAAACTTGGTTACTTATATAGTAGAAACAATGTACCATATTTCATTGAAATAACTTTATTGTTTGAAAATATATAAACATTTTTCAAAAGTCTGGATGCAGCAAGTGTGTTATGGACATGAATTTCCATAAAAAGGTTTTTAATAGCAAATACAAACAGGCATTAATTGATTACCGGTATAGCCTATATAGTAGAAACAAAGTACTATATTTTATCAATATTACTTGTGGTTTGAAAATATACAAAAAATTTCCGAAAATAAACTTTAATGTTGCTTTCCTAACCAACAAAGCTTACGTTAATAGCAAATTGAGTTTTTGAAATTTTAAGGATTTAATGAAAATTCGATAAATTTGCAGATTAGCTCCCGAACGCTTTTCAAAAAATTGTTTTCAGAAACATTACTAGGACGCCACCTGGATGCACAAACCACAAGAAACATTTCTTGTTCACACCCCCCCCAAGGAAGTTACGGGACTATGAGTGAATAGAGGTGCTGGGCGTGGTAGGTAGTAAAAAGGAAATATGAGCAGAAAATGCGAAGAAAACTGCTTGAAAGCTGTCTATTTGAAGCCATATCCCCATTAAACCCTGCCTACCCCGCACGGCATCCCCTATTTGCCCCAGGTCACGTAACTTCCTTGGGGGGTATGAACAAGAAGTTTTTCTTGTGGTTTATGCAACGAGGGTGGTTGTATGCACACGATGGGGAGGGTAAGGAACATGCCTACGACGAAGCAGACCCACCTTCGCCACCTTTCTGGATTGGGTTCTCCAAATTGTACTTAGAAAATTGAGTTAGTGAATTTTAAAGGATTTAATGAAAATTCGCTACCAAAACGCACTTACTGCGTCTCTATTTTTTTCTTACAAACATGCATCATATTTCGATAAAAAGTGCAAAAATGTAATAATATAAGGGTGTTCGAAAACATAATTGTAGGGATAACCAACGACTTATGGACCATCCTATGATTGTCAAAATATGTTTATAAGTTGCAGCTTAAGACACCCTATAAGCGCATCCGTGGCCGTGCGGGAAAGTCGATTCAGACTTTTCGATACGGGCTCGGGGGACGACGGTTCGAGACTCACCGGCGGCGGATGATTTTTCAAATCACTGTCGTCGTTGACATCGAGCTCAAGGTGGAGGGTAGGTTAGTTTAGATGAGCAAAAGGGTCAGCAATGGCCTAATTGTCAGTAAGCATCTTACATTTACCTTTTTTTAAGACACCCTATAATTAACGTATACAATTTTTTCTCGTATCTTGTATAATAACAGTTATATTGAGCTTTACCGTAGAAATGTGTCAGCCTGTATATATGCAGACAAAAACTGACAGTAAAGCCGGTTATGGATTCTAGGGGGCCTAGTTTGCGCTCATTTGAAGAAATCTTTTTAAAATTCAAAAGTCGCGGTCTTCTCAATAACGATATTCTTCTACGAAAATTAGCTAAAAATTATAGACCGTTTAACCATAAACCTAACTAAACCTACAGCTAGAGCATCAACTTAATTAAACCTACAGCCAAAGCATCAGAGAAAGGGTCTATTTGAAATGAATTCCTGTAAATATTTTAGTAAAATGAAGGACAATGACTGTTGAAGCTGAAATTTAAGGATTTGCAGAACACTCTTCTTGCGACATTTTCTTTACATAGTCCGTATTTGTTTTAGGTCCTTTGCCTAAATGTTGCGAATTATGAAGTTTCAAATCGCGACTGACGTTTTCAGGAAAACACGATTTTTTTTTTCTTTAAATGCCTATATCTTTTAGTGAACTTTCGTAGAAAAATTCACTATTAAGGAGATCCCGACTTTTGAATTTTGAACTAGGACCCCTAGAAGCCATATCCAGGGTCAGTTTCAATTTATATATATATATATATATATATATATATATATATATATATATAATAATGGGGTGCTTTTGAATAAATTTGGCACGTACCTTCCTTTTGTAAGCGGCTTGGATAAGTTCGTTAGCCAGGAAAATCGGTCGAAGTTTTCCGGAAAAATTTTGAGTTTCCTTTCTAAAAAAAGGTTTATCTCAAAAAATCAAAGAGATATAATAACCAAATTTGGCAGGTAGGTTTATGAAATGAAAAGTCAATTATACACGAAAATTTAGATTTTTATGTTACAAGACAAAAAAGGTATAATAAAATATTTGATGCCAAATCATTTTGATAAAAATTCACTACCTTAATGCAATTGCTGCCTACAGACTTTTTTTTTGTCTGAAGAGGTATAATAATAGGGGTGAGTTTTTTACATCAAAAAGTTAGTTTTTGGAAATAAAGGTCGACCTGTTTTGGAATTTTCCTTAATAATGGTCACTTTGAATTTTATTGAATTTATCCCTTACTTGATAGACACGCTCTATATATATATATATATATATATATATATATATATATATATATATATATATAATATATATATATATATATATATATATATATATATATATATATATATATATATATATATATATATATGAAGTGAAAGTAACGCCGGATATGACTTCTGCGTGTCCGAGTTCTCGCTCATTTGAAGAAATATTTTCAAAATTCCGAAGTCGGTATATCCTTATAGTAAATTTTTCACAAAAATTTGCAAAAAAGAAAACACAATATTATGTTAATCACCCTGTATATAAATAAAATCAGTAATTTAATCTGTTGAGTCATAAGCATTTATGTATAATTATCAACTCAAGCAAAAAGTGTAACCATATTAAAACTAATCAAGCATGGACTAAACCAGACATGAACCTCTGACTTCATCAGTCAATAAAATCATCTTTCCGAATCATAAACCTATCACATTTATTACTCTGAAATTAAAAATTACGACATCCGAAGCCTCACAAAACCAATCAATCGAGAATTTCACCGAATTTTCATCAATTAAAAACGTCAGAAGATCGACTGTTGAATCTACTCCAAAAGCAATTAATTCCCCAATCAACACTTGCACAAATACACTCCAACGGAGAGAAAACGCTCTCCGATACGGGCTGCTAATAAAATATCAATTAGTGTATCCGATAATCTATAATTAAACTAATTGGTATTGATGAGGCTTCAATTAAACCAGGATTACTTTTGGGAATGCCCGCCGAACACGGAAAGAGACAAATATATACTGCTCGACATAATTTATAGGCAACGTCGTATTCTGTATGTTTTGTTATATTAAGATCTGTCAATGTACGCCACTATCACCAATCACCGAAGCCAAGCAGCAGCTTCACGTCAACAATATAAAAATTTTGGCGTACATCGTTTTTCCTGTGAGGAGAATAAGGATTTTTAACATGGCGAACTTCGCATGATTTACGGGACATACAGATTAACGCTCCCTTCGATGATCAATAAGATTAATTAAGATTGCATTTATTAAAGTTAAATGAAAATTATATGTGTGTGTGTGTGTTTTGTTTCTTTAACGTCGGCCTATTTCCGCGACTATGGCCAATCACCGACGCCTCGGAGCAGTTTCACCTCACTATCCTGGTATTTTGCCGAACCCCTGACTTTCTGTAAGGATGATAGGGATTTTTAACGTGCCCAACATCGCATGGACACGGGGCCGACGAACTTTACGCCACCTCCGAAGGGCGGAATGTGCAGACATTTAACTTGCTCAAATACAATGCCAGAACCTCGGTTGATGTTAATGTTACAGTTTGTACTAAAAAAATGAAAGGACAACCCTGAGATCGAACTCAGTACCCTTCTCTAGGCTCTAATGAAATTTATACAGTGTGACACACTTAAGATGAAGACACGCCTGTATTTTTTTTATCTTTAGAGATACCGATTTCATTATTTGTACAGGTGTAAAACGCCATTAGGCTGTTTGAATAGTCTACCCACTTCAAATGTCAGATGTCAACCCAGCCTGCTATGATTTCAGGAATAGGGTCGGTTCTCTATATTTCACGATGCGTTAGAGATATCAAAAAAAGTTACTTTAAAAAGTTATTCAGAATTCCATTCTAACTGCAGATACCGAGTTTCAAGTCAAAATTTGGACTTTTACTTTTTGTAAATTTTTAGACAGGGTCCAAATTTTTCATCAGATTTTAACAGGTAGAAATGGAAACAACAAACATCGTCAATATCAAAAGAAAACAAACGTACGTAATTTATTCAACTCAACTTAAACTAACAAAAGTACAATTAAATTGAATATAAAATTATTAAATGTAGTCTACTTCAACCTTCAAGCTTGATGCATTTTTCGATCCGTTTACAATTATTGTTGGAAACTTTTCTTAGTTCTGCTATATTTATTCCAGGGCAAGCCTGCCTTATTTTTTCGCAAAGTTCCTCGCGACATTGGGGCCTTTCTTTGTACACCTTATTCTTAAGAGAGAATCAGAAATAAAAATCTAGTGGCGTAATGTCAGGAGATTGAGGAGGCCACTCTTCAAAAGAACTATTCCTGCCAATCCATCTTGATGGAAAATGTAGATTTAGCCAATTTCTCACTAACTGAGAGTTGTGAATAGATGCACCGTCTAATTGAAAGTAGATATCTTGTCACACGTTGATATGCATACCTTCAATGCAGTGCCATAATTCATTATTTAAATAAAAATGAAGCAATCGATATGCCTTGTAGGTGTTGTCAAAAAAAAAAAAGGACCAATTATTTTATCCCCCAAAATTCCACACAACGTATTTACTTTTTTGAATACTGTGCTTTACAATTGATAACCCAGTGAGGGTTTTCAGCAGACTAACATCTGGAATTTTGGGCAGATACTATTCCATTGGTAGTGAATGTTGCCTCGTCCGTAAATAAAATTGTACTTAAAAATATTCTATCATTCCGAAAGTAACCTTGTGCCCAAAGCCAATAATCTAATCGTTTGAGCGCATCACCTTCTATCAACGAGTGCAGAAACTTTGGCGTGAAAGACTTTATTTTATGACACACGAGGCATCTTCTGATTTTTTCTCTACTTAGATCCAATGCAACCGCCCTTTGTCGTAAACTCATCTGGGGATTGGTTTGAGTTGAAGCCAAGATTATGCTATCATCACTACTTCTTCGATTTCTAACAGCCAAGATATTGTTCACCACACTTCCCGTTTGCGAAAATCGTCCATTCAGAGCTGCAGCAGTTCCACGCCTAATTGGATTTCTCTGTGGATGTCTCAGATTGAATTCATCAGCAACTTCTCTGCTATTTCGAACATCATCACCAAACAATCTTATTAATTCAATTGTTTCTCTTACACTGAGCCGTTCAACAGGCATTTTGCCGGCAGACTCACAGTTAATGTCAATTTGACATTTATCGCAATATTTTCCAAGGTGCTAATTTGTTTCCACGGCAATCTACCTGTTAATATCTGATGAAAAATTAACTCATTTAGACTAAAAAATTTTCAAAACAGTAAAAATTTGATTTTTGACTTGACACTCAGTATCTGCAGTTAAAATTTAATTCTGAATAACTTTTTGAAGTAACTTTTTTTTTTAATATCTCTAACGCATCGCGAAATATAGAGAAATAATAGTAGGCTGGATTGACATCTGACATTTGAAGTGGGTAGGCCATTCAAACAGCCTAATGACGTTTTACATCTGTACAGAAAATGAAATCGATACTTCTAAAAATAAAGAAAATACAGCCGTGTCTTCATCTTAAGTGTGTCACACTGTATGAAATACTTAGAAATTGAACCCAGTCAAAAGCATGCATTATTAGGGGAGTACGGCAAAAAAGTAAGTAGGTTGCTGAAAATTATAAGTAACCAAACTTAATATACAGGCTAATTAACATTTCAATAACCAAGCAAAAATACATGAAAATCTATTTTAGAAAATTTATTAAATTTTTTTTACATGAAACAAATGTTTTTCACAAAAATTCGAAAACATTATTTCACATGAATTCGCAACGTTTTTTTTACAATAACTCTTTATGCAAACCTTTGCTGAAATTAAATACGCAGAATTGTAATTATACACCCAATCTGTAATTCAATTTGAAAAAAAGAAGAAAATTTGTACCAGTAAAGGTAAAGAAAAATAGTGCTGTAAATTGAATCATAGCTTCCGCATAGGTGTGATAATTCATTCTCTGCAGAAAGACATGCCCATGGAATGAATTTAAGTCCCATGACAAATTATATATTTGTATTCCTGTACCCACAAACTTTTGAAACGTTGTTACTCGAGGTTTATTAAAAAAATGTCCATTTTCACCAAATCATCCCTGAATTATCCCCTACCTACTAAAGCGATCTTACGCAAAAACAATTCGAACCCTTCGTTTGTCGAGTGCTAACTGTATACGAAATTTCAAGATGATATCTCAATTAGTTCGAAAGTTATTGCGCCTTTAACAGACAGACGTACATGCTCACATACCGACACACCGACAGACAAAACAGTTTTCGTTCCAGAATCAAGTTTCTTATATGTTTTAATACTCTTTACGTAGTTTTAGTAAATAAAAAAATCGAAATTTTTCGTCAACAATATTCCACCCCCACACATTCAACCTCTAATTTAATTTCAGCACGGAATAGATGTTTAATGAAATTAAAAGTTTTCTAATAAATAAACCCTAATTCGATATTACTCGAGTCTTAACGAAAAAAATGTAAATTTTCATAAAGTCACCCCCACCCGCTAAAGCGATTTTAACCAAAAACAATCCGAACCGTTCGTTTGTTGAGTACTAAGTGTATATCAAATTTGAATATATCGCAATTCGTTCCAAAGTTATTGCGCCTATTAACACGCAGGTGTACATGCCGACATACCGACAGACCGACCGACCGACAGTGATTGTACCCAAAAACAATTCGAACCGTTGGTTTGTCGAGTGCTAATGGTATACCAAATTTGAAGACGACATTTCAATTCGTTCTAAAGTTATCATGGCGACAAACAGACAGACATACAGACCGACAGACAAAACAATATTTCGTTCCCAAATTATGTTTTCTATATGTTTTGATACCCTTTACGATGTTTAAGTGGAAAAAAAATTTTGACATTTTTTTCGCCGATGCGATACTTCCCAGACGTTGTGACGATGTGAAAGTAATACATCTCAAGACACCCTAAAATTAACGTATACAATTTTTTATAGTAACGGCAATATTGAGCTTTGCCGTAGAAATGCATCACCCTGTATATATGTAAACAGATAAAAACTGAAACTAACACTGCATATGGGCTCTAGGGGTCCTAGTTCACACTCATTTGAAGACATCTTTTCAAAATCCAAAAGCCGCGGTCTCCTCAAGAGCGAATTTTTCAACGAAAATTTTCTAAAAATTATATAGTATTAAACCATACTCGAAATTCATTAAATTTTTAAGTTTAAACGTTATTGATGTTCTTTAGTCATAGAGTATACTTATATAATCTCAGTGCGCCTGTTTGACCACAGAGTGTTATCTGTTTGACATTTCAGTTATCAGTTAACAGTCAGCTCAGACCGGAGGAATCCGTCTGTCTAATTAGAACAAATCATTGTTTAAAATATTTGTAAATGTTATCTTTCTGTCCTCCTTCTCCATATGAAGTTTATGCCAAATCTCACACTCTTCCGTGCGCCCAATGTGTTTAAAAATGGGTACAAAGTTTTTTCTTCACTCTATAAAGCTGTTAAAGCATCAAAGAAAGCTTCTATTTGAAATGAATTTTCTGTAAACATTTTAGTAAAATAAAGAACAATGACGGTTGAAGCTGGAACGTTAGGGTTTGTAAAATACACTTCTTCCGAAATTTTTTCTGCATAGCCCGTATCTGTTGTTTCAGGTTCTTTGCCTAAAAGGTGGCAATAATTTTTCTGATATTTCTTTTTGCGCCAAAAAAACTTAATCTTTGTCTGCAGTAAACAGTAAATTTTGTAATCCACACAATTTTTTTTTTGTTTTTCTGCGTTTCTCTGGTCATCAGTGGCACCCAAAATTTTTCTAATTCTTATAACTTTTTTCGTTCTAATTTACAGAACTAAATTTTGGTGTATAGTAGACCTTTTATGACGTAAACCGGCGTAGCAAACTTGGTTGCCATAACTTTGCTATTTTAGGAGATAAAAAAACTTTCCGAAAGGAAACCCAATATTTTCCGGAAAAAACCAGTGCGATTTTTCTAGCTAACGAACTTATCCTGGTCACTTGCAAAAGGAAGGTAGGTACTCAACAAATTTCATCAAAATCGGTCCATTATTTTTTGAGTATTCGGTGTGATATATATATATATATATATATATATATATATATATATATATATATATATATATATATAAAGGCATATTCCCTAGTAACTGTAAAACTGCTCGAGTACAACCCATCCCCAAGAAAGGATCCAAAGCGCTTCCTAGCAACTACAGGCCTATTTCTCTCCTTTCAGTCGTCTCTAAAGTGATGGAAAAGTATATAAACACCGATTTACTAAAATTTCTTAAAAAACACAGTCTAATCCTCGACAGGCAGTATGGATTCCGTCAGCGCAGATCAACTGCCGACCTCCTTTCCTTTGTCACCCATTCTTGGAACAAGTCTATGGAACTACACGGTGAATCCCAGATTGTCGCTCTAGACATATCCAAAGCATTTGACCAGGTCTGGCACGCAGCGCTGCTTAATAAACTTCCGGCCTATGGCCTACCACCAAAACTCTGTACCTGGACAGCAAATTTCCTCTCCAACCGGAGCATTTCTGTTGTCGTGGATGGCCATTCCTCTAAACTGTATCCAATTAACGCAGGAGTTCCTCAAGGTTCAGCTTTAGCCCCTACTTTGTTTCTTCTCCACATCAATGACCTCCTCTCTAGCACATCCAACCCAGTTCACAGTTACGCGGACGACAGTACCCTCCACTCAAATATACACTATTCTAAGCCTGTCTCTCTAGCCCAATTAGATGAGGATCGCAGACTCATAAAGAGCTCTGTCTCCAAAAAATATTAGACTGGGGAAGTAGAAATCTTGTAGAATTCAACCCTACCAAATATCAATCTTGCTTTCTTTCTCATAAGAGATACACCAGCCCTAGACCCATCACAATCAACAATCAAGTTATTCAAAGTAATGAGTCCTTTTCTCTTGTTGGCACTTCTGTGGATCGACATCTCAATTGGCACCAACATCTCACATCAATCGCAGAAGCGGCTGCTAAGAAATTAGGTTTCCTCTTCCGGGCCCGCAAATACTAATCTCTATACCTTATATACTTCACAAATAAGGCCAAACCTTGAATACTGCTCCCACATCTGGGGTGCAGTTGCCGCTTCTACACTCGCTATCTTGGACTCCATTCAAAAGAGAGCTATACGTCTCATCGGTGACCCTACCCTTACCCAAAGGCTGCCATCATTTGCCCACCGACATGCCGTTGGTGACCTCTCTCTCTCTTTTATAGATATCTGCACGGGCACTGCTCAGAGGAGCTTTATTCCACAGTTCCTCCACCTGCTGCCCCCAGCAGATCTACCAAGGGAACAGAGCGAATGCACCCTTTTACTGTCCAGGTCACCAGACATAGAACATCTTGTTATGCCCGCTCTTTTGTCCCGAGGACTTCCAAGTTGTAGAATTCCTTGCCGGCACATGTTTTTCCTTCTCCTCCGAACCTCCAAACCTTCAAGTCCAGAATTAACAAGTTGCCTCTTTCCTCCTTGTCAACACCCACGGTAAGATAGTATTTAGGCTGTAAGCCCTCGTGGTGTGTTGTTGAAATTTAAATATATATATATATATATATATATATATATATATATATATATATATATATATATATATATATATATATATATAAATTGTAACTGACCCCGGATATGTGTTCTAGCGGGCCTTGTTCGCGCTCATTTGAAGAATTTATTTTTTTTAATTCAAAAGTCGCGATCTCCTTATTAATATTAATGAATTTTCTTAAAAAAATTCACTAAAAACATTAGCAGGCGCTACTAAGCTACATTCAATGAGAATTCGACTGCACTTCTCTAGAATTTATGTAATAGCCTTATTCAATGTGGAGCAGTTTATGAACCACATCGGCCCCCACATCGGCCCAGAAATCGTTGGAACGTTTCAGGGGCTGCGTTCTGCCCGAAAGGGATTCGATTTCAATTACCGATAATTTATCAGTGATATAATTAACAGAGCCCGATGGAATTTATTGCCTTTGTGATGTGTAGTCGATTGCGCCTTTATTTTGCCTTATTATTTCTTATTGTTTGTACGAATGGACGTTGTCACGATCGAATGAAAATGAAAACAATAAATGGGAATTGTTTCCCGAGAGGATCGAGACGATTGATTGTCTCGTAAAATGATAAGTGAATTACAGATTCTCTCATTCGATGTATTATAAAACTCAATCAACGGAACTTTTATTTAGGCTATCAAATCGTAATGAATTTTGTGTGCTTATTAATTTGGTCTAAACGGTTATGCATCTAAGGATAACATACAGGCTAACTTATGAGATTTGTTCGTAAAAATTTTATTTACTTCTGATCCCACTAGAAATCTCGTTTAATACCCACATCAAAAACAAAGTCCTCTTAAGCCCCAGCGGCAGCAAACCCTTCTGGACTCTTGCTAAATCTATTGGGAATAATTTCTGCAAGAGCACGTTCCCACCTCTTATCTCAGAGGATGAAATTGTTTCTACCGCCCTGGGCAAGGCTTAACTTTTTGCCTCGTTGTTCGCCGGCAATTCTACTCTCAGCCCACCTCCAAATATTCTACCACCAACAGTCCACAATGTCGCGCATAAAATGACGGATATCACTTTCAAAACCAGAAAGGTACGAAAGATGCTCTCTTCTCTTAATACCAGAAAAGCCTCTGGCCTTGACGAGATCCCAGCAATTGATCTCAAAAAATGCGCACCAGAACTTGCTCCTGTTCTGACTCGTCTCTTTCGAAAATCTTACAATAGAGGCATATTCCCTAGTAACTGGAAAACTGCTCGAGTACAACCCGTCCCCAAGAAAGGATCGAAAGCGCTTCCTAGTAACTACAGGCATATTTCTCTCCTTTCAGTTATCTCTAAAGTGATGGGAAAATATATAAACAGTCTACGCCACGACAGGCAGTATGGATTCCGTCCGCGCAGATCGACTGCCGACCTCCTTTTCTTTGTCACCCATAACAGGACAACGTCTGTCGTGTCACATGGTTATTAATAGATGGCAGTCGTTTAGCTACTTTGTAACTTTGCAGATACAAATTTTTGCATCTGAAAAAAGTGCGTCGAAGCGAAACGGCTGTCATCTAATAATACTGTAATCTAAATCTTAAAATCTGTTTTATTAAATTTTCATTAGTTCTGTACAAAAAAAAAACTAATTTGATATAGTTTTGAATTGGTCAACACTAAGGTTACTTTGCTTGACAAATTATTGTAACAAATATGATAGCAAGTGTTTAAACTGACAGATTAAATGACCTCTAAGTGGGAATACATTTGACACGTCCTAATTGCAAATACGCGCAGACGCACACTTTTGGACAGGACGTCATCTCGTACGACTTCATATAATAATTTTTCTATATTTGGCAAACCTCTATTGAGTCTAAACTAATACTTTAAAATGAAAAATAATTTAAAGGAAATTCTCTACCACAGCCCATTACTGCCTCAGTATCTTTTCATTTTGTCGTCGAATAAACATTTTTTTTGGTGGTAATCAATTTAATCCTTCGATGACATTAATTTGTTTTTGTCAGGTCTACTTTATTCCTGCCATCTGCTTCAGAAAACAAAAGAAAACGCCACCAAACCGATCGGACCGATCGAAAGTATCAAATGTTTTCAAACATTCGTAGCATACCAAATATCTTTTCTTCTGCACCGTCTTGCCTCACCCGTTCATTCCGTCTGTTATTTTACTTGACGTGGCCACTACGATTTCGTGTTTTATTATGAATACAGCAGAATATCTATAGATCTATAAACAATTCGGGGTTCCTTTTTATACCTTTATACATACACAAACATATAATAAGAAGTAGCCTGTTTTGAGCAGGGCAGAGGCAAAAACACCTAATAAATCGAGAGAGACCGTGGCGTTCGCGCTCGACAATGACGTATGAGTCAATAAGCCGGCGATGTTCGAGTGGGCCATGACCGATCGTCAGCTGTTCCCCGTCGAGAGCTCATGCAGAGCCAACTCTAATCGAAGATCTGTTATCTGACAACCTCCGATAGTGCGCCTTTTGATAGAGACACATGGCCTTATAGGATCGTCTTGATTTATTAGGAATATTGAGTACTATTATTCTATGTACGCCCCCTCGCAAAATACACTCTACTTACGTACCATTCGGGAACCATCGTGGGTAGGATATGAAAAAAAATAGATAGAAATATAGAGACTGTAATTTGTTGGGATAAAGCGAGTAATCTATTGAAAAATATATTAAATTTATGGGTATTATTTACTTTTGTTGATAAAATAATAGGTACTTTTTGTTAAAACAATTTACTACAACATATTTTAAGGTTTGAGTTCGCAGTTGTCGTTCCGAGTGATTGGATGTCTGCCGGCAGCCAATAATGTTATCGCTTGCTGATAACTGTCTGCAAAATAATACACTGAAATCAAGTAAGAATATTAATTTATTTTTACGGCAGAATTAATATATTATATTAAATTAACCGAGTCACCCCTAATAACTGACTGTTGATTAACAAGGGAGCTATATCCTCCCAAACCAACAAAAATCATCACAAAAAATATCTACAGATGTAGGAATCGGCATTACTCAAACATCACAAAATACCGCAACCAATCATACACCAATGTTAACGATTAACAGTGACAACTCGCAACAAAGTATTGATGATCACAATATGATTGATAAAAGAAACAGCTCTCCTCCATCAACCCATTCGTGGCAGGAAATCAAAAAAAAGAGTCTGCAACTCACCCGAAAAAACTCCAAAAAGGCCATCATTTCTAAAAACTTACACCAGATTCTCATCACTAGATACCTCAGATGAAATTAACATTAATAACTACGACTCTGCAGAAACGTTAAAACAGTCCAAACCTCCATCTATTTTTATCCATGTAGTAACAGATTATAATAACATGAGAAACTTTCTAGCAATCATTATAGCAGAAAAACAATATTACTCAAAGACACTAACAAACAGCACTGTCAAAATAAATGTTCATACATCTGAAACATGTAGAAGGCTTGTGAGATATCTGAGAGACGTTTGAGTTTTCGTTCGAAAAAAATTTTGTTCTCCGAAAATTACAAAGCTATTTCGATAAAATTTGGTGAGCATGTTTCTTTGCGAAAGACCTAACCATGTACAGAAAATTGAGTTATTAAAATTTGAAACATTAATTTTTAATATCACAGTTTTTTATTGACAATGATAAAAACTGGTTTGTATATGAGATATAGTATGGCTGAGTCGTTACCTGGCAACGGAACATTTGATATCATTGCGCAGGTCAGTTACACGCTGTAACTGACGTTTATCGTATATTATTAGATCGTTTGTCTGTTTTCAATTTCATTTTCCAAATTATTTGTGTTGTTTGGGAATTTTAATATACAAGTGCAAATTATTCCTTTACGATTTTATCAATGTTAGTGCGTGGAGTAAACAGTGTTTGTGATGTTTTGTAAACAAATATAAAGGATCGAAGTTTTACAAAAAGGACTGATATGCAACAGGTTAGTTATTTTCTTTCTCTGGTGCTTTGGCTGTAGTTTTAGTTACGTTTTTGTTTAACAGTCCATAACTGTTAGCTAATTTTCGTATAAAAATTCGTCAATGAGGAGGCCGCGACTTTAGAATTTTAAAAATATTTCTTCAAATTAGCGCAAATTAGGCCGCCTAGAATCCATATCCGAGTTTACGTTCAATTTTTATCTGTTATATATATATATATATATATATATATATATATATATATATATATATATATATATATATATATATATATATATATATATATACAGGGTGATTGCTGAGAAGTGCTCATTAGAAGTTTATGACCTTCTCATCCGATTTGACAGATGAAAATTTGGATTCGGCCATTATACGATATTACCATTCTGATTAAAATAGTTGCACTACTCTAGCACTTCCGGTTATACCGGAAGTCGCTACCAACTTCGTTATTTTAAATGAAACACCCTGTATATTTTTGCATTTTCAGAAAGAAGATCCAATTTGGGATAGATTTTATGTTGTACTTTCTACACCTAGCGTTATTAGTTTTTGAAATATTGGCGATTTTTGAAAAATATTTGTTATCACAGATCTTTTTATCATTTGATATATCCTTGTAAAGTGTAAATCTAGAAAATATATTTTTGGACAACAGATTGCTGGTAACTATGTCTTGCAAAATTATTAGAATGAAAATCTATTTTTTATACAGGGTGTGCGATAACAGCCTGACAAAATATCGAAATTCAAGCGGGTATAACTTGATTTTTTCAAATGGAACACCCTATATATTTCTATTCCAAAGAATTTTACAGACATAACTCTACAACTTTTATTAACTATGTCCTATACCTAAATAGCATAATTTCTGAGATATCCACCACTCCAACGGGGAATCTATATTGGAATTTATACATGAGTTCGTTTATGGAAATAGGAGGCTTTTGTTGCAATGTCAGGTGAGAAAACTGAAATTTGACACATAGTTTAATCTAGTGACAGCAGTAAAATTAGTAACTTGCTTTTGTTAAAGCCGCGATGGGAAGTGCAATACGCTACAGTAATATATTCATTATTCACGGTGACTGCAATAGAATTATTGAAAGAGCATGTCGTACATTCAATGAAAAGTTTCCTAACTCGGCACCTTTGGACAGACACCGGTTCAAGAGGCTTCAATCAAAGTTTTCAAGGTATGGAAGTATAACATCAAGACGAGTAATTTGTAGAGGCAAACTTGAAGATGAGGAAACATGCCAAGTCACAGTTCTTGCATACTTTCATGCAATGTCAACAAATTCTATAATAAATGCGTCTAGTGACTTAAACATGCCTTACTAGATCATTCAACGAATATTGAAGAAGCACAAAATGCATAATTTCTCTTTTATTCCCGTGCAACACCTGCGTGTTAGCGACTACGAGATGCGGATAAACTATTGCGAACACCTACTGATACGAGTGCAGGAAGATCCTATATTCTTGAGCAAAATAATCTGGACTGATGAGTCTAACTTTGGCCGAGAGGGTTTGCGAAATATGAAAAATCAGCAGCTGAAAATCTGCATATGAGACGAACTAGGAATTTCCAGCAGAGATTTAGTTGTAATGTTTTCTGCATGATAATGGACGACCGAGTGTGTTTTCATATTTACGATGGCACGCTCACGTCTGAGAAGTATATTCAGATCCTGAGAACAGTGGTGATGCCATTTGTGGAGAGTCTGTCTGTAAATTCATCACTCAATTGTTGGTACCAGATGGACGGGGCTCCAGCGCACAATACCATAGGTGTGTATGATCAGTTGAATGCTATATTTGATGACAGATGGATAGGCAGAAACGGCCCTTGGCACTGGCCAGCAAGATCGCCGGACTTGACACCTTGTGATTTTTATATGTGGAGTATAATAAAGTCCAAGGTTAATGAGGTGCATGTCCAATCTAAAGACGAACTAATCCAACGCATAACGCAAGCTTTTGCCGAGTTAGATCCAGGGGAGATACGAAGACCGACCACCGCTGGAGTACATTAAAGAATTTCAGAGTGTTTGAACCAAAACGGAAGTCACATTGAACAATTACTTTGAATTTTTCAGCTATGACTCCATCACAAGTTGTTTTCTTTTCCCCGTTCACTGTACATATTCTAATCTAGCGTAACTTTACTCTGTAAATAAGAATCAAATTTATTTAGTGTTAGTGTATGATTGTCATGTTACTTTAATAGTTCTGCTATTACATTTTTACAATGATAATGCCATAATAAATTGACGTTCTTTTTTCAACAAAACTTGCTAAATGTTTGAGCTAGGAGGAATCTGACAAGTGCCTTGGACTCTGGAGGACAAATTACACAAGGGTGGGTGGTTTTTAATAAGGGTCGTTGGCCAGAAAACTAGTTTTTTTGGGAACATTTTAAGTTAATTGCGAAACATTTTTGTACATTTTCAAACAATAAAGTTATTTTGGTGATATATGGTATATTGTTTCTTCTATATATGTCATACTGGTAACCAAATTTAATGCTTGCTTTCTTTTAATAAACAAATATTTGTTATTTAAAATATTTTTATGAAAATTCACTACCATAACGCACTTACTGCGTCCAGACTTTTTAATATTGTTCTCAAATTGTCAGCGTGTCATCATGAATATAAAAAGAAACTGTATAATCCAACGCCATGAAAACATTGGAATTAAAATTCTCTGCTGCGATATTAAATATATCACTTCAGGAAACTAACAATATCTCAGAAATTATGCTATTTAGGTATAGGACATAGTTAATAAAAGTTGTAGAGTTATATCTGTAAAATGCTTTGGAATAGAAATATATAGGGTGTTCCATTTGAAAAAATCAAGTTATACCCGCTTGAATTTCGATATTTTGTCAGGCTATTATCGCACACCCTGTATAAAAAATAGATTTTTATTCCAATAATTTTGCAAGGAATAGTTACCAGCAATCTGTTGTCCAAAAATATATTTTCTAGATTTACACTTTACAAGGATATATCAAATTATAAAAAGAGCTGTGATAACAAATATTTTTCAAAAATCGCCAATATTTAAAAAACTAATAACGCTAGGTGCAGAAAGTACTACATAAAATCTATCCCAAATTATATCGTCTTTCTGAAAATGCAAAAATATACAGGGTGTTTCATTTAAAATAACGAAGTTGGTAGCGACTTCCGGTATAACCGGAAATGCTAGAGTAGTGCAACTATTTTAATCAGAATGGGAATATCGCATAATGGCCGAATCCAAATTTTCAGCTGTCAAATCGGATGAGAAGGTCATAAACTTCTAATGAGCACTTCTCAGCAATCACCCTGTATATATATATATATATATATATATATATATATATATATATATATATATATATATATATATATATATATATATATATATATATATATATATATATACAGGCTGCCCCCTTTCTACGGCAAAGCTCAATATAATTATTATTATACAAGAGGCGAGAAAAAATTGTATAAGTTAATTATAGGGTGTCTCGAGCTGCATCTTATAAAATTATTTTGACAATCATAAGTCGTTGGTGATCCTTACAAATTTTATCGAAATGTGTTTGTAAGAAAAAAATCAAGACGCAGTAAGTGCGTTTTGATAGCAAATTTTCATTTAATGCTTAAAATTTCAATAACTTAGTTTGCTATTCACCTAAGGTTTGTTGGCTAGGAAACCAACATTTTAAGTTTATTGTCGGAAAATGTTTGTACATTTTCAAACAATAAGTTGTTTTGATAAAATATGGCACATTGTTTCTATTATATAGGTTATACCGGTAACCAAATTGATAACTGCTTGCATTAAAGAGACATATTTGCTATTCAAAGAATTTTTATAAAAATTCACTTCCATAACGCACTTGCTGCGTCCAGGCTTTTTTACAAATAGATAGGAGAGTCCCATGAAAGTGACGCACTCAGATAGGGTTTCGTTTATATTATTCGACGAAAAAAATCGAGATGCCGTATACAGAGCGCTCTCAAATATTACCTGAATTTGAAAAAACTCAAAGTGTCGTTTTTTTCAAATTGAACAATTCCCTATACCTACAGACTTTAATTATGGAATATTTTTTTGGATATTCTCTTTTTTAGTGAATTTTCGTAGAAAAAAATTCACTAATGGAGAGATCCATGAATTTTGAAAATTTTTTTTCAAATGAGCGCGAACTAGGACCACTTGAACCCATATCCGGGGTCAGTTTCAATTTTTATATGTTTATATATATATATATATATATATATATATATATATATATATATATATATATATATATATATATATATATATATATATATGTATGTATCACACCGACAACTCAAAAAATAATGGGCCGATTTTGATAAAATTTGGCATCTACCTTCCTTTTGTAAATGGCTTGGATAATTTCGTTAGTCAGGAAAATCTGACGAGGCTTTCCGGGTTCCGAGTTTTCATTCGAAAAAAATTTTTATCTCAAAAGATAAAACAGCTATGATAACCAAATTTGGTACGTAGGTTTACGATATAAAATGTAAACTATAAACCAAAATTTGGCCTTCTCTGTTACAAGAAAAAAAAGTTATAATAACATATTTTGTGCCAGATCATTTCTATGAAAATTCACTACCATAACGCACTTGCTGCGTCCAGGCTTTTTAATCTCAATTACAGATTGGGAATTATGTATCCCTTTAGACAGTTAGTCAGTTTTCGTAGAACCTTTTTGTATTTCCGTAGAAATCATTATAAGATTTCTATGAAATTTTGGTAATAAATGTTTAATCGTCGGGGTCACCAATATGGATGTTAATTGCACTTGTTGATATTAAATCCACACGTAAACATTTAATATACTTTATTATTTCACTAAAATATACAAAAAAACGAAATTTTTTTTCCAGAAAATTTCCAAATTGAGTTCACGTTCGCGACTGGGGTCTGACGTCATCGATCCGAAAATTTCCGAACCGTCTCCGCAATTCGCCCTGTAACTTTCTTATTATTCCACCTAGAGGTGTGAAATTTTTTTTGTCGCAAACACAAGGATCCGGGCCACTTCGTGGTCCCTTTTGAAATCAAAATTTCGACTTGCTTCCCCGCCAAAAAAAAAAGTCAAAAATAAAAAAATTGGTAAATTGCACGTAGAGGGCTCCGTGTCTGCTAACTCCTCCCGCAGTTTTGCGAGAAGACGCGCGGGACCGCCGCCATATCGTACGCAACGAACGTGCGATGAACATTTGGGAGGAAAATTTTGCATTTTTTTCCTCACATTTTTTTAAACGTCATCCAAACTCGAAATTTGAAAATTGCACCCACTTTCGAATTTTCTTTTGTATTTTTTTTCGAAAAAACCAACAGCCATTTCACCGTATATATTTTTTTGTAGCATTCCCCGTTCGCTCTGCTGTCGAACGTTGTGAAAATGATGAGTCTGTCGCGACGAAAAATGCACAAAAAAAATTGCCAAAGTCAGGTTGAAACGGGGGCAAAATTTAAACGTAATTTTTCAAACGCCCGTAACAATGTGAAATAACGCCGTGGGTAAAAAAGCTCATATGATCGATATTACGGACAATTTCGCGCACGTCAGGAATCCGCAGGAAATTAGCGCAAAAGTGCATCGCCTTATAAAATTTTCGGCCGTCAAACGCCGGAAGGTGGGAAATTTTCCCATAATTTCGCCCGCCATTTTGCCCCTGGCGGCCGAACGCGAAACCCGATCGAAAAACGGACGCCGGATTCTCGTTCACCGTGTCGAATCCCCCACGAACACAATCTTCGTCTGCGTTTTTTTCTCCGGTCTGACCCAGCTCATGATACATTTAACTATAAAACAATCACAACAGTACATAACAGATAACTGACCGAGCGTGGAGAGACGTGTGATCACTGTGGTCGGTTGGTAGCGAGGAGAGAGATCCCTGGTGTCTCTTATATCGTAGTTCTTGACAGCTTGCTGTCGAATAACGTAACGCAACGTTTAGCTGTCAAGAGAAACAAAGAGTAGTGTTGACGGAAACACTGCGGTCGGAACCACCGCCACAAAGTTATTTTAAAAAAAATTTTTCCGATTTTCGTGAAAACATTTTCATGCAAATTTTTTAACAGTTTCGTCAGAACGCTTTTTGTGAATAATTATGTCTTGCTATGGTGGGTAAATAACTTCGTTGGCCAGGAAGATCGGACCAGTTTTTTCGGGAACATTTTAAGTTAATTTTGGGAATCTTTTGTACTTGTTCAAACAATAAAGTTATTTTGTTGAATTATGGTACACTGTTTCTACTACTATATAAGTTATACTGGTAACCAAATTTAATGCCTGTGTCCATTAAAAAATTACATATTTGCTATATATTTTTTTAATTTCATATTATTGGCTGCGGCATCTCAGGCCATTAGCACATTCATTTCCAATCCTTCACTATTTTTTACTATTTTTCCAGACAAAGTCAACTTCTCGTTGGCTCGCCCAGGAATCGAACCCGGGACTTCTCGCTTAGCAGGCCGGCATCTAGCAACCTGCGCCACGAGGGCGTCTCATATTTGCTATTAAAATCTTTTTTATGAGAATTCACTACAATAACGCACTTTCTGCATCCAGACTTTTTCTATCAACAGTACCTATGTCATATGCGTTACCCTATGCAATAGTGTCTCTTTCTCGAGTCTGTTTATTGTACCTTTCGCGAATAAGTTGGAAGCCTCGGTGGTCCAGGGGTAAGAACGTGTGCCTGTGAACCGAAGGGTACTGGGTTCGATTTCCAGGGTTTCTCTTTCGATTTTTCAGTAGAAACTGTAATAAATTAACCTCAACCAAGGTTCTGGCATTGTATTTGAGCAAGTTCAATGTCTGCACGTTCCGCCTTTCGGAGGAGGCGTAAAGCCGTCGGTCCGGTTTCCATGCGATCTTGGGCATATCAGGATCCAGACCCTCCTTACAGAAAGGCAGAGGTTCCGCCAAATATTCAGGATAGTGAGGTGAAACTGCTCCCTGGCGTGGGTTATTGGGCACAGTCGCGGAAATAGGCCGACGTTAAAGTAAAAAGCGAAAAAAAAATGAATAAGTTGAACATATATGGAAATAATAGGCATTTTCGGCAAACACTCAATACAGTAGCAAATCATGTTTTTGAATGTAGTTAGTACAATTAAGGATTCTAGAATTCACCATTAAAGCAAATACTTACAATTTTCTAGAAGAGCGTCAGGTTTCTTTTAACACGTTGATCTTCCAACATCACCGCTATCAGCCACCAACATCAATAACGAAACTTATGTGATTTGATTTCATATTTATTATTATTGTGTTTCTGGACAGCCGAATATGTGTAATAAATATTAAAAAGGACGTATCGAATGCTGTAACGTCTCTTATCTCTGATCTAAACACCTGTAGTAGCTCCGTGAGGTTGATTTAGCCCGTTCACTAAAATATGTGGCACCTTTCTTAGAAAGGTGAAGCTTCACCATTTTCGGGAATTCATAGAGAATATTGATGAGACTGTGGGGCATCTTAACATTGTAACCAAGAGAAAAACGTCAACGAAATAACGTATGCACTCAGATCTGTGATATATAGGCGGCGATATAACCAGGTATGGACAATCGAGCTGTGGCTGAATTATGTGTTCACTAGTATTTTACCTGTGTACATCATCTCTTGATGGCGTTCATTGATAGTTAACAAACTTGTACGCTTGTGTTTTGAAGATTTATTCCTTGGTGCGTCAACATTTATTAACTCGGTTGTAGTCGGATGATTCGATTCGCCCATCTGTGACAAAATATGAAGAAAGATACAAGGTATGTATCAAAACTTTATGCTCTTTAAATTTATCATATATAAAATTAAATCCTTTGAAAGTAATGTTTGTTTAAATAATACAGGGTGAGTTACGATGGATGGTAGGTTAGACGTTTACGGATAGTGGCACGTAGCATTATTTTGAAAATTTAGTTTCTTGGATAACTAGTTCGGCTCTATATATCTAAAATCAAAGATTAGTGAGGAGAAGATTTGAAACCCCCATATTTTACCTGTACATTAGAGCGACCAGTTTTGGGCCTAGTTTACATTTTACACGTCTATAGCGCTCTAATTGCTTAAAAATTACAGAAACGGCGGCGGTCAATTTGAAAACCTCAGTGGCGGCAAATTTTAAACTCTAAAAGAAGTTTCCACTGTACAGACTGTAAGAAGATTTTCACACTATTAATATGAGCAATAATAATAGTTCTAAACACAAAATGGTGATGTTGAATGATTGATTATTACGTTATTTTCTTAGACAAATATTTTTCAGTTTTTGGCTATTATTGACAAGTTTTTAAATTGGTCGCAGGAAAAATAGGTAAACGTTGAATATAGGGTACAGAGAATATAGACGTTTGCGAAATTGGAATGTCAACTAGTAAATTACTTGCATGGTTGCCACATTTATTTACTTCAATATATGTATGTTTCTTGATCGTCGCATTCGTTTCTCTCGCTTATAGAACGTTAATTTGATATAGTGCAGTTGTTTTGTAAATCGTTTTAATTTATTGCATGTGTCCTTCCAGTTTATGTTAGATGTGTATCGTAAGGTTAACCTGTGTCTAGCGATACCAATTTTACTTTTGATCTCGGGCTTTCGCATATGCAGCAACTTACCCGGATAAGTAACATGGCTCGCGTCTCATGAGTTTTTTGCCAGTTAACCAAAATACAAGATTTCCCTGAGGTGCTGTTTACACACAGTCCTCTCAACTCACCTTCCTGACCTGCCCTGACATCCGTTTGCCTAATTAGCAGCTAAAAGAAGGAAACATATACTCGCAATACCTTGATGTATCGCAGGGTTCGCTTTTCCGTCTTCTAGCTGTTAAATAGGCAAACTGATGTCAGGGCAGGTCAGAAAGGTCAGTTGGGATGATTTTCTGTAAACAGCGCGTCAGATGGGTCTTTTATTTTGTTTAAGTGGCAAAAAACTCATGAGACGCGACCCATGTTAATTATACCGGTTCTCGGTAACTCACTGTGTATGCGGAAGCCCAAGATCAAAAGTAGAATTTGTATCGCCAGACGCGAATGTTAGGTTATTGTAGGTAATTCCCAACTAGCACCAAAGTTATTGCAACTAAGATCGGAACTTGAAATGAGTAGTTATTACGTAATCGCCACTAATTCTACGACTCTGTGGTGAAAATAACTTGATATTACACATTATCAGTGGCAATTACTTATAATTCACCTTTTATAACTACTTTAGAGTTACGAAACTTCTTAGTTGCTTTCAAGGTATTAGGAACGCCGTCGTTACTCACAGAACCATTCAAAAGTTCCAGGAACTTGAAGATAGCAAATGACAGTAGCCGAAACTATCTTATGTTACTGAAATGCTACATCAAAGTTGCGGCCACTTTCAAGTAGCATTAATTGTCGCCGCAACGTTGCCGGCCCTTTCATATTACACTTTATAGTTGTGGAACTTCTTGGTGATATTTACTCGTGGCAATCACGTTTCCGCTACCTGAAGAAGTAAATTTTACTATTCGGGGCGACTATAAAGTATTACTAACCTTTTAACTTCACTATAAAGTATTTTTCACCCTACAGTCCCACTTATTTATAAAGGATGATTGTTCCATCACAACATTCTGTTGTGTAAGTCTAGTAGAGTGTTAATGTGTGTGATCCAATAATAATGTCATACATCAATAAAAGCAATGACGATTCAAACTAAGAGTTCAGGCTTTGTAAAGCATTCTTCTTGAGACATTTTCTTTTCATAGCTCATATTAATTTCAGGTTCATTGCCTAAATATTACCAATTTTGACATTTTAAATCGCGACTTTGACGTTTTGAGAAAAACCCAAATTTATTTTTCTTCAAATGCCTGTAAATTTTTTGTCCTTTAACCTACAGAGCTAAATTTTAGTAGGTAACTTACCTATGATGATATGAAGCCGTCTTCCTTACTTTTTTAATTCCAGAGATATAAATATTTTTCGAATGAAAACGCAAAATTTTCCCGTAGAACCTCGTCCGATTTTCCTGACTAACGAACTTGTCCAATCCATTTACAAAGGGAAGATATGTGCCAAATTTGATCGAAATCGGCCCATTATTTTTTGAGTTATCGGTGTGATTCATATATATATATATATATATATATATATATATATATATATATATATATATATATATATATATATATATATATATATATATATATATATATATATATATATATATATATATATATATATATATATATATATATATATAAACAAATAAAAATTGAAACTGACTCCAGATATGGGTTCTAGGGGTCCTAGTTCGCGCTCATTTGCAAAAATTTTTTCAAAAGTCGAGCTCTCCCCATTAGTGATTTTTTTTAAAGAAAATTCACTAAAAATAATTACGTAACTGAGAAACATAAACTTGGTCAATATATTAGGAGAAAAGGGCCTCAATATTTTATTATGAATATCAAAACTATGCGATATATTACAGCTGATAAGGAGAAATTCTTTAAATGCTATACCTGAAACGATTAGATTAATAAAACAAATTTATAAAAGGCTGTAGAACATTAATAGGTCCATAAAACTGTAAGCGAGGAAGATCTAAGGAGACGGCATATACGAGATCTTGGCTTGATTTGATGTCCACTTGAACATAGAACGAGGTCTCTAAAGGTTGTTCACTAATGATTATTACCTCGGACCAGCTGATAAACAATCGTATCTCGATTTGTATCGACAACTAATGACTGCTTCTCGAGGCGTTGATGCGTTTTTGTCTTGTAATTTGGCCTCGACTCAAGAAAAAAGGAACAAACATCGGGAAGACGTGGTAGTTTTTACTGTTTTTTACCTCAATAAAAATTCATGACTTTGGATTTCTTCAGCTTGTACCCACGCCATCAACTTCATTGTTTCAACCGGATTATCGAAGATGATTTAAGTTAATTTATCTGTGGCGGATGGTTGTACTTATGAACTTGCATGTGAGCAGCAATAACGGCTTGTTAGAATTTATAAATAATGGATTCGATGAATTTGAGAAAGGAAGTTCATGATGGTGCAGTAAAGTTAATACGCGGGTATATTAAAAAAACTCTAGACGCAGCAAGTACGTTATGGTAGTGAATTTTCATAAGAATTGTACACTATTAGTAAGATATATTATTAAAACTAATTCTTTATATTTAAATGGACCTTGGAGATCGGTTTTAGAACCCCAGTTAGCGATTATTTGAACAAATTTATATTTGATATGGAGCTACTAAATTAAAATTTGGCCTTGGATATAATATGTAAGTACTGCCAGTGCCTTTAAAAAAATTGTGTTACAAATTTCATTAAAGTTACAAACGGTTTTCAGAAAAAATAAATGATTTACAAACGGAATGTACCTGTCGAATTATAAAAAAAATATGTAAGTACTGCAAGTGTCTTAAAAAAAATTGTGTTACAAATTTCATTAAAGCTACAAACGTTTTCACAAAAAAAATAATTATTTACAAAGGGAATGTACCTGTCGAATTATAAACATGACAGATATTTCTCCATATTAATTGCTTGGATGGTTTTGTTTTAGTCAACCCATCAGTTTTTGCAAAATATAAACAACAAAAAAGGTTTTTTATGGTAGAAAATTTTCGTAAAAATATTTCAAATCCGATAGCTTGATAAATTTCCTATTAAGCCAGAATCTTCAATCTTGAACCTTAGTAACACCTATGTAAACGCACGTGAGTAATAAATTAAAAAAAAATAACATATTGAGCTTAGTTTTGTTTTGAAAAACCTTTTTTGTTGTTTATTGTTTGCAAAAACTGGATAAGTTGACTAAAACAAAACAATCCAAACAATTAACAAGGAAAATACTTGTCATATTTATAATTTGACAGGTACATTCCCTTTGTAAATAATTAATTGTTTTCTGAAAAACTTTTTTGTGATACTGGAAGTTAGTATTTGTTTCACTTGCCAGGTTATTAAAAATATTGAAGAACACAAATAAGGATAAGCATGTGCTACTTACATTTGATCAACAATTGTGTCAGAAACTTTAGGACCAAATCAAAAGAACACTTTTTAATAACAACTCTAACATAATATGTAGAAATATAATAATAAAGAGCTTTATAACAACAAACGTGGCTAGTCGCTAACACTTCATGTAAGGATGCTTTGCAAAATAAAACCATAAACAATAATAACGAATCTTCGAATGTTTTGAGGTTAGATTGATATTTAAAAGTGAATATATTTCTGGATTATGGATTATAATGCTACTGGCGCTAAAGCGTCGGAAACTAGTACTGAACTTATAGTTTTGAACCATTTCATTGAAGTGAAACTTCTATTTGTTATATTCTGTAATATAACAAAAGATTTGACTTTTAATAAACATAAAAACACGTTGAGTGTCTCGCGTTTCGGCGTCGGCAATCGGCGGCTCCCGTTTCGTGATGACACTTGGCCTACCATGCAGCGGTGTCAGATTAAGTAAATTAGAATTAATGATAAATCTAATGAGAAATTATTGGTAACTCAACATTTATTAATATTAAACCACATTTATTGGATGGATTAATTTTTTGACGAACTTTTATTTGTTATGAATAAGTACCAATATGTAATATTAGTATATGTTTTAGATTTTAAGATTCAAATGAAATTTTATTAAATCTGACAACCCGGCTCCTTTATATTTAATTTTCAGGTGACTGTTTCTATTTGAATTATCTACTTAAAATGACGCATTCACAGTCTAATCATCCTTATCAACATTGAAGGTGGGAAATGCTGTATCAAATTGGAACTGATATCTTGGACTGTTTATTCATTTATAATTTTGATTTTTTAATAACTCCTGTCCTCGTATGCCATTTAATTTGAAATTTGGTTAACAGCTATATTGTAACGTCTCCTATATATATGCGAATTTTCATTCGAAACACTTCAATATTTCAAAAATATTGCGTTTTCAAAATTTTCTTTACATTTTTTTTCTTCAGCGCCCATCTTTGAACTCATCCAAGCCATTAACAAAATCAAGTTAATTCCCAAATACCTAATTCGCGCTGATTTGAATTTTTTTTCCAAAAGTCTTACCATCCATACCTCTCTATTAGTGAATTTTCTTAATGAAAATTCACTAAAAAGTCTGGTGGTACGAAGTATTAGTTATGATAGCAAAATTTCATAGAAGTATTTCAATAAAATAAATAGCACTCACAAAGGAATAATTATTTAATTCTTCTAGGAAAACAATTTTTGTTAATTGATTAAACTCAGGAAAAGGTGCTAATAATATTAAATTTTTATAATGCAAATAATTAACTATCAAATGTGATTGCTCTCGACTCCGTCTATTCAAATACATTTTTCGATTCTTTTACGATTCTGTTTAGCTACTCGTCTAAGTTCTGGGATGCTGTTTTATTGACACGCTTGTCTTATTCTGGCGCAAAGTTCATCTCGATCTCGGGCCCTTGTTTTAAATACTTTATTTTTCATTATACCCCCCCACAAATAAAAATCAAAAGGTGTAATATCGGGAGAAGTCGGAGGCTACAATTCAAAAGCACTATTTCCCCCTATCCAGCGCATAGGGAATATTTGGTTCAACCATTGACGAATAATCCTTGAATTGTGTGAATCTTGCTGCAAAATTCTCCATCAAAGAAGTTAACTAAACGATCACGATTCGGTTAATTAAAAAAGAAAGGACCTATTATTCGGTCTCCTAAAATCCCACACCAGACATTAACGTTTTGGGAATCTTTACAGTTTATAACTCTGTGACGATTATCTTTGGACGATTTTCTACAGTTTTGAGACGACACAACCCCATTAGTGGTGAATGTAGCCTCACCGGTCAACATAATCTTCTTCAGGCAATGTCTTGTCATCGAAAAAGTTACCTTAGGCCCAATAATAATAGTTTTACTATCATCTTCATTCGATGTATGATGTATACTTTGGTTTGTATGGCTTGATCTTCTGATGAACAAAACATCTTCTGATTTTATCCATACTAATATTTTATAACATTATAAATGCTATTTTATATAAAAGTTAATAACAAGATAAATTACTAAAATTTAAAAGAAATTTATGTGGCTGTTCAGGTGCTAACGAGATTTAACGCAATTCTGAATAATATGTGGGTTCGTACCTTATTATTTGGGTGACGTCAGACATACAAATAAAAAACAAGACTCGGTTAAGTTCATTTATTAATAAATAATGATTTTGTATAAGCCGAAATGATTCTAATTTATTGTGATAGATGGAAGCAGTTATAATTAAAACGAATTACAGAGGTTACAGATTAGCAATGTACTTAACTATAGGTCCATAAGAAAAGAAAGCGGAAAATTAAAATCCAGAAGGTTAAACTCTTTATATCACCAAGGGAATGACTAGGTAGTAAGGAAGCTAAGACAATGAGGATGCAATGGGATTAAAAAACGTTGTCCGAAGGTATTCTTGTTAACTGAAAAGCCAAAAGTTCGGGACGCAGCAAGTACGTTATGGTAGTGAATTTTTATTAAATGCTTCAAATTTGAATAACTAAATTTTGTATAAACATAGAAAGTTTAATTTTGGTATGAAGGAAGGTCTTTCCCAAAGCAACATATGCACTAAATTTCATTAAAATAACCATTAAAGTAACTTTCGAAGAAAAACGTTTTTTCAAAAGAAAATTCACATTTTGAATATCTCAATTTTCTATAAACTTAGAAAGTTTAATTTTAAGAATAATTTTGGTATGTAGTAAGGTTTTCCCATGGAAACATATCCATCAAACTTCATTAAAATAGGCTTGTAATTTTCGGAGATTTTTTTTTCAAAAGTAAACTCAAAATTTTTCCGCAAAATCTTGTCCGATTTTCCTGTCTAACGAACTCTTGCCGAGTCTCATCAATCGGTTTATTATTTTTTGAGTTATCGGTTGGATACATACATACATACATATATATATATATATATATATATATATATATATATATATATATATATATATATATATATATATATATATATATATATATATACAGTGTGTCCCAAACTGGATGGGGATATATTGCTATTTCCCTTATTATTAGATATAGGGAGACGGCTAAATTAGCAATGTTTAGTAGAATTTCATGCTCGTTCTAAATATGACTTCTATTTTGCCCTACCTCTTTTCGTTTTCGAGTTATTTTGAAAAACTAAAATGTGTCGATTTCTTTTTTCTTCAATATCTAAGTAGGCGTTGATCGGACATGTCTAAGACTTGCACATTATCACGACACTTTTTACAGAGTAATCTTTTTGTGCTATTGTCAACTTTGGATTGTCATTTGTTTTTGAGCTACATGTATCAACGTTTGCTTTTATTATGGCAGTCATATTGGATTTTCTGCTCATGTGATAGCCTGTGAAAAGAGCTTTCCAATGATGTACAACATGCTTGAGAAATCTTATAATTGCAGTGACAATTTTGAGAAAAACCGTTTTGAGGATAATAGGCTATGAAATCAAATACCAAAAAACAAATGACAAAAAAAGTGTTCAAAAAGCAGTAGGCCATGGAGTCGAACAATAGACTTCTACTCTTAACATAATTTTCCGTAATAATCCACGATAAAAAAAATAGCAACTTTCAGCACACCAATGAATCGGCCGATTATTACAAATGATATCTTATATTACAACCTTATCCTAAAAAAATGTTATAATTTAATTAAATAGGTAAACTAGTAAATAACTAAATTTACTAACAGAACTCAATAAAAAGCAGATTAATGATTTACGAAGACTCCTTTGAAAATTGTTTGATTTTTAAACGTAAGTCAACTGAAAAACAACAAAAGAAAGGTTGCTATGGATATAACACTATCTAAAATTTCCTCTTTATTGTTTTTAGTGAATCTTTATTTTTAAAAATTCACTAATAGGGAGGTCTCGACGGTCAGACTTCGCAAACATTTTTCAGATGAGCGCTAACTAGAACTAGTAGAACCCATATCTGGGATCAGTTTTAATTTTTATATGTTTATAACCTATTTTATATGTTTATAACCTATTTCGGTGAAACTCGGCAAGTACCTTCCTTTCATTAGCAGCTTGGATGAGTTAGCCAGGAAAATTGGAAAAAATTATCTCAGAAAATTACAAAGCCCTTTTCATAAGATTTGACGGGTATGTGGCCTTGGAAATGACTTTAAAACAAATCACAACTCACCTTTCTAGGTTTGTAGAAAATTGGGTTATTTAAATTTGAAGCATTTAATGAAAATTCGCTACCATAACGCACTTTCTGCATCGCGAACTTTTTTCTCCGCGGCTATATTTTATTCTGGACTTACTTAACGAACCGAATTTGCTTAAATTCCCGTGTAGTGTGATAATAATTTTTAGCTGGTTGCTTCCTTTCTAGATACCGCTGCAAATGTGTTTGAGAAGTAACTGAAACATTTTGATGCGAAGTGTAACAGATTGGCAACATATCACGGTTTTTTTCACCCGAATGGCATTTTGTCTATAAAAACAAATAATTCAAAAACTTTGTGCGCCAGATAATGAAGCTAAATTGAATTGTCAAAGATTTATTTGACACAAGATTTCAATATACAAGTGTAGATATGATTTCCAAAGAACTTTTCGCAGAAAGTATATTTTTCAATTTTCACGAAATGTTCATCAAAGTTCATCAATTAAACATATGATTTAATAGAAGGTTGCAGTCTATAAAAAGAGCTCTCTTAAAAAATTAAGATAAATAGTTAAATAGAAAATTACGTTGATGAGGTTTCTAAAGAAGTATTTTGATTTAAGGAACGTATCAAGAAACTGAAAATCCCATCTCGATACAACCAGGTGAAAAAGTTATAGCAAAAATAAAACATCCTGCAAATGCAGGTTTTTTCGAGATATTTCGGGAACCAAAAGAGCGAGATGGTATTTGTTTACCTCTATGTTTCCAGTATCATATTCCGAAACTTTGTCCAGATCTAACCGACCTCCGTCTCTTACCGTTTACGAGATCCCCCATGGTGTGTCACGCAACTCGTTGGTTAGAAGCTTTCGAACTTGCAACAGGAATTTCGATCTGAAATTTTTTATGCAGCCCTAGTCAATGTCTATCTTTCAAATGAAAATATTGGTTATACCGGGAACCGCAGCTAACTCATTTATTTTTAATAGAACACACTACATTAATTTAGCATCTGCCTCACAGTTGTACTGCAAACGTCATCGTCGTCAACTAACTAAAATCAAACGGCCACTATTGTAATATGAAATAGAAAATTGGTAATATTTTGAAAAGTAACGTTTTTTTTAAATCAACAATCTTATAGAAAATTTTCTCTGTTTTTAATGCGAAATAAGCTTAAGTAATCAAAATAGTCGCTCTCCGTTTAAAAACGTCAAACTTCAGCAGTTTTTCTGATTTTAATTTTGGAACTTTTTTTTCAAACACATTATATCAATAAATTGAATAATTTTATTTAAAGACTGTGAGACTACGTCCTCATCTATAGGAAAAGCAATCCAAACTAAATAATTATGTCGTGTGTGTGAGAGAAAAATATCAATATGTTTTGGTCTGAAAACGTCAAATTTAACATAAAAGTTCGAATGTCCCAAGAAAAAAGACTTAGGTATGTGACATTATACACAGTACCAATTTTTGAAAGTTTTCCTGATGATGGTTTTCTCATAATCAATCGAGGCAGTTCCCCTGCATCCTCATTTTTTTTTTCAATTTTGAGCGATTGGTCTCTCAAATCACTGCCTAGATTACTGTGAAAAGAAACAAAAGTGGTTATGCAAAAACGATTCAATTTAAAGAATCTATTGCTCAAAATGTCCACCCCCAACTTCGATACAATAGTACAATCAATTTTCAAAATCCAACGTTTTTCAACATTTCTGGCCTGATCAAACAGCACTTCACGACGATTTGTTCTCGAAGCATTTAAAGAGATTCAGGTGGTGTAGCATAAACCTTAGGCTCCAAGTGGCACCGCAAAGAGAAATCTAAAGGGGTTGGATCGGGCGACTTAGCTGGCCATTCCATGGGACCTCTCCGACCTATGCGTTGTCCGGTTGTAAGATAAAAGTTGGAATATCCCAAGAAGAAAGGACTTTGGTATGTGACATTATACACAAACTATTCATAATTTTATGCAGAATCTCAAAATGTCATAACATACTGGATGTCTAATTTGAAATAAGGGAGTTGACGTCTACTTTCAGCATAACCAAAAGTACCACTAGTCTGACAATATTTTAGCCGAGTGTCCCCCAATTGCATTAGTACAGTACCAAATTTTGAGAGTTTTCCTGATGATTGTTTTCTCGTAACCAATCGATGCGGTTACCGGTGGTTCACCCTGAATAAAGTCTGAAACTGACCTCGGATATGAGTTCTAGGGGCATATTAAAAAAAGACGAAAGCCGTCACCTCTCTGTAGAAGAAATTTTCCTAATGAAAATTCACTAAAACAAGTTCTATATCGTCAAAGCAGTGTGCTCTTTTATGCAAATTCATTAAAAACAACAAATGCTCACGGTAGGATTATGGAATAAATGCAAATAAAGGCTTTCGTAGTTTTGAATCAACTTTTAAAAAATCAGAAAATGATATACACCGGGCTTGTTTCTAGCGGAAACCTTCAGAGTCTTTTCAAGGAAATGAGTAGCTGACCTCTGCATTTTACACGCAAGATTCTGCTCTGATGTGTCTTTCTAAATAACAAATATATACATGCAGCAATGAAGCATTAGAACCGTTACACTATTTCACATCTTTCATTAATTTCCGATCTCCAGGAATATAAACTGAGTCACTAATTTATACTCATGTACACTTTAAGTTTTATTCTACCGGGAGACATGTTTATTGCTAATTTACTATTTCGAACGCATCTGTCTCAATTCTACAGTCTGTGATAGATTTACGTGCTCTTATTAAATCGAAAACTATAAATTATGGCTCATTTTCAGAATTAAATTGAAAACGTGTGTAAAATAATTCACTGTTAATGGGTTCGCTTCAGCTAACCGATTTATTTTTACTCGGGTGCAAGTTAGTTTATTTATAAATATAAGTCCATTTCCACCTCTGGACATTAGATCGGTGTTGCTGGTGGTGTTCGTAAATAAAATATATTTGATACAGTTTCAAGGAAACTGGCTCACAAATCATGGGGTGATGTTGATATATGTAGTTTATGCACTGGTAAACATGATTACCAGCTATTGTAGATAGGTAACCTAAACACATATGTTTACCAAGTTTATACCCTAATAGAGCTTTGCATGTGACTATATACACTCTTTATAAAGTAACGCATAAATTCAATAAAATTGAAAGTAACCATTTTTAAGCAAAATCATAAACAGGTTGATTTTTATTCTCAAAAAATTACTCATTGATATAAAAAGCTCACCCCTATCGTCATACCTCTTCAAAGGGCAACTACCCCTTCGAAATTTTGTAATTGGATAGTGAGTAGCGTAATACATATTTTTAAAGCTAATTCAGCAACAGCATTTTTTTTGTAGGAGTAAAATAAAGTGAGTAATAACATTTTTGTTACCAGTAACACCTAACACAATTGAAGCCTCTAAGAATTACATAGTCCAGTCTTATGATATTGCTATGACAGAAAAAGCTTATTCAGACGTTACTCTACTCATTTTCTGATGGACACAGTGCTAGTATAGTATAACTTGTGGTATCAACAAGCTGATGCCCCGGGCGCATAATGACGTTAATGTTCGACAGTATCTGGATCAAAAATTTCCCAACATATGGATTGGCAGGCGTGGTGCAATAAAGTGGCCAGCACGATTACCTGACTTGACTACCTTAAATTTTTTACTGTGGGGTCATTTGAAGAATGTGGTGTTCAAAGGTAAGCCATATATTATCGACGAATTAAAAACAATAAGTAGAACTGAATGCACCAACATTTCCCCAGAGATATTATATATATATATATATATATATATATATATATATATATATATATATATATATATATATATATATATATATAGACCGATTGGATATCACACCGATATCTCAACAAATATAACAAACAACAAATAATGGGCCGATTTTATTAGAATTTGGCACGTACCTTTCTTTTGTAAATGGCATGGACAAGCTCGTTAGCCAGGAAAATGGGACCAGGTTTTCCGGGAAAATTTTGAGTTTTCATTCTAAAAAAATTTGTATCTCAAAAAATTAAAAATCTATGGTAACCAAATTTGGTAGGTAGGTTTACGATATAAAAGGAAACTTTACACCAAAATTTATATTTCTGTTACAAGAAAAAAAAGTTATTTGGTGCCCGATAATTTCTATGAAGATTCACTACCATAACGCACTTGCTGCGTCCAGCCTTTTTTGATAATCCGATGAACACTACTTTTTGACTTATCACTTTCTTAGGCTATTTTTCGTACAGATTGTCGGCTATCCATTAAGAGATTTTTGAACCTTGAAGGGTCACTAGGAGACATGGGTGCCCGTATATTCCCGCCTGATATAAAAAAGAGAAAAATAATCATTACAAAGAAGGATTATTACAAAAAAACAACAAAAAATCAAGAAAACAAATAATAAAAAACAGCAAAAAAACGGAGGTAATAAATTAAATAAAATAATACTAAAAGAAAACAATAAATGAAAATAAGCAAAAACAAAACAACAGCAAAAGCGAAGAATTGATTAAATGGTAACATTATTGTTGGGCTAAGAATCGTTAATTATATTAAAAAATGTCGGGACGAAGCAAGTGCGTTTATAGTAGTGAATTTTCATAAGAATTGTACACTTATAGTGAAGCCTATTACCAAAATTATACTTTTAATTTAAAAAGACCTTGAAGGTCGGGTTAAGAGGTCCTAATACAAGCTCATTTAAAGAATTTTTTCAAAGGTGTTACTATTCCATATCTCTCTAATTATCATAAAAATATTTAAATTTTGTGTTCTAGCTTCTTTTGAGAAAAAACTTTAAATGCCCGAATCTCAATTTTCTATAAAGGTAAACATTTAAGATTTGGTATATATAGGTACCGTAAGTCCGTTTAAAAGATACTTCCATTACAAATTTCACTAAAGTTACAAGGACTTAATTCAGGTGAATTTGCAGTTTAGTCCAAGGACAGTTTTAGACAAATCGACTGCTGATAAAGTTTGGGGTTTTACATGCACACTATTTTAACCTTGTGATTCCTTGTCTTTTCGTGTTATTAGTTAACTTTCTTAAAAAAATCACTAATGGGGAGATCCCGACTTTTGAATTTTGAAAAAATTTCTTCAAATGAGCGTAAACTAGGACCCCTAGAACACATGTCCGCGGCCAGTTTCAATTTTTATGTGTTTATATATATATATATATATATATATATATATATATATATATATATATATATATATATATATAATATCACACCGATAACTCAAAAAGTAATAGCCCGATTTTGATTTTGATTTTGAGTTTTCTTTCGGAAAAAATTTTTCCTCAAAAAATAAAAAGCCTATGGTAATCAAATTTGGTGCGTAGGAGATAATAAGAGGGAGCCAAAATTTATATTTCTATGTTAAAAAAAAGTTCGGCATGTACCTTTCTTTTCTAAGTGGCTTGAAAAGTTCGTTTGCCAGGAAAATATAACCAGGTTTTCCGCGAAAATTTTAGATTTTATTTCAGAAAAAACATTTATCTCTAAAAATAAAAAGCCATCGTAATCAAATTTGGTACACAAGTTTCTGGCACTACAAGGAAACTATATGCTAAAATTCAGATTTCCTCGTGACAAGAAAAAAAGTTAAAAAGTTATAAAAAAATATTTGGTGCCAGATCATTTCTACGAAAATTCACTGCCATAACGCACCTGCTGCGTCCAAACTTTTTATATTTCAACTTCTTCGCTGACCTGGAGCGGTAACTTAAAAATTATATTTTTTCTCGCAATTTCTCTAATGCTCGGTTGCTATGTTACATGCTCATTTTCCGGTACACCCCTTTCCCTGTAGTTACCTATCACTATATATTTCTCACATTACACTCATCCTTGTTTTTAACTTGGGGTGAGGTCCGCTACTTCGTAATGCAGGTTTTCCTTCTCCAATTGCATGCCTACAACGACCCTCAATGCATAAATTACAAGAATAATTTCTTGGAAATAACCCCCAAGAAAGTTACGGGACCTGAGGGAATAGGGGTGCTGTGCGGGATAGGCAGGGTCTAAAGTAGCGTTGGGCCAAAATGTAAAAAAGGCAGCTTTTCGAGGTCCGACTAGGGTTTTTTTTTGCATTTTCTGCTCATATTTTTGTATTCTTCCCCGCCCACATCTCTATTCACTTCTGGTCCCATAACATTCTTGGGGGTTGTTTGCAACGAATTTCTCTTAGGGTTTATGCATCTAGAAGCGGGTGCCAAGCATATTTATACAAAAAAATTACCCAAAAACCCTCGGTGAACCAAACTGCAAATTTACCTTCTTTCATTTTTAGAAGAGGAATGTATCTGCCAAATTATAAACGTGGCAGGTATTTTTCCTTGTTAATGGCCTAAATGATTTCGTTTTAGTCAACCTAATCAAACCAGTTTTTCTAACAAAGGAAGTTTTTTAAAACCAAATTATATTGGTGAATTTTCTTAATAAAAAGTACCAATAGCAACAATAGCAAATGTGCTGAAATGGTTACTAAACCTACCTTATATTATTTTCTGTGGGCCTCATTCTATATAAGAATCCATCATGGTGAAATAAACTCCGATTTCTTCTGCGATTCATTTTAATAGCTTTTTAACACAGCAAGTGAAAACAAATACTCCTGAATTGATAACGTCAAAAAACTAGGTACCTTTTCTTTATTCAAATAATTTACTAACTTGAACAATTAATCAACGAATATTCACGTTAAAATTTTTGGTGTCCAATTTTAGAAGTATAGTACCTATACAATCATTTACTTAAACTCAAAACGGAACTGTCAAATCATAATAAATTAACAAAACACGTTAATATTCTTGGATTTTTAAATTTTGGGAGCATATAGTCATTTACTTAACCTCAAAACAGAACTGTTAAACTATAATAAATAAACAAAGCACACTATGACATCTGATTTTTACTTCAAACAGCTGATATAAAAGCTTCTTATTTCCCCTCTCACTGTGAGATTGGGATATTTGACATTTTACAAACCTGAGCATGCGATTAAACCCGAAGGCGGTCATTCGGCTGGGATCGCTACAGTTCGGGTGTGTACGTTCGTTGCGCATTAGGATTGTTGTGGCGATGACGTCTTACGTGTGATTTGTACTGCCTGTTTAACATGGCATTATGATTTATGCCTGGCATGTATCAATCTACGCATGGCAGCTGATTTTTCTGTCTTTGACATCAGAATTTTACTACTTAAGTTGTTTCAATTCATATTTTTCATATTTTAATTTCAATTTGTAAAAAACTCCAAATTTTGTAAACCAAATTACTTAAAATTCACCACAGAGGTTTACTTGCACCAATTCTAGCTACATTTAAAGTCTTATTCCAGTTACTTTAATACTTTCAAAAATATTTCTGTATACATATATGCATATAAAAATTCAAACGGACGTTGGATATGGGTTCCAGGAGCCCTAATTCACGCTCATTTGAATTTTTTTACGAAGCTCTCACCATAGTTACATCTCTGTTAGTGAAATGAAAATTCATTAAAAATGACATAATGGTTGGAGCCAAAGTAAAATAATGTATAGAAAAATATGGAAGTGAATGGCATGACTTAACCTTTGATCGGAAAATAAACTCCGACAACGGGCTAATAGATCTACAGCCAAAATAATCATAAATGACAACAAAAAATTTGGAAAAGTTTATCTTTTGAGGTAGTAAAACGGTAAACGGACAAACCTTATATCGATTAGAAAGATTTCTGACGTAGCAAGTACGTTATGGTAGTGGATTATCATTAAAAAAAAATTTAAAGTTTAGTGACTTACATATTTTCTATTAAATTATTATTAAAAGAAAGTCTGGACGTAGCAAGTGCGTTATGGTAGTTAATTTGTTTTTAATAGCAAATATGTACCATTTTTTAAGAAAGCAGGCATCAAATTTGACTACTAGTATAACCTATATAGTAGAAAGAATGTGCTATGTTTAATCAACATAACTTTATTGTTTAAGAAAATATAAAAATTTCCGAAAGTAAACTTAAAGTGTTTCCGAAAAAACTGGTTTTCTGGTCAACCTTATCGGTTAATAGCAAATTGATTCAAAATTTGAAGCATTTAATGAAAATTCGCTACCATAACGCACTTGCTGCGTCCCAAATTTCTTGTCTTACAAACATGCATTATATTTAGATGGAAAATGCAAAAATGCAATAACATTAGGCGCGTTCGATTAAAAAAAAAGAAAATTTGTATCACCAACGACTTGTGGGCCATCCTCTGATTGTAGAAATATTTTTTGAAGATATAGCTCAAGATACCCGATAATTAATGTATACAATTTTTTCCTATCTTGAATAATAACACATATATTAAACTTTATTGATTTTTTACGAAAATTCGACACAAATTATGTACCATTAAACGACAAACTCTATAGCTAAGGCTACTGCCAAAGCATCAGAGAGAGGTTCTACTTGAAATGAATTTTCTGGAAACATTTTAGTAAATGAAGAGCAAAGACGGTTGAAGCTAAGACTCCAGGCTTTGTAAGACATTCCTCTTGAGACATTTTCTTTCCAAAGTTCGTATTAGTTCCAGGTTCTTTGCCTAAATGTTGCCAATTTTGACATTTGAGTTCGCGACTTTGACGTTTCGAGAAAAACCCCATTTTTTTTTAAATGTCTATACCTTTTTTGTCTTTTAACCTACATAGCTAAATTTTGGTAGGTGATTTATCTATAATGATATAAATCCGCGTACTGAATTTGGTTGTCCTTACTTGCCCTGAGGTTATTTCCGGAGATATAAATTTTTTTCGAAAGAAAAATTTTTCCGGGAAAACCTGGGCCGATTTTCCTGGCTAACGAACTTGCCAAGCCACTTACGAAATGGAGGTATTCGCCAAATTTTATCAAAATAGGTCTATTAGGTTTTGAGTTATCAGTGTGATACATACATGAAAAATCATCCGCCGCCGGTGAGTCTCGAACCGTCGTCCCCCGAGTCGGTATTGGAAAGTCTGAATCGACTTTCCCGCACGGCCACGGAGGCGCTAAAAACCCCTGATATGCGTTCTAGTGGGCCTAGTTAGCGTTCATTTGAAGAAATTTTTTCAAAAGTCGGGATCTCCGCATTAGTAATGTTTTTAAAGAAAATTCACTAACAACATAAAGGAAGGAATCCGGTAAAGTTTTTGAGGATCGTTAGGTAAAACTGCTCGCTGGCGTCGGTGATTGGCCATAGTCGAAGAAATGGACCGACGTTAAAGAAATAAAATACAATGCAATATACTAAAGCTTTTTCCTGATATTTCGACTGTTTAAAGCTTACCTACAAAATAACCCAATTTTGTACTGAAGAATGTGGTCTGCCTTAAATTATTAGCTATAATCTGAAAAATACATGCTGTTAGTCACATAATACCCATATCATCTAAATTTACTATTCATCAAGGTATAATAACTCATTTTCGACAAGCTATACATTTCAAATTCCACCGCTTCCCATAAGAATTAACAGTACGTTATTTTCCATCCTATTTTTGTCATTCTTCTCAATTAATTCAAATGATTACGATTTATCACGGAGAAAATTGACTAATAAATCGAAGCTATGGTGGTCGGGCATCGAATCCTTTAACGCCGTTTGAACAGTTGCCGACGAGGAAGTGGCCTGCTGGGATCGCTTTTCACTGGGACCGGTTAAAAATCTCAACGGCTACTGACAAAAATACAAGCACATCTAAGCAAGCTGTGCACAGATAATCATTTTTACATTCAGCGAAATTAGTTTATTGGAATGTCATTAGGCTTAATTGTCGATTGATTCACAAGAGAGAACGTGGACAGTAGAAGTATATTTTTTTAAAGCAAATAAAATTATTTGTCTGATATTGAACGCTTATCGTGAATTAAAACACGTTAAGAAGAAGTTGTTATTGATTATCATAGAGTCCCGATTACACCGTAGGATTGGATGAAAAAAACTCGGGACGCAGCAAGTGCGTTATGGTAGTGAATTTTTAATAAATGTTTCAAATTTAAATAACTCAATTTTCTATACACTTAGAGAGTTTAATTTTAATACGTAGTAAGGTCTTTCCTAAGGCAAGATATCCACAAAATTTCATTAAAATAACTTTGTAGTTTTAGGAGAAAAAAAATTTTATCGAAAGAAAATTTAAATTTTGAATAACTCAATTTTTTCTAAACTTAGAAAGTTTAATTTTGGTACGTAGTAATATCTCTCCTGATGCAACATATATAGTAAATTTCATTAAAACAGCTTTGTTACTTTCAGGGAAAAAAAAATTTTCGAAAGAAAACTCAAAATTTTCCTGGAAAACCCAGTCCGATTTTTCTGGCTAACAAACTTATCCAAGCCATTTATAAAAGAAAGGCACTTGCCAAGTTCCATCGAAATCGGTTAAATATTTTTTGAGTTATCAGACGGATACATATATATATATATATATATATATATATATATATATATATATATATATATATATATATATATATATATATATATATATATATATATATATATAACATATAAAAATTGAAACTGACCCGGGATATGGGTTGTAAGGGTCCTAGTTCGCACACATTTGAAAGAATTTTTGCAGTATCACCATCGATACCTCTCTATTAGTGAATTTTTTTGAATGAATAAAAATTCACTAATTATGCATATTGTGCTTTCTCAATATTCTGTGTATTGCCCAGATAGATAAACCCAAATCTTGAGACCTACTTCTTAACGAACTTTGTAGACATGCTTCAAAATATGCAAGAACTATAATTTCATTCATTTCATTGTCTTCAATTTTGAAACGTTTAACAACGCGTCGTGTCAGTATTATTCCATGACTTGACGGCTCACTTTTAATTCTGCTGAATGTTGTTCTATTCATTGGAGCCAAATAAAGGAATCTGTTGTTAAATGTTTGAACTGTTGTCTCAACTATTCTGTTACATTCACCATATATTGAAAACACCATCTGCAGAATAACAAACTAGCATGTACAACATTAGTTTTAAACATGCCACTGCCTATCCTCTCATGTGATCCTGATACTAGATGCTTCAAATTTGAATAACTCAATTTTCTATAAACTTAGCAAGTTTAATTTTGGTGTGTGGTAAGGTCTCTCCTAACGCAAGATATCTACCAAATTTAATTAAAATAACTTTGTAATTTTCGGAGAAAAAAAAATTTCGAAAGAAAATTTAAAATTTGAATAACTCAATTTTTTATAAACTTAGAAAGTTGAATTTTAGTACGTAGTAAGATCTCTCCCAAGGAAACATATATAGTAAATTTCATTAAAACAGCTTTGTTACTTTCGGAGAAAAAAATTTTTTTCGAAAGAAAACTCAAAATTTTCCCGGAAAACCCCGTCCGATTTTTCTGGCTAACGAATTCATCCTAACCATTAATAAAAGAAAACCACTTGCCAAGTTTCACCGAAATCGATTAATTATTGTTTGAGTTATCAGACGGATGCATATATATATATATATATATATATATATATATATATATATATATATATATATATATATATATATATATATATATATATATATATATATATATATATATATATATATATATAAATTGAAACTGACCCCGGATATGGGTTCTAAGGGTCCTAGTTCGCGCTCATTTGCAAAAAATTTTCCAAAGTCTCACCATCGATACCTCTCCATTAGTGAATTTTTAGTAAATTTTCGCAGAAAAAATTCACTAATGGGGAGATCCCGACTTTTGAATTTTGAAAAAATTTTTGCAAATGAGCGCGATCTAGGACCCCTAGAACCCATATCCGGGGTCAGTTTCAATTTTTATATGTTTATATATATATATATATATATATATATATATATATATATATATATATATATATATATATATATATATATATATATATTTATATATATATATATATATATATATATATATATATATATATATATATATATATATATATATATATATATATATATATATATATATATATATATTATATATATATATATATATATATCACACCGATAACTCAAAAAATAATTGGCCGATTTTGATAAAATTTGGCACGTACCTTTCTTTTGTAAATGGCTTGAACAAGTTCGTTAGTCAGGAAAATCGGATGAGGTTTTCCGGGAAAATTTTAAGTTTTCATTCGAAAAAAAATTCTTATCTCAAAAAGTAATGAGCCGATTTTAATAAAATTTGGCGTGTACCTTCCTTTTGTAAATGGCTTTGACAAGTTCGTTAGTCAGGAAAATTGGATGAGGTTTTCCGGGAAAATTTTGAGTTTTCATTCGAAAAAAATTCTTTTCTCAAAAAGTAATAAGCCGATTTTAATAAAATTTGGCATGTACCTTCCTTTTGTAAATGGCTTTGACAAGTTTGTTAGTCAGGAAAATCGGATTAGGTTTTCCGGGAAAATTTTGACTTTTCATTTGAAAAAATTTTTTATCTCAAAAATAATGGGCCGATTTTGATATAATTTGGCATGTACCTTCCTTTTGTAAATAGCTTTGACAAGTTCGTTAATCAGAAAAATCGGACGAGGTTTTCAGAAAACATTTTTAGTTTTTATTTGAAAAAAAATTTTATCTTAAAAAATAAAAAATCTATGATAACCAAATTTGGTAGATAGGTTTACGATATAAAAAGTAAACTATACACCAAAAATTAGATTTCCATGTTACAAGACAAAAAAGTTATAATAAAATATTTTGTGCCAGATCATTTCTATGAAAATTCACTACCATAACGCACTTGCTGCGTCCCGAGTTTTTAAAAATAAAAATTGACTAAAAGAGTTGAGACGACAGATATATTACTGATATCTTACTTCAAGTACTGCGAAATCTTGTGTTGTGGGGTTAATATATCTCACAATAAAACAAGCTTGCAATAAATAAATTGCTGGGCTCTAAAAGACCCATTTATTTCCTGCTCAGAAATCTGACCCTGAAGAGCGTAAATGTGTTTATTTACTATAACCCGTACATATAAAATATAATTCGTGAACATGCCTAAATTTTTATCCAGACGCTTTGAATATTAAGAATTGGAGGAATATTTGGAAAAGGCATCACGTGCAGCTGACCTGACCTGACCTGACCTGACCTGACCTGACCTTGTATATCATAACAAAGCATGATTTATAGTAATATACACTTGTACTGCATTTCTGATACCAAAATTGTCCAAAACTCACTACGTGGAGGTTATTATACCTTGAGTTCCTGTCAGCCTCTCGCCTCTTAGAATAATTTTGCTATTTTCGTGACGCAAATTACTGTGTTTTTTAGATATTTACTTGCATTCAGCTTTGCATGAATAATGTCACCTTTTGCTTTGCATTCACATGCCTTTAACAAGGCATCTGTTGCGCCCTTACAGATCTTTGATCTGCCTGGCTGTAAATGGGAAATGGTTTAACATTTTGTACATCAGTATGAATTACTTGATTGAACTCTTTATTTATCAATTGATTTATTGGCAGCAATAGGCGGTTCGGCAGCACACTCTACTGAACAAATAATTATAGCAAGAATCATCTTGCTCTAACTGAATTTTAGTGCTTCCTATCAAGGAAGCACTAAAATTCAGTTTGGGGAACTTACAAAATTGAATCACTGCACGCTTGTTTATCTTTTTTAATAATTTGCCTGACTGCAAACTCTCTAATGTATGTTCGAAAATCTGCTAACATTCATACCAGTAAATTCTTGCAATAAGCAGGGTAACGGTTACTCCTAATAATTTTGTCGGTAGTGTGTCTGTCGTCACTTGTCAATTGTCTAGAAATGATAACTATTTTTACCGGGCACTTTCTTCAATATGCGGTTCTAACTTTATTTTCAAATCAAATGATATATGTTCTTTAAGAGTATATAATCATTTTCAAGTTTTCTGCAGCCTTTCTGTAGGAACATATAACCTGAAGTATCTGTTTGATATTTTTACACATCTAGAGTTGACTAACTTTGTCTGGGTTTGTTTCTGATAGACTTTTGAAACAGTGGCCACCTTTTTGTAGCTTTGCAAATCAGGTACAAGTATTGCTGATCTGTGTTGAAAAGTTTTGTGTCGAATTCGGACAAGTGCTTTTTACATTCATGTTGACACTATTGATCCAGAGTGTTTACAAGGTCCCTTCGTATGTTGGAGGTGACTATACTTTGAGTTCCTCTCAGCCTCTCACCTTTTAGAATAATTTTACAATTTTTGTGACGCAAAGTACCTCTCTACACTTAACCTAATTTACTTCCAAAGCATTATTTTATTTAACATTACACTACCCAACAGGACAAGGACAAGCCCAATTATTGGGTAGGAAATACAGAAATGACCTACAAAAACAGGATTAAAAACTAAAATTAAAACTAAAAATAAGCATTTTAAACCATAATTTACAATTACATAACAGAATGTAACTAAAACAGAAAAATATAAAAAATCACAACAATCAACAATGAGTAAAAAATAATCAGAAACACAAATTAGTCCTCCATAACTGTGAAATACAAACCAGTCCTTCACAACCGTGAGACTGCCAACCCTTTGAGCAACTTCGGATCCGACACAAAGATATCAATGGAAGACGCGTGCCTGTTGGCAACAGAACACAATCTATAAAGCGGTGAGAACTTCACAAGATTAGTTCGCGGCGTAGGTAACCAAAAGGTAACCGGATTTCGCGAAGACATTCTCGGAACATTAAAGTTTAGTTGGTCAAGTAGACGAGAGCAGTCACAGGATCCCCTTACTAAAGCATTTAAAAAAATTAGTGCAGCTTGTTCCCTTCTAGATTATAGACTTGGCAGCAAGAAGTCCCACTGCATATACTCCGAACGATAACCCACAGAGGGATATATACCATTGAGGCGGAAGTAAAGATATCTTAGAAAGCGTCTTTGGATCTTTTCCAACTGGAGAATATGGTTCGGGTAACCCGGAGACTATACAACTGAAGCATACTCAAGTCCATTACGGATAAAAGTACAGAAAAACATTTTAAATGTGTCAATATTACTAAGCCCATTAGTTTAAATGCGTTGGATACAACATTCTCAATATGAGATAAGAAAGACAATTTTCTATCAAATATTATGCCCAGATCATGGATAGATACCGGCCTAGCCAGAGATACATTATTAGGACAATAATCAAATTGTATGAGCACCAACCTAAGAGTAAAGGAAAGACAGCTACATTTGGCAATATTTAAAGAAAGATTATTTATATTGCACCACTCCTCCACATCCTCTAATGCTAATTGAAGTCGAATGCAATCATCCACCCACTTCACCTCACTGAAAATTTTGATGTCATCGGCATACAGGAGACATTCAACCCTCAAACCACCAACGAGATCGTTAATGAAAATATTAAAGAACAAAGGACCCAAAATCGACCCCTGAGGGACCTTTGATGTGGCTGAAATATATTTTGATCTGCAGCCATCCACAACCACATATTGCTTCCTGTCTATAAGGTAATTCGCAATTAGTTTTCGGAGTGATTCAGATAAGCCAAATGCTTCTAATTTACGTAGCAGAATAGCATGATTAATGCGGTCAAATGCCTTTGATATATCAAGGTAGATGACATCGACCTGACTACGATTATCTAAAGCTTCCGCAATGTATTGCCTAGCGCAAACTAAGTTTGTAACTGCTGATATCTGCCTTGCATGAAGCCGTGCTGAGAAGGAGTGATGAAGCTTTTTATATGGAAGAATATATGGCTGTGTAATAACATTGCCAAAGCTTTAAGGAAGTTACAGGATAACGATATCTGCCTATAATTCTCTATAAGTCTTTTATCACCAGCCTTATAAACTGGACAGGATTTCGATATCTTCCACACTATTGGAATTTTACAGTTTTTTAAACATAAATTAAACATAACCTGTAAGGGGAAAGCTAAAACGGCTGCACAATCCTTCAAAATAAATGATGGGATTAGGTCAGGACCTGATGTCATATGAGGCTTAAACGCCCTCCTCAACTTCTGAAAGAAGAAAACCCACTATTTGTAATGAAGTATAATCATTGTCTTTCAAGGTGGTATTTACCACAGATTGCAGTGCAGGTGTGAAGTGTCGAGATACATATGTAGACTGGAACAATCAGCAAAACTATTAACAATCTCATCAGATTGATGCAAGTTGCGACCATTATACTCCATTGTTTTGGGAAGAGAATTATGTTGCTTCTTAGAGTTCAGAAATGACCAGAACATTTTTAGGTTATTAGAGACTGAAACTTTACAGCTCACGAGGTAATTATTATATTCAGTGTTCAAAAATCCTTAAGCTCACACCTTAATCTCCTAAACTCATCGTAGTCAGCTGACTCCCCAGAACGTCTATATATCGACCGACTATTAGTTTTTAGCTTACACAGCTTCACCACCTCCCTAGTAAACCAAGGAGGGTACTTAGAAGATCTAAGTGGACTTTGAGACACAAGAATCAAAAGTATCATAGAGAATAGAATATAATTGTGAGCAAGCCAGCTCAACATCGTCAAATGCCAGTAAAGGAGACCAATCAACAAAGGAAAGTCTCTCATATAATGCTCCTAGATCAGCACGTTTAAAATTGTAAGTTGGCTCAGCATTTTTCTTATGTCCAGAATAATTATTACAGTTCACAACCCTTATAGTTACTGTTAGGGGTGAATGATAACCATCCTCAATAAGGAGAACGTCTTCCGATCTAGAAACCTCACAATCTTGCCCACTAAACACCAAATCAAGAATACCATTGCGATCATTACGTATCCTATTCGACTGGGATAATTCAAGGAGTGACACGAATTCATCAAGAGCAGTCAGGACACTATTGGAGCCCGACTTTCACTCCTCCAATGCATCCGCATACCCAGGTATGTTAATGTCACCGATAATCAGAATATTATGAGAAAATATAAACTCCAAAGACAACAACAAGTAAAAAAGAGATAAATGGTCTATTTAAAATGAATTTTCTAAAACATTTTAGCAAAATAAAGGACTGTGACGGTTGAATCAGAACTTAAGACCTTGTAAAACACTTCTTACTACATTTATTCTACAAAACCTGTATGTGTAACAATGTGCAACAGACTCTTCAGGATATATGTTTCTACGAAAAAGCTGCTGAAAACTTAAGAATGATTGTTTAATCGAAAAGAACATATATCCTCCCATTTGATTTGAAATAAAGTTACAACCGCATATTGAAGAAAATCCTCGGCATTTTTGAAGAATAGATAACATTTCTAGGCAATATCTAAGTGACGACAGACACATTACCGACAAAATTATTAACTGTAACCGTTACTATGCTTACTGCAACTTCTGTTATAGATGCCACAGTGTTAATTTTCCGCCGTGCAAGAGCGATATAGCTCACTGAAGGAGTCTTTGTAAATGTTCTTTATAGTCTGACAAATCCTTCATTTCAACCTCTATGTAGGTTGGTGCCGTCACATCCACTACATTTGAGTTTTGACAGGTTGATTTTCTTAGCTTACCTGTGAGACAGTATTCAGATGGCTATATCTGTTGCTTAAATTGGACGATTGAGTGATAAGTTTCCAAAATAAGTACTGAGCTGTTTCCGATATGCGTTTTTCACGTATTTGCCTACGGATTTCATTTACTTTTTGATCCTTTTTTTCCAAAATTGTTTGCGAGACTATGTGTTAACCATTTCTCTCTATTTCTTCGCCTATTTTCATTGCTGATAATTTCCTTCAGATCTTTTTGCGTTCTACAATTTTCAGTATGCTTTCCATATGCTTTCCATAACCAAATCCAACTCCTCTAAAACATCGACCGCAAATTTTGCAACCGTTTCAGTTATGCGTAAAAGCCGTCAATTAATATTAGATACGTATAAGTCTAAATTTGCAAGGTCAGAAGCTAGAAGGATTAGTGAAAATGTACGTAGATTTAATCTTTTTTACACAGCCAGAAAAAAGTTCCGCAAGGCGGTGCACACTTGTAACCACCTGCAGCAGATAACCTTTTTATTTGACAACGTACTATCTGGAACAGCCGGTTATAACCGTCAAAGGGTTGTCCATAGATAATGGCGTGCAATTAGGATTTCACAAATGATGCAACTTATGTGTTGGCAGCTTAGCAGTGGGAGACATAACCAAGTATATAAAATGCAAAATGGGCAGAACATTTCCACAATTCATGTCATAGCTACCTAGATGTACAGTCACAAGAACAGACCAAAATGACAAATGAGTCTAGACACTAAGTAAAACAGGTGGTGCGAGTACAGGAGCACAAAGCCGACCAGAACCCTAATAGTATGCAAGTTCTGTGCTGCGTTATTCGTTTGGAGTTGTGGAAGGAAAACTGGCATCAAATATCTAAAACCGAAAATGTGAACATTCCAGCAAAGATCAAAAAGCGTCACCTCCGTAGTGCCATTAAAAGGGTAGCCTGGTCGAAGTAGAAGAGGACTGTTGGATATTGGTAAACAATTGGAACAGTATATAGTGAGCATATGTATTCCCATGAACAGGCACTTTATAGAATTTAAGGAAAAGCAAAACGAAACGTCACCATCAACCTTATCCAGGGAAACTACAACTTAAAATACAAAAGCCTCCTCATGGCCCGATATACAAATATAACTTTTCAGCCACATGTCGACAAATTAGCATTAACCCATTGGCATCGAACTACTAGTTAAGCTCGGGACCATATTTACAAAACCTAAGGGATTTACATGACCATACAAGAAAAGATCATCCTAACAAGGAATTACATGAAGTACATGGTTGCAGATCAATGTCTTAGAGATGAGAAATGCAAGTTTAGACGTCATACCTCATTGACTATTCAGAATATTCCTGGATAAGACTAAGCGCGTGGTGCGACAAAGTACACTCGGTTACATATTCCGTCAAGAGCTAGCAGTTAAAATACGACTTTTGAATATAAACAAGGTGTTTCACTATAAACACACCACTGAGTGTTTTCCTAAAAACTCCGAATGCAATTTGCGCTGAGATTGGACCGTGCATATAGACCGACGAGTTGCGCATAATAGACTAGATATAATATTTAAGGATGTCTTTCAAACCAGCGACGTTGATCCGTGTGGGCATTCCAAGCAGTTTGGAGACAAAATATGACAAGGAAATCACCAAGTAAATAGTCCTTGGGATACAAGTGAACAGATGGTGGAAGACAGATTTTGTTTAAGTGGCATCAATGGTCATTATGTGAAAACTGGAACCTGTGATGAGCACTAATAAGTACACTTGGAGAACACCCAAAGCACCACAACACATATTTCAGAGACCTTACGATCGTTTCGTTGACAATGTCAACATTTTTCTCCCTCTGAACATGTTGACATTGTCAACGAAACGATCGTTAGGTCTCTGAAATATGTGTTGTGGTGATTTGGGTGTTCTCCAAGTGTACTTATCAATTGTCATATTATCAGCTGGCACGGTTCCTAAGGATTTATTGAGGATATTTAGAGAATGGACGTTGGGGAACACCTTTTTAAGCCCATGCAGGGAACATTAAGTGATTTGGCCTTGGTAAGCAGCCATACAGGTCTCTGCAGAGAGCGGTAATTCTTGCAAAACCAACATTGTGCAATTTTTTGAACTGGGGAGATGTTGGATTTTTGTTTAGTGCCCGACAACTTGAAATATGTATTATTTAAGCACAAGCCGTATTTTGTTTGAAATACCTGGGATGAACAGATCTTGCCCTTTGAGAAAGCGAGAGCCTTTTAGGCTAAATTAGTAATAGTGCAAATTTATAGGTCATCGAATCTAATCCATCTGTATACTTTTAGTTTTTGTTATACCGACTTCCAAAAAAAAAAATCCGAACACCCTGTAAGAGTTGATCAATTAAAAAATCAATAAAATCAATCAATCTAAAAATACATTTCTAGAGTTTAATATTAAAAAATAACAAAGTTGTTTAATAATGCGTGAGTCCGGCAGGGTCTCTTATGCACTCGATAACTCTTTGAGGTATGCTTGAAATCCAATTATCTATGGTATCTTGAGGAATGTCATCTCGGGCTTCTTACATTTTCTGACGAAGGTCAACTAGGTTAGTTGGTGGTTGAGGTAAATTACTCAGTCGATTGCCAATCATATTCCACACGAGTTCGATTGGTGAAAAGTTTAGGGAGAGAGAACGCTATGGAAGCTGGGTAAAGTTATTTTCTTGTAAGAACTTTGTAGTAACTCTTGTTGTATGAGAACGTGCGTTGTCTTGTTGAAGTAGGTAGGTATGGCAGTGCAACAGGCGGCAGTGCGTTTTGTATGTAATGATTTACATACTCCATATTCATACCTATGCCATCACCCAGTAGTTAGTAAGGGCCGTATGCCTTTTCCCAGCAAATTCTAAATTTCTGCGCTCTCCACGTAATCGTCTTAGACCGTCGTGGACCTAAAAACAAAATCTGGACTTGCCAGAGAACACAACACGATTCCATTCACCAGCCCAATTTAATCCGCCGTTACACTATCCAAACCGAGCAGCACGAAATGGAGGTGTCAGTCTGATACATAAAAGTCGTCTATACGAACAAAGCCCAAAGCGGGTATTCTGCGATATATCGTTGTCATAGAGACTCTTTCTTGTAAAACTCCTGACTAAGCATTTTCAATGGACCGTGTCGGTGTCACCCTGTTGGGGTAACAAAAGTAAAAAAGTGTACACCTGTTAGATTTTTTGTCCCTATTGTTATCATTTCTTATCAGAGACACAAAAGAGTAGTATAGAAAATTTCATTGCAATTGGTCGATTCTCACTAGGTGTTCTAAAAGAAGGAAAGCCAAAAGACAGGTCAGAGAGCTATCGTCCCATCGCGCTCCTAAGAACTAGTTACAAACTATTAGAGCGGCTTTTGTACAACAGAATAAGCCGAAAGTTCCTAGAAAGCATACCAGTTGTGCAGGCTGGGTTCAGGCCGGGGCGAAGCTGTACCGACCAGGTTCTGTCACTTACAACCCATATAGAGGCCGGGTACCAGATGCAGCTAAAAACATCTGTCGCATGCATAGACCTAACTGCAGCATATGATACTGTTTGCAAACAAGGACTGTTCTACAAACTCCTTCGTCAAATACCCTGTAAAACAACTGTGGGACTAATCGATAACATGCTGACCAATAGATTGTTTCGTGTCGTCATGGTAAATGCTCTGAGCGATTGGAAGAAACTTAATAACGGTTTACCTCAAGGCTCAGTTTTGACTCCACTCCTGTTCAACTGTTACCTCGCCGATATGCCTACAACAAGATCCAGAAAATGTAGCTATGCTGATGACTGGGCAATAGCAACCAGAAGCAAATCAATGGAATAAAGGGAGGAAACGCTAACTGACGATTTATACACCCTAGGGAAATACTTCCGCAGCTGGAGACTCCAACCTAGTGCAGGCAAGATGGAGGTGGCATGCTTTCACCTAAACAACAGCATTGCCAATGAGAACTCAACGTGTACTTCGGTGACAGGCTACTTCACCATAACCGATATCCTAAATACTTAGGAGTAACTCTTGATAGAACTTTAGCCTTCAAACAACACATAACTAAGACTGACTCAAAACTCAAAACAAGAAATAACATCATACAACGTCTATGCGGCACTTCATGGGGTTCCTCCGATACCACGCTTCGATGCTCCGCCTTAGGGCTCGTTTACTCTACGGCGGAATATTGTACTCCGGTCTGGCAAAACAGCCCACATGTTAAAATGATCGACGTCCAACTGAACCATAAGATGCGGTTAATCTCAGGCACAATTTGATCTACACCAGGTTACTGGCTACCAGTTCTGAGCCACATTCCACCTCCACCGATACGAAGATCCACTGCACTTGTCAGAGAGTACAAAAAGATTCTTCAAAACCCACAAATACCAATAAACACAGATATCGATGACATAGGAAGGAATAGGCTGCGCTCATGAAAACCCCCAATCCGAACAGCTGAAGACCTGGCGGACGATGACTTCAATCCAATAAACGAGTGGAGGCGGAATTGGACCGAAGCAGCGCAACCGGAACTTCACAACATGCCGTGCATAACAGCTACCCCAGCCGGCTTCGCACTACCACGTAAGACATGGACAACACTTAACTGGATTAGAACCAACCATGGCAGGTGTGCCGATGCCTTCTACAAGTGGAACATAATATCCTCCCCACAGTGCGACTGCGGCGCTGAAAGGCAGACGATCCGCCACATCACGGAGCATTGCAACCTGAGGGCATAAAGGGGTTATCTGGGTGATTTTCTGACAGCGACAACAGTCTCAATTGATTATATAAATAATTTGGACATTCAATTTTGAATTATGATATATTCTTGTATTCTACATTGTGCTATATGCTGTACCATTGATTCACACGATGTTGTTATGTGATGTGTGCCATACGATAAATAACTAGGTGTTCGGCTTTTTTGGACAGTCAGTATATAATATGAACTGTACTGAAGCACTAATTCTTGTGATCTGTACCGTCATTTTAAGAGATTAAGAGCATTTTTGAATAAAAAACCAGCCATCTCGCCAGACTACTGAAAAATTGTCCCATACCCACCTTCCATAATTCAAAAACTTCATACACTTTATTATGCCACGACGGAGTAAATTTACCTGTATGGTGAGGTACAGATATGGTAGAGATAATCCTGTAGAAATCAGAAGTCGTTTCTGTTCATTATGCACATATTATTGTAGCGATTCCAGAAACCACTCGTAGACGATTTAAGCCATAACAACCTAATGCAAGACAGTAAATTTACCTGAATATACTGTCCAAGAGAAGACATTACTCTTGGTGTTAAAATAGTATCAATTTATATCGTCCGAACTGTGCCAAATCGTTCACATGTCACTAGTTGTGGGCGCCGTATAACACCGGTAATAAACGGCATTAGAAGCTAATGGGGTGCGTTCTAAACAGCAAGCGCTTTTACGTATAAACTGGTACCCATATGTAACCTTTTTAATTGTTTGTTGAAATGCACAATTCACTTACAAATCAGCTATTATGTTATAATAACAAAATAATAAGATAATCCTCCTTATTAGTGAATTTTCATTAAGAAATTTTTCATTAAGAAAATTCACCAATAGAGAGGTATCGATGGTGAGACTTTTGGAAAATTTCTTTAAATGAGCAAATTGTCTAAGTAATTGAAACGAATATTTACAACTTAAAAGAACATAGACAGGCGTAATTGTGTACCAATTTTCAAGTCTTTTGATCAAAATAAAATAAAGTTATTCGAAACTAATAATAAAATAATCCTCGACATCACTTCAGATGGTGTAATGCAATATTTACAATGTTGGACAAAGACAGATGACGCTATCTGTACTGCTATGCTATTTAAATAAATCGTAGATAAAAATCTAAACAATGTTGTCGCAAGATGTCAGCCTGGAGAACATTGTGAGAGATGCGACAGGGATGCAGGACCAGGTAGTATGTTGTCACGATAGCTATAGTTTATACAAAATTTTATAGATAGAGCTGTGTACAATGTACAATCAACTAACAGTTATGTTACTTGTCAGCCTTGGACCATTTATTTCCTAATGACAGGACAAAGTTTGCATCCAAAAGCGCTAAATTTTAGTATGCGAATGTATACTATAAATAAAAAATTTCTGGACGCAGCAAGTGCGTTATAGAAGTGGATTTTCATAAGAATTGTACACTATTAGTAAAATATATTATTAAAACTTATTTTTTAAATTTAAATGGACCTTGGAGATCGGTTTTAGAGTCCCAGTTAGCGATTATTTGAAAAAATGTATATTTTGTATGGAGCTAAGATATTATAATTTGTTCTTGGACATAATATGTAAGTACTGCAAGTGCCTTTAAAAAAATGTGTTACAAATTTTATTAAAGTTACAAAAGTTTTTCAGAAAAAAAAAATTATTTACAAAGGGAATGTACCTGTCAGATTATAAATATGGCAGGTATTTTTCCTTATTAATATCTTGGATGATTTCTTATTAGTCAACCCATCCAATTTTGCAAACAATAGACAACAACAAAAGTTTTTTATGCTATGGTAGCAAATTTTCGTAAAAATATTTTAAATCTGGTAGCTCAATAAATTTCCCATTAAACCAGAAACTTCAATATTGAACCATAGTGACACCTATGTAAACGCACGTGAGTACTATATTTAAGAAAAATAACATACTGAGCTTCGCTGATAACTACAAATTTGTTTTAAAAAACCTCTTTTGTTGTTTATTGTCTGCAGAAACTAGATTTGTTGACTAAAACAAAACCATCCAAGCAATTAATAAGGAAAAATACCTGCGATATTTATAACTTATAGATAATTAATTTTTTTCTGTAAAACTTTTGTAACATTAATGAAATTTGTAACACAATTTTTTTAAAGACACTACTTATATATTATATCTAAGACCAAATTTTAATTTTTTTTCTCCATATAAAACATAATTTTTTTTTCAAATAATCACGACCTGGGACTCTAACACCGATCTCCAAGTTCCATTTAAATTTGAAGAATTTGTTTTAATAGTGTATTTTACTAACAGTATACAATTCTTATTAAAATTGACTACTATAACGCACTTGCTGCGTTCCGAAATGTCAGTTAATATAGAAGACAATGACCGGTTCTGTGTTTACTGGGCCTTATCAGTTTGACTATATTTATTAATTAATTTATTTATGTGATTATTTATTTATTTGTATATCTATCTATTTATTGATTGATTTATTTATTATTAAAAATTTGGGGCGCAGCAAGTGCGTTATAGTAGTGAATTTTCATAAGAATTATTCACTATTATTATATGGCATATTACTAAAACTAATACCTTAAACTTACACCGACCTTGAAGATCGATTTTAGAGGTCCCACTCCGCGCACATTTGAAGAATTCTTTCGAAAGTGTTACCATCGATATCTCTATATTAAAAATTTTTTTTAATTCCAACTCGTTTTGGGAAAAATGCCCAAAACTTAATTTTCTATGAAGCCAGAAGGTTACATTTTGCTACATCTATAGATAGTCTAAGTCTCTTTAGAAACTTGTATTACAAACTTCATTAAAGGAACAAAACATTTCCAGAAGAAAACTAAATTAATAATTGGAAAAGTAAAGTATCTGCCAATTTATAAACGTAGCAGTTATTTTCCCTTCTTAACCGCCTGAATAGTTTCGTTTTAGTCAACCTAATTAAACCGGTTTCTTCAATATCAACAATAACAAAATGTCTGCTCAAAATTATAATTTCAGACTCAAAGGTGACAAAGTTATTCACGCGTTTTGAACAAAAATGAGATCTTGTTCAAACCGTATCAAATCTGTTTGTTTCTTCAAATGTCAAGGAGAAACAAAACAAAAACCATACACTCATCCAGCGGGAATCGATCTCCGAACTTTCTGCGTAGAAAACGAGCACGCTATACGATACTTGACGCCAGCTTTAGGCCCCTGGATAATTTATAGTATATTAAAAGTAAACGTAACAATTCAGTACAGCATTAATAGACTTGTTACTTAACGCACATTAGATCTGGTCTTATGTTTAAATTTAAAGATAAAAGACCAAATTTGAAATCATTTTTATAGAGGCTTGACTTGACTTTGTATACATTTCCACTTCATTATGCTACAGTTTCAGTCTTAAACTGTATTTGGGGTTGTTTATCAAGCTACAAATATATTGCATTTAAAAAATTGATGGAATCCCCCAGTTAAAATGTTGGGTGCCCCTTGAATCTTGCCAAGATAGATGCATATGTACGTCATATCTAAAAAATGAAAATAGTGCAACTACCATTCAATTAATGAATTTTCTACAGTGAAGAAACTTAAACATATACAAATTGTTAATAGACCTGATAAACGAAATTAGAATCGAAATATAAAATTGTCTGCATCGTATTAGAAATAAGAAATAATAATGTGTAATGTATATGCGTTTATAACTTTAAAATATTAAATTAAACTCCTTCTGTCTACCCCACTGTGATTTTACCTGTGAATTCGTGGTCCGTATTGTGTGTCTAGAAGTGGCCACGACAGACCCTTTGGTCCAAGTGTCCCCTTTTATAATCCCTAGTAAATAGATTTAAAAAAAAGTGTAAACAGCTCAAAAAAGAACATCCGTCATATTTAACATAACAAAAACACAGAAGCATTGTATGAAAATATATAAATATATAGTGTAAACAGCTCAAAAAAAAAGAATATCTGCCATATTTAAAACAAACAAAAACACAGAAGCATTGTATGAAAATATATAAAAAGTATCACTAAATGTAAACTAATATCTATATATGTATATCTATATATGTATGTATATATCAAAAAAAGTAGGATACAGATGGGATCCAAACCAAGAAGCCGGAAAAAATGTGCGAATGGTCTGACGACCGCAGCCATGAACAAAGACAACACACACACAAATGTTGGGTGTTCTTCCGAAAAAAAAAAAGAAAAGCTAAAGTAACCAAATTTGGTACGTCAGCTTACGATATTAAAAGGAAACTATATAACAAAATTTATATTTCTATTTTAAAAGAAAAAAAGTTATAAAAAAATATTTGTTGGCAGGTTATTTCTATCAAAATTCACTACCATAACACACTTGCTGCGTCCAGACTTTTTCTGGTACTTCAGTGCAGTATCTGCAGTTTTCACTGTCCCCTTACCCATCTGTATAAGGGCATACCTTACCGGGGAGTGTCCAGTGAAAAGTCCTGTGATTATTCTCAAGCTGTTTCTGTTCAATTTAAGCAAGAGTTCCGACTTCCCCTTTGATAACCTTACAGTTTTTCTCCAGTATGGAAGCATTTCATTCCTCTTCCAAGTTTCAGGTTCATTACTTACATGACTTTTTGCTAATCCACAATAAGGCTCTGTACCATAGAATGCTGTTGTTGCTGCCCTTTATGTAAGGCCATCTGCTTTCTTGTTACATTCAGTGCCTTGATACGCTGATACCCACATCAAGTTACTTTGTTGTTCGTAGCCAGTTGCTTCAAAAATTTTTTGGAGTCCCAGGTCAGTGTAGATTCGGTTTCGAAAGATTAAAGTGTCTCTGGTACTGCCTGGTCGTCGGACAGAATGTAGATTTCTCTATTTCTGAGTCTTCTTTGTATTCACTTTTACGGACAGAGATTTATAGCAAACATTTCTGCTTGGAAGATGGTGGAAGTTTTTACTAGCGGGTCTAAAGTTATGTCCGCTTCTTCCCAGTCCTTCTCCCTCAATTTGTTTAGACCCCTCTGTATACCATACAGATAAGTTTTTTGTCAGCCTTTCACTGTCTCTGACACATGCTTGGCGGTCGCTTATGACCACGTCCAATGGAATTTGGAAGTCCAATTTGGCCGGCATTGGATCTGTTGGTTTGGCGAGTGACTCCAGTGGGATAAGTTCGTGGATCTTTAAGTGGCCACCCAAGTCTCTTGGGTTGAATTTGTCTGCTTGGAATAGTCTTGAGGCACTTACTGCTGCTTCCCTTTTCACGCATCTGCAGTGGACCAATATTCAGCACTGCCCACAATTAAAGGTCGCAGTGAAGGAACCGAAATGGCCCACTACCAAGATTACCTAACCTAAGGGCAACAACATTTAATGAAGTAAATCACATGTTTACATGATGTTTAACCCGCTTGACAATTACGCAATTAAGAACGAGACCCTTTAACGGTCAAAAATGCACATACTAACAGATTCTTATTTATAACTGTTCTATGACTATCATAAATACTTCTGAGTGTATGATACTTTTGAAATATCGCAACGACTATTTTGATAGAAATTATGATTTCGACGACAATTTTAAGAACGGTCTAATTGGTTTTGTTTGGTAGATAGATAAACTAACGTAATATTTTATGTACAATGTATTTTGCAAACCAGGAGATCTATTACAGACGCACCTAAAAAACAGTTGAGAATAATCATTAGAGTCCGCCAAATATTTTGACATTGCCTTGTAATTCTTGATAAAAGTGATTATATTTCTAAGGTTCCTGTGTTTTTGGACGAGAATGAAATTTAAGCATCCACCTATAGTCTTCTCTCCTCAGCCGTTTCCATATTAAAAAATGTTTTTGAGCGTTATGTTCCGCTTATTTCTGATAACTTTTAAACTGCTATATGTATCTAATTTTTTCACAAACATTTTTGGTTTCAAAGAAACAAATCAACAACGCTGACAGTTAGCAGTTTGATTAAGGCATCTAATGAAAGCTCAGAGAAGCGTTGTGAGGCGGGTCCAGTTTTCAGATTGTACAAAGGCTTTCTACTGTGTGTCACATAACATACTTGACAAGTTGGTGTTGTATGGGTTCGGTGCTGGCAGTTGCATACTTTTGGCATCCTATTTATCCAATCGCACTCAGCATGTTATTTTTGATAAGATCATATGCAAGGGTATGGTTTTAAGTTTGGTGTGCCTCAATGTTCGATCATAGGCACGATCATCTTTTTGATTTACACGAATGATCTTCCCAGTGCCAAAAAACATCAAAACTTATACTTTTTTCAGATGATACAAGATGTGTCAACTCGCATTATGATGTTTATATCCTGAAGTCAAGTATTGAGAGAATCATGTTGATGGTGCACTAAGTGAAGATTAGATCATATGATGAGCACTGATATATACAATTGGAGAACCCGAATTACCACAACACATCTTTTTAAAGACCTGACGATCGTTTCACTAACAAAGTTAGCGTCATCAGAGGATTACATTCTTTTTACTACTTTCTACCAGAACACCACTTCTTATAGTGAATCTTAGGTAAAGAACGATACCGAGAGGGAGATTAAATGACAGGAAAATTTTCTGTGCATTGTATTTTTATTGCCAGACGAAGTTTTTGAGCTGCCGTTATATTTTTTCCTGCCGAGTTTCGGAATATCTTCTATTTCAAAGACAGAGTGTAAACAAAAAGCCACGTTTTGTAAGGTAGGTTATCTTGTTAAGACTGAACTGTCAATTTGATTCAATAAAATTCACCCACGAATTTGAAGTTAACTGTAAACTTCCTTTTCTAGATGCACTAGTTATTAAAAATAATGGCTATCTTGAATTCGATGTATACAGGAAGGAAACTACAACTCTAAGTTTAACGGCCGGTTAAAATTTCTAAGTAAAAAGATTGATAAATTTTACCTTAAGTAAAAGTAGATATAGTATAGAATTAGGGTACATCAAAAACGTGGCCAAATATAACGGATATTCGGATTCCTTACTGGGAAAAATAATTAATAGACACAGAACAAAGAAAATGTTAGCGGAATGCACGACATTCAGGAAAGAGAGAATAGATACAAAATTTGTTTGCCTACCTTTTGCACCGCGTATCACAGGGGTCTCGAGAGCATTTTTAAGACAGCCGATTTGCACCTAACTTTTTCGACAAAAAATAATTAAAGAAATTTGTTAGGTAACACGAAAGATAAAGATAAAGCCACTGAAATTTCTGGTATCTACGAGAAATGTTGTAAAGATTGTAATCTTAAACACGTTGGGCAGGCTAAGAGAACCACTGAGACTAGATTTCGTGAACATCTGGCACTTTCGAAATACGGTAGTGTAGACCAGTCATGCGTGGCACAACATATTTGGGATAAGAACCACCATATTGATAAAGAAAAACTGAAACTTATTAAATATATTAGACAGACAGCAAAGCTCAATGCGTACGAAAGTATTTATATTTCTAAATCAATAAAAACAAAAGTTCCTTAAATCAGGTCCCGCCAATGATCTGCAGTTCTTTGTTTCCGCTCTGTCTTTGAAGCAGATAAACATTCCGAATCCTGCCAGGTAAAGTAATAAAGAAAGATCAAAACCTTATTCGGCATTAAAAAAACAATACACAAAAAATTGCCTTGCGATTTAATCTCGCTCTTGGTATCGTTCTTCACCTAAGATACAATATAAAAGGCGGTGTTGTGGTAGAAAGTAGTTAAAAATTTCCATTCTCCGATGACGCCAACTTTGTTAGTTAAATTATTGTCAGGCCTTTAAAAAGATGTGTTGCGGTGACTTGGGTTCTCCAGGTGAACTTATCATGTTGGTGGAGACGGAAGACTGGTTTACGGTTGGTCAGTTGACCCTAAACACTTCTAAATCTAAGCAGCTTATATATTTTTAAGAGATTTCCTGGCAAGCGCTAGTTTTGGCTTAAAGCCTGTCAAATTTTTGAGCATTCTGGTAAATTGTAGACTTATATGGGATTCCCACTGCAGATACATTTGGCAAAGGTCGTCGCGTGATCTCCTTCTGTTACGGAGTTGTGCAGACGAGGTTTCGAGGCCTACCTTGTTAAAAGCTTTTTAGGTGTATGTACAGTGTGAGCGAAATTCGACGTCTCGACTCTATTGTAAGAAAAGGAAAAGCGATAGAAAAAATCTGATAAGTGGTTCTTAAATGGGATTGAGTGAGGTCCATTTGAAGCTAAATTTGCATATTTTTGGATATTTGGAAACTGACGTCATCGATTTTTTTTCCAGAAACATACCTATATTTTGGGATATCGTAAAAGAACTATCCCAGATTGTCGCTATAGACATATCCAAAGCATTCGACCAGATCTAGCACGCAGCGCTGCTTAATAAACATCTGGCCTATGGCCTACCACCAAAGATCTGTATATGGACAGCAAATTTCCTCTCCAACCAGAGCATTTCTGTTGTCGTGGATGGCCATTCCTCTAAACTGTATCCAATTAATGCAGAAGTTCCTCAAGGTTCAGCTTTAGCCCCTACTTTGTTTCTTCTCCACATCAATAACCTCCAGGCTAGCACATCCAACCCAGATCACAGTTACGCGGACGACAGCACGCTCCACTCAAATATACAATATTCTAGGCGTATCTCTTTAGTTCAATTAGATGAGGATCGCAGACTCATGGAGGGTTCTGTCTCCGTGGATCTCCAAAGAATATTATACTGGGAAAGTAGAAATCTTGTACAATTAAACCCCACCAAATCTCAGTTACTTTCTTTCTCATAAGAGATACACCAGCCCTAGACCCATCACAATGAACAACTAAGTTATTCAAAGTATGAGTCCTTTTCACTTGTTGGCATTTCTGTGAATCGAAATCTCAATTGGCACTAACATGTCACATAAATTGCAGAAGCGGCTGGTAAGAAATTAGGTTTCCTCTTCTGGGCTCGCAAATACTTTTCACCACCTAATCTCTATACCTTATATACTTCACAAAGAAGGCCAAACCTCGAATACTGCTCCCACATCTGCGGTGCCGCTGCCGCTTCAACACTCGCTATCCTGGACTACATTCAGAAGAGAGCTATACGTCTCATCGGTGACCCTACCCTCACCCAATGGCTGCCATCCCTTGTCCACCGACGTGCCGTTGGTGACCTCTCTCTCTCTCTTTTATAGATATCTGCACGGGCACTTCTCAGATGAGGTTTCTTCCATAGTTCCTCCACCTGCTGCCCTCAACAGATCTACCAGGGGAACAGAGAGAATGCACCCTTTTACTGTGCAGGTCACCAGATATAGAACATCTTGTTTTACCCGCTCTTTATTCCGAGGACTTCCAAGTTGTGGAATTCCTTGCCGGCACATGTCTTTCCTTCTCCTCCGAACTTCCAAACCTTCAAGTCCAGAATTAACAAGTTGCCTCTTTCTTCCTTGTCGACACCCACGGTACGATAGTATTTAGGCTGTAAGCCCTCGTGGTGTGTTGTTGTAATATACAAAAGAGATTATAAATAGAGTCCAACAAGAATTTGTTGACCGTTTGAGATATTGTCAGCCAGAAGAAGACGGGCATCTGATTAGATAAGACAAAGTACGTAATTCCTAATAGGCTTTGCTTGTGTTAGGTGTTACTGATAATAAAAATTGTATTACTCACCAATTTCAAAATTTTGAGAGTGTAGCTACTCCTTGAAGAGGTAGACACATTATATATATATATATATATATATATATATATATATATATATATATATATATATATATATATATATATATATATATATATATATATATATATATATATATATATATGTATGTATGTATGTATATTCATAAAAATGTGTAGGTCATTTCTATGAAAATTAACCACCATAACGCTGCGTCCAGACTTTTATTTTAACCTTTAGAATTACATGCCATGTTGTAAAGTGAGACCCTATAAAAATTATATCTAAAATTTGCGTACCCATTTAATAATCTGCATCAAATAAGGCACTGTGCTTTCAAAACCCCCAATATTGATGAAGTCATATTGTTCGCTCAATAATTTCAACGTCTTAGACCAACTAATAGACATGTACTTTACTAGTTATCCAAAACCACCCGAGGTGGAAAGCTGCACTTAGCAAATCTCCCTTTCTCTCACACAATTCTCAGTTCTCTACAAGATCTCCATTTGAATTGTTTGATAACTCTACTTAAAAAAGTACCCCTGAAACAAGACAGAAACAGATATACACTCCAAGAGACGTGCGAGAGAGCGGGAGAGAACAAGTGAGAGAAGGATTAGTGTAGTGTGGTTGAGAGAGTAATAATTACACAATCAGAAGGCGCTAATCTGACGAGCGGCCCGTAGTGAATTGAACTACAAAGGAAACACTGGTCCGGCAAAGGGCAGGAAATTTGACAGGAGGGTCAAAGGTTGGGCAGGCGGCGCCCAAACTCGCCTTGGGCATATTCATTTACTCACCGCCTCAGCATCTCTCGTTGTCCGACGGTCTCTCTCGTTTTGTTAGAGAGGAGACTCTGGGACTCTTGTCTCTCCTATGTATTTCTGTCTAATGCTTCTGGTAGTTCTATGGGCAACGTTCCTGTTCCTCCTGGTGCACGGTGCCCCTTTGATTATCTATTGAAGATACACACACATGACTTAACAAACGGGGACTCCCGTTAGCGCAATAACATTGATAATATAGTTTTGGGTAGTGAAATCGTTCAATCAAGTCGTTTACGTTGAACGTAGTCTTCTACATATACAGGGTGTGACGCCCACACATTAGCTCTTTAAACAAAACATATCGCATGTTTCTTGTTTACAATTCTTCTTGTGTGCCACCCTTATGATGGTTTATTTGAAATAAAATTAAAGCTGGCAGGTCTGGCTAAGCTACAGTGGTATATGGGGTGGTTTCTTAGGTATTGTATCAGTTATTCAATCAATGATACGTGCCATATTCTCTCTTGCGGAGAGAACGGTGCGTCTTAACAAAGAAATAACGCATAGTTAAATTAATTTTTAAACGTGTGCCTATTAAAACCGAATAAATTAAATTATAAATTACTAAGATCAAGATAAACCAAATTTTAAAATTATTACGGAATTTAAACAACCAGAAAATCAATCTGAATAAGACTAAGATCTAAAATAAGCACGTTATTACATTACTTGGCAATGAAAGCAGCGATTTTCAACCAGTGGGGCGTCCCTCCCCTGGGGTGGCGTGATAAAACTTAATTGGGACACGACAATATTGAAAAAAAAAAAAGATAAAATATATATTATTCAAACATATATTTAATTTACTGAATGAAAAGCAATAAAATACATTTATGTATTAGTATACACAATGTATTTATTAGTGGCTCCCTTGGGCCTGTCTTGCAGAGCAAAATTTTTCGAAAGAAGGCTTAATATTAGAAAATGACACTCTAAGCTCTTTTATATATTTAGCTGAGATCCATATTTTGCCTTCAAAGGAGCCACCGCAAAAAAATCCGGTTTTGAAACGGTAAATGTTGAAAATAGTAATACTATATGAAACGTTTTTGTTTTCGGTGTAGAAAACTCATCATCTAACCGTCCCAAAATTCATAGAGTGATTTTTTACTTAATTATCTTTTGATTTCGCCACTTCACGTGAAGTCTATAAAGATTTCTTCTTCGGCAGTTGAGAGACCTTCGAGGGTAAGTCAGCAAGAAAATACTTTTAAAAATTATTTACCAGCATGGCTAAATGATTTTCACTGGTTACGAAAACAACTTTCACATGTTGTTCTTAAGCCTTGTACGTTTTATAACAGATTCAACCACATTTGCAAACATATATAAGTTTTTAGTGAATTTTTATTTAAAAAAACCTCTCTATTAGTGAATTTTTTTAAATAAAATTTCACTAATAGAGAGGTATCGATGGTGAGACTTTGCAAATTTATTCAAATGAGCGCGAACCAGGACCTCTAGAACCCATATACGGGGTCAGTTTCAATTTATATATATATATATATATATATATATATATATATATATATATATATATATATATATATATATATATATATATATATATATATATATATATATATATATATATATATATATATATATAGGTATCCAACCGATAACTCAAAAAATAATTAACTGATTTCAATGAAACTCGGCAACTGCCTTTCTTTTATTAATGGCTTGGATGAGTTCGTTAGCTAGGAAAATACGACAAGGTTTTTCCAGAAAATTTTGAGTTTTCTTTCAAAAAAAATTTTTTCTCCGAAAATGACAGTTATTTTAATGAAATTTTATAGATATATTGCCTTGCAAAAGACCTTACCACGCACCAAAATTCAACTTTCTAAGTTTATAAAAAATTGAGTTATTCAGATTTTGAGTATTCTTTAGAATTTTTTTCCTCCGAAAATTACAACGTTATTTTAATGAAATTTGGTGGATACGTTGCTCTAGGAAAGGCCTTACTACATACTACTCTTCACCAATGGCGGTAAGGCTTTTTACATTTGGATATTTTATATGAAAGAGGCAAGAAAAACTTCTTAATTCCCAGAGAGAGCTTTTTTAATGATTTTTGCTTTTAATGGATTTTAGTTGTAATGCGAACAATTCTCGGGGCTTGCTAACATACTCACTATGCAGCGTTTCCAAATATTGTTTAAGTTTATGAGCTTTCATGATGTCTGGTGCCAAAATTTTTTAGCAGATTGCACACAGGGGTCTTTCTTCTTCATTTACTTCAGCGCTGGTAAACCCAAACTTTAAATATTCTTGACAATATTTTCTGTATTCGTCTGTGTACTTGTTGAAGCTTCACTATCGCCAAATGCTCGCTTACGCCTACTGAAAAATTTACCCATGATTCTATGCACACTGTATAAATATACTACTACTCGAATATTCTGAATTACAGTTAACATGCAAATTACTACACACATATTCTCGGTAGAAGGATAGACTCGAATGAGACCGGCTGGAACTAAACTAGCTGGAGCATTTATATACGACGCGCAGACGTTCCAAAATGTTCAAACCAATCGAAACATTTCGCAGCAGTAGTTTTATCACTATCAATATCTCATTTGCACAATTTTTAAAGATATTCAGTCGCATAACCTCGTGTATTTACCTTAAGTTTAACTTTTGTACTGTTGTAAGTGTGGCTAAACCGTTATGATAGAAAAAATATACCGTTGCTTTGCGTGCTACTACTTTTGAACGACCTGAATAATCTTCGTCACAGTTAATTTTCTCTACTTATTCCAACTCATTGAAATAGGCCTTATTATTAACTAAAAGTAGATATAGTAAATCTTAATGAAAATTCGCTACCATAACGCACTTGCTACGTCAGAACATCTTTACATGTCACACATAGGACTACATATAATATATTGTGATTTTTTTAAATTGTATTATTATTAGTTCATCTTTATAAAAGTTTGCTACCATAACGCTCTTGCTGCATCAAAACTTGTTTATCCGTCGCGCATACGGGTACACACATACACAGATATATATATATATATATATATATATATATATATATATATATATATATATATATATATATATATATATATACATATATATATATATATATATATATATATATATATATATATATATATATATATATATATATATATATATATATATATATATATATATATATATATATATTAATTGAAACTGACCCCGTATATGGGTTCTAGGGGTCCTGGTTCGCGCTCATTTGAATAAATTTGCAAAGTCTCACCATCGATACCTCTCTATTAGTGAAATTTTATTTTAAAAAATTCACTAATAGAGAGGTTTTTTAAATAAAAATTCACTAAAAACTTATATATGTTTGCAAATGTGGTTGAATCTGTTATAAAACGTACAAGGCTTAAGAACAACATGTGAAAGTTGTTTTTGTAACCAGTGAAAATCATTTAGCCATGCTGGTAAATACACACATACACAGATATATATATATATATATATATATATATATATATATATATATATATATATATATATATATATATATATATATATATATATATATTGTGAAACACACTTATGGAATAAAATTCATTATTCAGAAAAAATAGTTTTTGTAGAAAACGCTGTGTGACATCTGAAGTTTATTTTCTCGAACATTATCTTTAAAAAAATACTCCCACCATTCTACCCTCACCACTTTATCCATATTTTTTTAAATAGCAACCCTACATTTCTTTCATCACAATTCGAAGGATCACATTTTTCTGAATGCGGAGATACCCCATATGTATGGTCTAATATTACAGTTTTCAATACAGGGTGGAAATTTAATACTGGAATATTAAAACTAAACAGTTTATCCTGAAATTCAAATTTCGAATAGACTTAATAAAAACGTCCCTTTCTTATAATAAATGTTCAAAATGTTATCAATTCACTTGCACACAACGAATAATCTGCTCTGGAATTCTTGCATAACTCTGTTCAATACGCCAGGCGTTACGTTCCTAATTTCTGTTGTTATTTTCATTTTAAAATCATTTCAATCAGCAGGCTGCATTTTATACACTCTGTTTTTAAGGTATCCCCATAAAAAGAAATCAAGAGGTGTAAGATCTGGTGATCTACATCTTCGTCCAATCCATCTTTGTGGAAAGACTTCGTGTAAATACTCCCGTACTTGAAGAGCAAGTGTAGCGGTGCACCGTCTTGTTGAAACCATATCATTTCATGGGGAATATTAGGTTCTTTTACATTTGGATACAATTCTACCAACATTGGGACAACCTGTTCTCTTAGCATTTCTAAGTACCTTGGACCGTTTAGATTTTATATAAAAATAGGTCCAACTACGTGATGACCAACAATACCAGCCCAAACGTTCAACTTCTGAGGACGCTGAGGTTATGTTTACCGCATCCAGTGGGCGTTTTCGGCAGCCCAGTATCTTCAATTTTTCCTGTTTACATCGCCATTCAAAATAAATGTTGCTTCATCGGAAAACAGAACGTCAGCAGAAGAAATAACATTTCTATGTAACATGTCCAGCAGTTGTTTCCATTTGAAAAAAAATTGTATCTTAAAAAATTAAGAATCTATGATAACCAAATTTGGTAGGTGGGTTTATGATATAAAAAGTAAACTATACACCAAAATTTAGATTTCTATGTTACAAGAAAAAAAGTTATAATAACATGTAGTTCAGATCATTTCTATGAAAATTCACTACCATAACGCACTTGCTGCGTCCAGGCTCTTTTTCTCATAAAGCCGTCCCTAACGTAACACAGGCGATAACAATGTCGATGATGTTATTTTTTTATCAGATTCCTTATCGACTTCAGCGATAAGAATATATTATCTCTTAATTTGTATGCCTACAGACTCAAATGTATATTGAACGTTAGTGATTTCGTAGTGTTAATTTCACGATGTTTATTATTAAAGAATAATTTTTGTTTCACAGTGTTTATATGTAGAATTAAGTGCGTGTGGATCAGGAGCAAAACCCAATTTGACCCGTTATTTGGTGACACCTTCAGAGACGAGTTTTTAGATAGAGGTAACGTAAACAAAAAGGAATATTTGGTTTTATTAAAATATACCATTGTTTAAAAGAACGCCTAAAAATTACTATCTATTTAGAGTCGATTTGTTCATATTTTGGTACAAGGTATTGTAGAAGTTTTTCTAAGCAACCCAATTTTTATGCAAAAGTCATGAAATATACAGAGTGGTTCACAGTGGATAGAAGATTAAAAGTTTAGAGAAATCAGTCAACCAGCTCTGCAAACAAAAGTAATAAATTTATAAGAAGTTTTCTTCCATCGTTTTTAAGACGTTTATGTAAAACAACATTTTTTCATGGCACACTTAAAAATGTAATAGGAATAGCCTTTTCAATGAACTACAACAAAAACTTGTACATAATTCAGAAGCTTAGCTAGTTAGGTATATGTATGATGTAGAAATAGATGGTACATTTCAGCAGCTTTCCAAGGTACTGATATACAGGCTGCTGCATTTGAAAAAAATACTTTTAGTAATTTGTTGAGGTAACAAAAATACCTATATTTATAAGGCACCTCTAAATTCCAACTAAGATTCAGCAGCATCCGTGTCTTACCTAACACCATATCGAACTCTAGAGTCTTAGACACAAGATACCAGCATGTTTTTCTGTGGCAAAAGATAGAGAAATTAAGTATCTAGGTACCTACTCTAATGGCAATAGAACACAATACAATATTATTGTACATTTGGATTTTTCGTTAAGTTTTATGTCAACTTTGTCTGAAACATCATGTTTCAATTTTTAACCATTTCTGAGATATTAGTGAATTTCCGTTATTTTTAGCGAATTCTTTTGATTAAATTTGGTGAGTACATTCCTTTTGCAAGTGGCTTGGATAAGTTCGTTAGCTACGAAAATCGGACCAGGTTTTCCCGGATTTTTTTTTTGTTTTCTTTATAAAAAAATTGATATCTCCGGAAGTAACAAAGTAAGGGCGACCCAATTTGGTACACGTGTTTTTATTATAAAGTGTGAACTCTGTACTGAAATTTAGCTCTCTAGCTTTACAGACAAAGAAGTTATGGGTAGTTAAAAAACACAACAATCATTTCAAACAGACCCTTTCTCTAATGCTTTGGCTGTCGGTTTAGTTAAGTTGATGCTTTCGCCAATCCTTTACTAATATTTTATATATATTTTATATATTTTGTCACAGGAACCACCTGAGAGCTTATAAACTTATCCGATTTTTCAACTGTAGACTTATCGTTTTTAGTGAATTTTCTTAGAAAAAATTCACTAATGAGGAGATCTCGACTTTTGAATTTTGAAAAAATTTCTTCAAATGAGCGCGTTCTAGGATCCCTAGAACCCATACCCGGGGTCAGTTTCAATTTATATATATATATATATATATATATATATATATATATATATATATATATATATATATATATATATATATATATATATATATATATATATATCACACCGATAACTCAAAAAGTAATGGGCCGATTTTGATAAAATTTGGCATGTACTTTTCTTTTGTAAATGGCTTGGATAAGTTCGTTAGCCAGGAAAATCGGACGAGGTTTTCCGGGAAAATTTTGAGTTTTCATTAGAAAAAAATTTCTATCTCAAAAAGTAATAAGCCGATTTTAATAAAATTTGGCATGTACCTTTCTTTTGTAAATGGCTTTGACAAGTTTGTTAGTCAAGAAAATCGGACAAGGTTTTTCGGGAAAATTTTGAGTTTTCATTCGAAGAAAATTTTTATCTCAAAGAATAATAGGCCGATTTTGATAAAATTTGGCATGTACCTTCCTTTTGTAAATGACTTTGACAAGTTCGTTAACTAAAAAAATCGGACGAGGTTTTCCGGGAAAATTTTGAGTTTTAATTTGAAAAAAAATTTTATCTCAAAAAATAAGAAATTTATGATAACCCAATTTGGTAGGTAGGTTTACGATATAAAAAGTAAACTATACACCAAAATTTAGATTTCTATGTTACAAGAAAAAAAAGTTATAATAAAATATTTTTTTATGTATCTTCTGATACAATAAAATAGTGTAAATCATCTTGTTCAGCGAAGTTTTGGTGGAACGTTATTTTTTTATAGCGAATTTCCTGAAAAATTATGTTTAAATGAGTTTCCGTGTAAAAAAAATGTTTTGGGGTAATTTAGTGAAAAATGTTTTACAGTATTATCATACGCAAAACTTTTGGAGCCAATTTTTGCAGAAATAATATTTTTCAAACGACATCTTTTATCGGATTTTAATAAACAGTTCTTTTAGCGAATTAGAAAAAACTACTACAATTACACTAATGAGGAGATCGCGACTTTTGAATTATAATTTAAAAATCTGTTCGACTCAGAGCGAACTAGGCTCTCTATAACACATATCCGGTGTCAGTTTCGATTTACATATATATATATATATATATATATATATATATATATATATATATATATATATATATATATATATATATATATATATATATATCTGTGTGTGTGTGTGTGTGTGTATCCAACCGATAACTCAAAAAATAATTAAACGATTTTGATAAAACTCGGCCAGTGCCTTTCTTTTATTAATAGCTTGGATGAGTTCGTTATCCAGAAAAATCGGTTACGGCTTTCCGGGAAATTTTTAAGTTTTCTTTCGAAAACAAATTTTTTCTCCGAAAATTACAAAGATATTTTGATAACATTTGGTGTACATATTGCTTTGGGAAAGACCTAACTATGTGCCAAAATTCAGCTTTCTAGGGTTACAGAAAATTGAGCTTTGCAAATTTGAAACATTTATGTTTAATTTCACCGCCTTTCATTGTCAACAACTTATACGAGATCTAGTATCTTGTTGCCGTGGTAAGGGAACATTACACAGGTCTGTTAGACGCTGTATATATATATATATATATATATATATATATATATATATATATATATATATATATATATATATATATATATATATATATATATATATTTGTGTGTGCGTGTGTCGATTTTGCTAAAATTTAGGAAGTACCTTCGTTTTGCAAATGGCTTGGATAATTTCGTTATCCAGGAAAATCGGCGCAAGTTTTCTGGGAAAATTTTATGTTTCTTTTGTAAAATTTCTATATATCTGGAAATAACAAAGTAAGGGCAACCAAATCTGGTACGGGTGTTTGTTTTGTAAAAGGTAAACCATATATTAAAACTCAGACCTGTATGTTAAAAGGCAAAAAAGTTATATGCATTTAAATAAAAAATTTGGGGTTTTCCTCAAAACGTCAAAGTGGAGATTTGAAACGTCAAGATTGGCAACATTTAGGTAGAGAACCTGAAACAAATCCGGGTTATGTAAAGAAAATATAGCAAGAAGAGTGTTCTGCAGACCCTTAAGTATCACCTCTTACCTTCATTTTACTAAAATATTTCCAGAAAATTTATTTTAAATAGACCCGAATCTTTGGCAGTAGTTTAGTTAAGTTTATGGTTTAACGGCTATTTATTTTTATGTGATTTTCGTAGAAAAAATTCGTTAATGGGGAGACCGCGACTTCCAAATTTTAAAAAGATCTCTTTAAATGAGTTCAAGCTAGGCCCCCTAGTATCCATATCCAGGTTTAGGTTCAGTTTTTATCTGTTTACAGATATACAGGATGACGCATATCTACGGTGAAGCCCATTATAAATATTATTATACAAGATAAGAAAAAAAGTTTACGTTAATTATAGGGTGTCTTGAGCTGCATCTTATAAAATTATTTTGACAATCACAAGTGACCCATAAGTCATTAGTGATACCTACAATTTTTTTTCGAACACCCCTTATATTATTGCATTTTTCCAAGTTTTCTTAGAAATATGACGCATGCTTATAAGAAAAAATCGAGACGCAGTAAGTGCGTTTTGGTAACGAATTTTCATTAAATGCTTAAATATGTAAGACTAGATGCATTCTCGCAACAATTAGAACCGTAGACCGGTTTCGCTCTCATTAGAGCTCTTCAGTACGGCATACTAATTGTAGCAAAAATGCACCAAAAATAACACGGCTATCGTATAGCCAGTCTTAAAACACTAAGTGAGTGGTGAACGTGTCGCCACCTAGTTCGGAACCAAGTACTATGTTGTCACGCCCGCTCCAAATAACACACAGTGTTTAAAATAGAGACGGTATACAACTAACTAACAATTTAAAAAATTGTTAGCCCTGGCCCATTTCTACCCCAATATAGGAACAAAGTATGTAAGACTAGATGCATTCTCGCAACAATGGGTCTACGGTTCTAATTGTTGCGAGAATGCATCTAGTCTTACATACTTTGTTCCTATATTGGGGTAGAAATGGGCCAGGGCTAACAATTTTTTAAATTGTTAGTTAGTTGTATACCGTCTCTATTTTTAATACTCTGTGTTATTTGGAGCGGGCGTGACAACATAGTACTTGGTTCCGAACTAGGTGGCGACACGTTCACCACTCACTTAAATGCTTAAAATTTCAATATTCTATTAACCTAAGGTGTGTTGGTTAGGAAACCAGTTTTCTCGGAAACAAGTTTATTTTCCGAAAATTGTTGTATATTTTCAAACAATAGGTTATTTTGATATAATATGGTAACATTGTTTCTACTACATAGGCTATACCGGTAACCAAATTGATGCCTGTTTGCACTAAAGAGACATATTTGCTATTAAAAACATTTTATAGAAAATTCACTTCCATAACGCATTTGCTGCGTACAGAAGTTTTTGTTTATGGCTAGAATATTTTTCATTTTTCTGTAACATTTTTCGTCATAAACCATCATAGTCAAAGCAGGACAAGTAAGAATTGTATCTTCATTAATTATAAATTGGTTTTTGGTGATTCTCTTAAAAGTAGGCTTTCGGGCTGATCCTGCTCTTCAATTTACTGATTATTTTATAAAACCAATAGGAAAAATTAATTTGATTAGTTTTGTAGACTAAATAACTATAATCTCTCCAGATCAATGTGAATAACCTTATCGTTCCCTGTAGATCTCAATAATTGACAATCTAATGTATTAAAAAACGTGATCTAGCAATATCAATAAGTAAGAGTAACAATCGCACTAATTTAACGTCACACTTTTTTCAGTCTCCTTGTAGTGAGGTGCAGAGAGCACTTATTTTATTAGGTGATCGTATCTCCACACATTCAGCGCAGTTGTTAGAGGGGAATTATTAGAAGCACGTTGAATTTATAACACTGATACATTTAAACTTTAGTTCTGAAACAGCGCCGATAATTTCAAACACTCACTTCTAATAAATAGTAAACGCCAGAGGTATCACACTACAGGGGATGTGCTTTATATTGCCGAAAACTACAGAAATAAGTCAATTTGCATTTCCGTATTTTTTTTTTGGTTCCTCGGGGCTCGTCCGCGGCCTCTCCGCTTCTATAGCGCTGCATCTTTTGGTTTATTGTGCATGCCTTAGTCTTTTTACTGCACCCACTCCAAAATCACTGTGCCTTGAACTAGTCTGCACAGCGAGTGGTAGGGTGAAGTTTTATAATGCTCGGTCTGTGGTCTAGAGTGACAGTAGATCAGTTGTCCTCTGCGGTCCAGAGCTTTACACTCGCACAAGATGTGCTGGGCTGATTCCTCCCCCTCGCCGCAGAGTCTGTCGAACCGCCCCATTTTATGCAGGTGTTTCTTGACGGCCATGTGTCCCGTCAAGATACCTGTTATGTTTCTGAGCTGTCTTTTGCTAAGATTTCGCAGCTCCACAGCTCTCTTTAAACTGGGTTCGTCAATTGTTGACTTCCCATGTCTGAGTCCTGGACAGTCTGCCCAGTACACCTTGTGTTCGTTTCTGACCCAGGACTTAATGGCTCCCTTGGCAGTGCTCTTTGTCACGCCCAAAGCCGCTTCTGGTCCCATAAATGGTTCTGCTGAGCATCTCTTCGCGAGATTGTCAGCTTCTTCATTGCTTTTGACCCCCGAGTGACCCGGCACCGAGATGAAAGTGACCTCATTCTGCCCAGCCAGGTCGCTCGTCACGTCTGGGCACTCACTCACCAGCCAGGAATTTACCCGTGCACCACTTAGCTTTCTGTGGCTATGAGGATCCGCATTTAAAATACAGGTAATAAAAGTAACACAAACAGCTAAGAGGTAACATTGGAGTGACAAGCAATAAGAAACTTGTCGAAAAGCTATCTAAAGCACAAATAACGCCTTTTGGAGTCTGTAGCGCATACAGGACATGCCGTTTTAGCGGATGCGATGCAGTAATTGCACAAATTAGACCTTTGGATCTCCAGATACTACAAAGTAGATAATCCTACGATGATGTAGATAAGTCGACATCCAAGAGGCGCCACAATGGTTACTAAGTAATCGAAAAAGCAAGGCAGTCATAATTGCATACTGACAATCATCGTTAAAAACTTTTGCTACCATGAAAATAAATGGCCACAGCAAGATGCTTTGTGGTGTATCGAAATGTCACTTCGAAATAAATAATAATCCTAACGATATTTTTTTTGTATTGGTCAAAGGACACAGTGGCGCACCTGGTAATGAAAATGTGGACATACTGGCAAAAGGGAGTATTTCAAAGTATGAAGTAAAGATAACTACGGTACTATATATACAGACATATATTTCCACCTTAAAACACTATGAATCAGAAAAGTGGCGAATCGAATGGATAAACCATTGCTGCAATCCAAATCACTAATAAAATGATTTGAATTTACCAACACCCAAAAGCCAAGAAATCTACGATGGGGAAAACAAAAACGTAACCCCCATATTGATTAGACTTATGATCAGTCACGGTCACTTCCCAGCCCATTGACTCCACTCCAGTCAAATATACAATATTCTAAGCCTGTCCTGAGCCTAATTAGATGAGGATCGCAGACTCATGGAAGGTTCTGTCTCCGTGGATCTCCAAAAAATATTAGACTGGGGAAGTAGAAATATTGTACAATTCAACCCCACCAAATCACAGTCTTGCTTTCTTTCTCATAAGAGATACACCAGCCCTAGACCCATCACAATGAACCAAGTTATTCAAAGTAATGAGTCATTTCCATTTGTTGGCATTTCTGTGGATCGAAATCTCAATTGGCACCAATTTGTCACATCAATTGCAGAAGTGGCTGCTAAGAAATTAGGTTTCCTCTTCCGGGCTCGCAAATGCTTTTCACCAGCTAATCTCTATACCTTATATACTTCACAAATAAGGCCGAACATCGAATACTGCTCCCACATTTGGGGTGCCGCTGTCGCTTCTACACTCGCTATCCGGTACTCCATTCAAAAGAAGCTATACGTCTCATCGGTGATCCTACCCTCACCCAAAGGCTACCATCCCTTGCCCACCGACGTACCGTTGGTGACCTCTCTCTTTTTTATAGATATCTGCACGGGCACTGCTCAGAGGAGCTTTCTTCCATAGTTCCTCCACCTGCTGCCCCCAACAGATCTACCAGGGGAACACAGCTAATGCACCCTTTTACTGTCCACGTCACCAGACATAGAACATCTTGTTATGCCCGCTTTTTTGTTCCGAGGACTTCCAAGTTGTGGAATTCCTTGCCGGCACATGTTTTTCCTTCTCCTCCGAACCCCCAAACCTTCAAGTCCAGAATTAACAAGTTGCCTCTTTCCGCCTTGTCGACACCCACGGTACGATAGTATTTAGGCTGTGAGTACTTGTGGTGTGTTGTTAAAATATATAAAAAAACATCTGGGTTTAATTGACACACCAACATGTTCGTGTGATAATCAAAGGATAGCAGACCTAAATCACATTATTCTTATGTGCCTACAAAGAAGCTAGACGTGAACTGCTACTAAAATGATAGAACGCAAAATAAGAGTGACAATGCCATATAGCTTACAACAATTTCTATCGTTTAATTCAACAAATGTAACAATTGCCCTTTGTAAACTTAAAAAATTTATAAAATAGAAAACCGGATGGTAATCTTTTAAATATGCACACACTGTATCTATAAAGTAACGCACAAATTCAATAAAATTGAAAGTGAATATTATTGAGGAAACTTTAAAAATTAAGTTTTTTATATAAAAATCTCTCCTATCGTTATACCTCTTCAAGGGGTAGCTACCCTTTCAAAAGTATGAAATTGGATGGTGTGTAGTCTGATACATCTTTTTAAAGCTAATCCAATTTTCTATTCAGGAACACCATTTTTTTTTTTGGAATAAAATGAAGTGAGTAAAACATTTTAATTATCAACAGCTAACACAAGTGAAGCCTATAAATAATTACATAGTTCAGTCTCATTTAGTCAGATGTTCGAAATGCCCGCCTTCGTGTGCCTGCCGATATCCCAAACGGTTAACCAATTCTTATTGGATTCTATTTAAAATCTGTGGCGTAATGTTGGTAAATTCAGTTCTAATTCCTGTTTTTAATTCGTCGGTAGTACTTTTGAATACAATATTCTTCAAATGACCCCACAGAAAAATCTAGGGGAGTTAGGCCAATCCATCTGTTGGGAAATTGTTGGTCCAGATACTATCGAACATTAAGGTCATAATGCGGAAGGGCACCATCTTGTTGATACCACAAGTTATGATTTACCATACTAGCATTGTGTCCATCAGGAAATAAGTCCAATAACGTCGGAATGAGATATTGCTGCAAAAATTGTAGATATAGTAGTCCATTTATATTTATGTCAAAAAACTAGGGACCAGTAATCTTACTCCCAACAATTCCTGCCCAAATATTTTCGTTTTGTGGATATTGTCTGTGATTCTGTCGCATTCAAATTGTATGTTCCTTTTCCCAATATCTGCAGTTTTAACGGTTAACTCTTCCATGTAGCGTAAAAGTAGATTCGTTCGCAAACTGAATATTCAGTACTTGCAAAGAGTTAACGTTACATTTACCCATTAATGTTGCACAAAACTGCATTCTTCGTCCTGGATCGTCATCGGTTAACTCCTGCAAAATCTGTATTTTATAGGAATGAAGCTTTTCAAGTTTTAACAATTAATTTATCTCTCGTCTGAAATAGAACTCCATTTATTCGGCCAATTTGCCGAACACTACTGTGGGCATCCACTTCCACTGCCAATAAGCCGTTTAATTTCGCTTTTCACTTATAGACCAGTGACCTGTTTTTTGGCAAATCTTCCACGGTAGAGGTTTCTTGAAAATTCTTATCTATTCGACTCACTGCTGATGGATAGACATATCCGGATATTTAGTATTAAACCGACTACAGACCTCTACCCGAATTCGGATCTGGTCACCATAACATTCACCATTTGAACTTAAATTCACTGAGCTATTGGTAAACGCATTTTACCAACAATTTAATAATTAATTTGAAAAACAAAAGTTTAAAATTACACGTATTCACTTTGCACAACAACTAGAACGTAAATGTACTACTACTATCTGTAGGTTTTATTGCAAAAAAATTATCAATCTTATGCTTGATAAGTTTTTATGACACATGTTACAGAGCAGATAATTGTTGTCATCAGTGGATTGTTGTAGATACGACATAGTATACAACAAAATCTCTAGAGTGCTTTTCGTACAAGAAGCCCAGCATTTTGAACATTGTTTACAGACTTTGAGATATTAAAGTATCATATCATCAGTATCATATCACCATCATAAGACTGGACTTTCCAGTTCTTTATAGGCTTCACTTGTGTTAGGTATCACTGATAATAAAAAGATTATTACTCATTTTATTTTATTCATACAAAAAAATATTAATGTTGCTGAATAGATAATTGAATTATCTTTCAAAAGATGTATCACAACGTGAACCATCAAATTTCAAAATTTCGAAAGGATAACGCCATTTTCAAGAGGTATGACGATAGGGGTGAGATTTTTATATCAAAAAGTTACTTTTTGACAATAGAAATCGACCTGTGTTTGAATTATCCTTAATAATGGTCACTTTTATTGCATTTATGCGTTACTTTATAGTACAGTGTACATTGTATGTTACATAACAGGAACAAGAAAGTAAAGGAGATCACCCGCCAGTAGTTTTAAATAATTAGGAAGACATTGCTGCACAATATTAGATAAGAAATCCCTTGTTTGTAAGCCTTGTCGGTAAACCTCTAACCGTGGTTCAGCCAATGTGTCTGTATGTAAAGTGTGTGCTTAAGAAAACAAAACAAAGTGTGTGTGTTTTGTTTCTTTAACGTCGGCCTATTTCCGCGACTATGGCCAATCACCGACGCCATGGAGCAGTTTCACCTCACTATCCTGGAAAGTTTGCCGAACCTCTGCCTTTCTGTAAGGATGGTAGGGATATCTAACGTGCCCAACATTGGATGGACACGGGACCGACGGCTTGACGCCCCCTCCGAAGGACGGAACGTGCAAATATTCAACTGCCCAAATACAATGCCTCGGTTGACGTTAATGCTACAGCTTGTACTGGAAAAAGTGGAAGGAGAACCCTGGAATCGAACCCAGTACCCTACGGTTCAGAGGCACACGTTCGTACCTCTGAACCACCGAGGCTCGAAAAACAAAACAAAAAAAGAACAGAAACAAGGACGGAAAGAAACACGGTATTATGTCAATAGTTTCTAAGCTTAAATGGATACTGAGGATTTAAATATGTTTGAAATTGTTGGGCGAATTATAAATGTGGCGTAAGTGTAGTAGAATATACAAGGTAATAAAAAAGTTCGAGATGCAGCCTGTGCGTTATGGTAGTTAATTTTTATAGGAATAATATATAATATATAAGTGATTTAGCCTTGTGTTAAAAGTTATAAAAAATACTTTATTTAACCCTCGGTTAGGCGCGTGATGGTCCAACAGACTACTGCGTCTTTATTTTCCTTATATTTTAAAAACTGGTTAAGATAGTGGATTGTACCTTTGTGACATCTCATGAGGAACACTAAGTGAGTGGTAAGACACGAAGAAACTTGCGGCCACCTAGTTGCGGAACCAAGTAGTATGTTGTCACGCCAGCTCCAAATAACACAAAGTGTTTAAAAATAGAGACTGTATACAGCCAACTAACAATTTAGTAAATTGTCAGCCTTGGTCCATTTCTACCCTAATATAGGCACAAAGTATGTAGGGCTAGGTGTATTCTCGCCACAATTAAAACCGTAGACCTCTTTCGCTCTAATTAGAGCTCTTCAGTACGGTATACTAATTGTAGCGAAAATACACTTATAAAGTAATACGGCTATGGTGGCCAGCCTTCCAACACTAAGTGAGTAGTAATACACGAAGCAACGTGCCGCCACCTAGTTGCGGAACCAAATAGTATGTTGTCACGCCAGCTCCAAATAACACAGTGTTAAAAATTACCCTGCGGTAAGTGGACTACTATTTACCTCAACCTCTTTTTGGTCATGGATGTTTAAAAAATAGATGCACGATTGCATCCGAGTGGACACCAACGCCCGTTCTTACCGCAATGAGAGAGCAGAGCATACCCTCTTTCACTGTCGATGGAATGGTGAAAAAGATAACTACCACCAAGAAACTTGGAATGTGTCTGATACGCAGAACAAGATATCGAACCTGACTCACAGCAAGAACACCTGGAAACAAGCGCACAGCGTCATTTGGGGTATAATAGCGATTAAGGAGAGAACGAAAAGAGTCGAGAGATTTTTAAGTTTTTCAACAGTCGTCCCTATAGCAAGGAGAGATAGGCGAGAAGCAAGGAGAGATAGTCAAGAAGCAAGGAGAGATATGCAAGAAGCGAGCAGGGATATGAAAACTATTTTCCACATTCTCTTCGGAACCCCTAATCTCACAGTATATTTGTGGATGTTATAAATATTTTACCACCCATCAAAATTAAATTTGCTCGAGAAAAGTGGGTCATAATTAAATTTTTATGAAAATGCGCTGCCATATTGCACTTGCTGTGTCAAAACCTTTACTATTTATTATACATATATAGTTTTGCCGTTTATTGACTTATTGTTTACTTTGTTAATAAAAAAATATAGTCATGAACTCCATTATTTAAGGTGGTGCCAAAACATCGCAGAACAGCCTATTTCAAATAAATTTCCTGCAAATCTAGATGCTAGTCAAATGAAGAGCAATGTCTGTGGAACAATTTTGAACATAATTCTTGCAGAATTTTTCGTTAATAACACGCATTCCTTATAGAAATTTTGTTTAAAAAGCACCAATTATAACGTTTTGAATGGCCACTTTGATGGTTTTAAAAGAAATTGGCTTTTGGTGCTTCTTGCTCTTTTCGGACAAAGAAGTTTATTCTTCGTTTACAACATTTCGTATATTTTAGTGACCACATATATTATTTTCGTTTTCTGACCTCCTTTAATCTCCAGTGCAAAAGATTTTTTCGCTTAAATTCGTGTAACTTTTCTTTTAACTTATATAACTGAATTTAGGCACGCGGTATAAGTACATTGTATATAGGCAGCTTGCGTTTCTTTGTTATTTTTTAAGATATCCGATAAGACCCAAAATTTCAAAGGAAAAAAATCCACCTCCCGGGTGAAATATATTTACAGTTATTGTAAGATGCCGTTGAACTAGCTCTAATAGAAATTCGTAAACAAAGTGACTGTTACAATAAAAATTAATCAATAGTTCAGCAATACGGAGCACCCCCAGACTACACCGTTGCTGCCGGTCGGTATATGGAACAAATATTTCATGGAAAACGGATTGAGGGAAGAGGAGCAATAAACCGGTCTGGAATGTCTCCAGATTTAATTCTTTTTGACTTTTTGTGGAGGCCCCTTGAAAAATAAGATTTGCACTACACTGCCAGAATGCGTAGATGATTTGCAGCAACCCATCCCCGCAGAATGTCAACAATTTCACCCGAAATGCATCGCAACGTACGCAACTAAACTTTTATTATTGCATGGAAGCTGGAGGTCAACATTTCGAAGATTAAATACATTAGTACACTGCTAAGGTAATAAAAACTAGCGCTGGAAATTGAATCATAACTTTCACATAGCTTTGATAATTTATTTTCTTCAGAAAGACATTCTCATAGAATGAATTTAGGGCCCATGACTTGACCACAACAAAAATATTTTTATTCCTGCACCCATAAACTTTTGAAATGTTATATTACTCAAGTTTTACTGAAAAAAAATTCATTTTTCACCAAATCACCTCTTATTTATCCCCTACACCCTGAAGCGATCTTACCCAAAAACAATTTGAAGCGTTCATTTATCGGGTGCTAACTGGATACCAAATTTGAAGATGATATCTCAGCTCGTTCAAAAGTTATTGCGCCTACTAACAGACAGAAGTACATGCCGACATACCGATAGACCGACCGACAGACAAAAAATTTTCGTTTCAGAAACAATTTTTCTATATGTTTTGAAACTTTATACGCGGTTGTGTCAAAAAAATTGGACATTTTTGTCAACAATATTCCACCCCCACACATTCAACCCCCAATTTCATTTCCGCACAGAATACCAGATGTTTGATGAAATTAAAAGTTTTTTAATAAATAGACGCTAAAACGTTATGTTACCCATGTTTTAAGGAAAAAATATAAAATTACACGAAATTACCCCCCATTCACCCCCTATCCGCTAAAGCGATTTCACCCAAAAGCAATCCGAACCGTTCGCTTTTCGAGCGCTAATTGTATACCAAGTTTGAAGACGTTATCTTAATTCGTTCTAAAGTTATCGTGGCTACAAACAGATAGACATGCGGACCGACAGACAAAAACTTTTCGTTCCCAAATCATATTTTATACATGTTTACGACGTTTAAGCGAAAAAAAGTTGAAATTTTTGTCGTCAATGTCATACTTCCACACACTGTGAAGATGTGAAAGTTATAAGGTAAGACACTTTTGTTTCGCAGATAAGATTTTCAAATGCACGTTCTCAAAATCTAGTGAACCGATTTTCAAAAACTAATACTTTTCAAAAATACGATTTGATAAGCTTCAAAATGAGGTGTAACTCGATACAGATTTTCTCTTAAAATTTCAGGGGAAAACTTACCCCCGCTAGAGGGATGAACTGACAGTTCTGAAAATATCGGCAAAACATTTTCCTCTCCAAATAAAAATTGACATCTGTCAGCGATTTTTTTAAATAACAGGAAAAATTAAAAACCAGATCTGTTTTGTTTCGCTGTGCCACTCTGTATAAATAATTACTGTCCCAGTATCGCGATTACTTTTCCATATCACTCGTTGAGAACCTTGACATTTTCAGCTTATATAAATCACTTAAAAGAGTTACTTATTTCAATCATTTTTTCAACTAATAGCACCAATGTCTTTTTAATGTAACGCCAATATATTTAATTCACCTGTAGAGTAATTCAACGATATTTACTACATTCACGAAACGGCCAAAAGCACAGGGACGTTTACATTCTTGTAACATTCGATGGAGCAGGTGTTCTTCCCATTACAAGAAACGAATTCGACAGAGATAAAGTTAGATTATCACCTGTTTCCTGACTAAAATCATTAATACCCGATAATGGATAAATAATTACGTTCCTGAGGAGTTAATTTGATTAATAATCAGACCAGCACCAGCAGAGAGCTATCTCCTCACTCTCTCCCTCTCTCTCTCCTCGGTTGCAGTTATTGATGGAATTATATCATTTTCCTAATGGAATCGGGTATTGTTTCCTTGCCATATCGCCAAGATATCATCTTCAATTACGAATTAGATATACAATCAGTATGGCTGATTCTCTCTGTCTAAATGGATGGAGCAGATATTTGCTGTCTGTATATGGTCATGAATATAACCTGCCTGCATGAGTTGTGTGTTAGCAATTACAGTAACTCCTGTGGTCCAATAATCACACCAGCAGCTTTCAATAATTTAACGCGATTATTCTAAATCATTTCTCTTGTTTATACTGTTTTTTTTGCGTAAACTATATTTAGTTATTGAACAGATAATACTAAAGCAGAATTTCTCATGTGCTGCCCAGTTATCATTAAGATTGTGTTTGTTACAAAAATAGAGTTACAATTTGAACAAGTATATGTGTTTGCGTACCTTAGGAGTATCAGTATAAATAATGGTAAACGTAGCAAAGAATTTGAAAGCAGTAATACGATGGCGAGAAAGTATTCAATGTACAATTTACACTCCCAATGAAGATTTTAGGTTGGACCTGAGGAATGTCTTCATCAAGACATACGTATAGAGTGTTGAAATGTATAGTACGGAAAACTGGATTTTCACTAAGTACGACACAAAGACAATAAAATCCTTGAAAATGTGTACATGGAGAAAAATAGAAAATACAATGTGCACCAAAAGAGAAGCGAATAAAAGTTTGCCAGGGGAATAACGAGAAGAAAGGTGCTTGTTGAAAGAAATTGAGGGCAGGAAGGCATAATTTATTAATATTTTAAGTTTTAGCAATAGCTGTTCAAAAAATTCATACCTGCAACAGAGGAAGTACCAGGTCAAACATCTGGGAGCCAGATCTAGAACGTACCCAGCCACGGCTGGTCTCCCGCAGGGTTCTGCTATCTCCCCTCTGCTGTACAATATATTTGTCGCAGACATTCCGACAGCCCCCCTAAACGTGACATACGCACTGTACGCAGACGACACTACCATCCTCAGCAGCTCCACTCAGCCGAGGATAATAACCGACAATATATTTGTCGCAGACATTCCGACAGCCCCCCTAAACGTGACATACGCACTGTACGCAGACGACACAACCATCCTCAGCAGCTTCACACAGCCGAGGATAAAAACCGAACGACTTCAGACCACCGTAGTCGAGCTGCAATCATGTTATAGTAAATCCCTTCTAGCCATAAACCCCGATAAATGTTCAGCTGTCCTATTTTCCAAGAGGAGACACACACCTCACGAACACGTTTCATTAGACAACCGTCTAATCCCCTGACAAGATTCCGCCAAATACCTCGGGATTTTCCTCAACAAACAGATAACATGGCGCCCCCATGTCCATCACGCTCGAAAAGAAGCCTCGATGTTCATCTCGAAGCTGTTCCCACTTCTAAATAGAAATTCCAAATTGTCCATGAACAATAAGTTGCTCATGTACAAAGTCATTATCCGGCCAGCCTTGACCTATGCATCACCTGCATGGGCCACCGCGGCCGCAACACACATCAATACCCTTCAAATCATCCAGAACAAAATTATGAGAATGGTTACCGAAGCGCCATGGTTTGTCAGAAACAGTTAGATTCACTCTGATCTGGAAATGCCTTTGATACTTGGGTTTATAACTCAACTATCCACAACCCAGTTCTCAAAAGCCGCTTCTCACCCAAATGCCACCGACTACGAGGAGCAACTTCCACATAAGCATAAGCGTCCAAAGCTTATACTTACCCGCTAACGCCCCCGCGGCAAAAACAGAATGGAAACATTCATACCCAAAAAAAGTCATTGTGTGTAATTCTTTCCGACGGAGGTATGGACTAAGGTCCGGTACTCCCAGGGAGGGGGTTTTAGTGAGTACAGTCTCACAGTACCTCGATATCCCACGGAACCTACGGGGCTGTGAATGGGGTCTGCATGAGCATTTCCCCCTCCTGCATCAAAAAAAAATGTTCAAAAAACCCACTGGCTCGCCACTGCTTTCATATATTATTCGCTACAGCCTTCATTTGCAAACCTTCTATCCATACTTAATGCCTTTCGGATATTCCAATTCTATTAAGTTGCTGGTTTCCTTAGTTTAAAAAAATTAATAGTAAAGTATCTTTAGTATATGCACATTTATTTTCTGCTTAAGTAATGCAAGACAATCGATAGTGAATATTTACTTGTCTGATTTCTTTCATCACCTAAACAATTAGAAGTATTTTTTAGTATCGAAAAGTATCCCTTGAGAATCAATGACTGGAAATTATCTACAAAATATAAGTGATATTGCCTTTAATAGCTGGTCGAGGTTACTGTATACAAGCCTACCTCTCGCCAAACTTTATCCAGTTCCATTTATTTTACAGTTGACTTTTTTCCAACAATTCGGTACAACTCTTACTCAAGTTCGGTTCTTTAAACAGTACAGTTATTTCTTAGTCGAGTTTGATTCATTCCAACAGCTATTTCATTCATTTCAAGTTTCCTCAATTCAACTCTTTCTACCAGTTCAATAGATTGCTGCAGTCCAGGGTAGTATTAATATAAGACCTTAATTCTTCTGTTTTCGAAACCATATATTGGCAAGTAGAGCTAAGGTCAACTTCTATATTCTACTGAATGCTACTTTGAAGTGTTTGTTTTGAAATAGGCCATTTTTGTAGATGGAGATTTACAACGCCATTATTACCACCGCTCTTAGGATAAAAAACTTATAATTAATTTATTGCCATATCTGCAGTTATCATAGGAAATTTTTACAGAATTATTAGTTCCATGGATAGAAAACTAAATTAGAATACGAATTGTAACACTTCGAGGGTAATGATGTTGAATCTCGTATAGCATATTATATAAAATTAAAATCATATTCATTTAATTCTGTGGAGTTACCTGAAAACAATGCTTAAATATTATCGACACATCTGTACCAAAAAAACATTATTATGTGTAACGTTTGATGTTCATTATTGATTTTCTTAGGCGGATGGCTAAAAAAGGAGACAATGAATTACCTATATGAACTCCTAAATTTGGAAAAAAATGTTATTATAAAAATTTAAATACTTTTGTTTTATACATGCATGCATTTTAGAACACCCGCTGCCAACATAAAACAAAACTAATTTACTATTTATTTAAAGGAATTAGCTCTTTCAATTTTGTGTTGGTTCATAAGAATTTTTAACTGAAGATTTTGGAATATAATCTGTATTTTATTGCATAATAAAAACATTCCGCTGGTTATTTTATAATAATGTGTACCAACACAATCAGCGACTGGTCTAACGGGGATGTTTGCTTTATAATTTTTTTAATATCCATACAGATTTGCTGGTTGTGCATTTTTGACAAAAGTTATTGCTTTTCTTGTTTGCTAAGCAAAGCTTATTTTTTAAGCTCATTTTCCAGTTGGGTCTAAAATCGATTTGGTGGGTCTCTTTTAATATCTGTCATATTTTGTATCGTAATAAATATTTTTATTTTCACGTTTTATGCGCCACATATTAATGCCGCAAAATGGCGAAACAGGTTACAGATACAGAGAAGAAAATAAGCAATTCGGAAGACAGAGCAAAAGCCTTTATGTCTGTATTTAGTATTAAACGGTTTCACCAAGTAAGCGAAAGAACCAATTAAATAAAAGAATAATCAATTCCATAGACTAAAGGCGACATGGCTTTGTAGTCTCAATCATGACTGTGAATGGCATACTTGCTGTTTTTGAGAATCGGTTAATTTGGTGCCGTTGCCTTCTACATGTGTATATATATATATATATATATATATATATATATATATATATATATATATATATATATATATATATATATATATATATACATATATATATATATATATACAGGGTGAGCCACGGTGGATGGAGTATTAAAAGTATATAGAGAACGAATCAACCGATTGCTTTGAAATTTTGTTTACGGATGTAACGGAGTATGATCTCTCGACCTAAAATATTTTTGAAAATGCAGTGTTGCCACATATACGTAAAACTGGCAACATCTTCGTAATTTTAAATGGAACACCCTATATATTTTTGCATTTTTTGAATTGTCGTCTCTTTTTGAGTAACTTTTGTTGATATTTTCCTATACCTATCTCAAGTCGTTTTCGAGATAATAATTATTTTCTGAATTTATTACCAAAAATTTGACTTTCATTAAATCGTGTTTTCGCCTACCGACGAAGCGATTTAAAGATAATTTTTTAGCTACGGTTAGGCAAGGTCTAGGGGCATCTCCTCCAATAATCAAATGTTTAGAATATCATACAGGGTGAGTTAGAGAACGTTTTCTATAAGTGACTCGGAGAAATGCACGAAAGTCATTTTTTTTAAATAGAACGCCCTGTATATTTTCACACTTTTTGGATCGTCTTCTCTTTTTGAGTAACTTTTGTTAATATTTCCCTATACCTATCTCAAGGCGTTTTCGATTTATGGTCACTTTTCTCTAACCTATCCAAGATTATTGGTCTTTTTGTATATCATAATGGGTGGGCCATGAAATTTCTATTTTGTCACTTTGTCATGACAACAGACATGCTGTTTATCTAAATAAATTTGACGTTAGTGATATTTACATTCAATTTGAATAGCTATAGCACAAACATGACATAAAATAATTATACAATAACAGTTTTAATGGATTTGTTTTTTATTCATGAACAGTGCAATAAGATTATCAGCAGAACTTGTAGAAGATTTAATGAGAAATATCCGAATTTGCCGCAGATGAATAACAGAAAGTTTCTACGAATTCATAGGAATTTTATAAATTTTGGTTCGTCGTTATGAGAACAATAACACTATCAGTATTTGGAAAAACTAATACCTAATCAGCGATAATAGTAAAAAAGGCCAAGTAGCAATAACAAATAATACCAAGGACAGTTATAAATATGTATAAAAATCTTAAAACTATAATAATTGTTCGAAATGTTGACCGTTAACTTCCAGACACTTTTGTATACGATGATGCACGGCGTTTGTTGTAGCAGCTCTTATTTCAGCGGGGTCCAAGTTTTCAATCTCTTGAATCACTCGACGTTCTAATTCTGCCCTGTTGTGGACTGGAGTTTTATAAACTCGATCTTTAAGAATACCCCAAAGATAAAAATCTAACGGGGTAAGGTCAGGGGACCTCGCAGGCCAGTTACACGGTCCCAAACGTCTGATCCAACGGTCATCGAAAAGCCGGTCCAACTCCATACTAATTTCGGATGTACAATGTGCAGGGGCCCCGTCGAGTTGATACCAACAAGTTCTATATGTTTCAATTGACAGATTATCAAGGAAGCCTTCCACAATTGTTCTAATTATATCTAAATATTTTCTGGAATCCAATTTTGCGTCATATATGTAATATTTTATTTTGTCATCCAATAACATACAAAAAACATTTAAACTAAATTTGACTTGAAAACCAGCCTCTCTAGTAACGTGGGGGTTGTCTGTGGCCCAATAGTGACGATTTCGTGTGTTACAAATCCCCTCCCTAGAAAATTTGGATTCATCAGTCCATATAATTTTCTTTAAAAAATTGGGGTCCTCTTGCATACGCACAACTAACATTTCACACAACTCTATTCTCTGTAGATAATCCTGAGGCGTGAGAAATTGAACTCTTGTAAATTTATAATTATGCATTTTATGATTTACTAGTATTCTTCGAATGGATGAATATGGCAATCCTAAATCCTGTTCAGCACAACGTATGGAATACTGGGGATTCGCATGAAAATACGCTAGCACATTGATTTCATTTACCTCGTCAGATGTCACAGGTTTGGGTAGATTTCTTGCATCTCTTAACGATGCACCAGATTTTATAAAATTCCTATGAATTCGTAGAAACTTTCTATTATTCATCTGCGGCAAATTCGGATATTTATCATTAAATCTTCTACAAGTTCTGCTGATAATCTTATTGCACTGTCCATGAATAATAAACAAATCCATTAAAACTGTGTTTGTATAATTATTTTCTGCCATATTTGTGCTATAGCTATTCAAATTGAATGTAAATATCACTAACGTCAAATTTATTTAGATAAACAGCATGTCTGTTGTCATGTCAAATTGACAAAATAGAAATTTCATGGCCCACCCATTATGATATACAAAAAGACCAATAATCTTGGATAGGTTAGAGAAAAGTGACCATAAATCGAAAACGCCTTGAGATAGGTATAGGGAAATATTAACAAAAGTTACTCAAAAAGAGAAGACGATCCAAAAAGTGTGAAAATATACAGGGCGTTCTATTTAAAAAAAATGACTTTCGTGCATTTCTCCGAGTCACTTATAGAAAGCGTTCTCTAACTCACCCTGTATGATATTCTAAACATTTGATTATTGGAGGAGATGCCCCTAGACCTTGCCTAACCGTAGCTAAAAAATTATCTTTAAATCGCTTCGTCGGTAGGCGAAAACACGATTTAATGAAAGTCAAATTTTTGGTAATAAATTCAGAAAATAATTATTATCTCGAAAACGACTTGAGATAGGTATAGGAAAATATCAACAAAAGTTACTCAAAAAGAGACGACAATTCAAAAAAAGCAAAAATATATAGGGTGTTCCATTTAAAATTACGAAGATGTTGCCAGTTTTACGTATATGTGGCAACACTGCATTTTCAAAAATATTTTAGGTCGAGAGATCATACGCCATTACATCCGTAACCAAAATTTCAGAGCAATCGGTTAATTCATTCTCCATATACTTTTAATACTCCATCCACCGTGGCTCACCCTGTATATATATATATATATATATATATATATATATATATATATATATATATATATATATATATATATATATATATATATATATATATATATATATATATATATAATATAAGAATGACGCGCTGAAATTGTAAAATCATAAAAATAAAAATTCTGGATGCAGCAAGTGCGTTTTGGTAGTGAATTTTCATAAAAATGTTTTTAATAACAAATATGTGTGTTTTTTTTTAAGAAAGCAGGCATCAAATTTGGTTACCAGTATAACCTATATAGTAAAAACAATGTGCCATGTTTCATCAAAATAACTTTATTGTGTGAAAAAATGTACAAAAATTTCCAAAAGTAAACTTAAAGTGTTCCCGAAATAATACGTTTCTTGGTCAACCTTATAGGTTAATAGCAAATTGAGCTGTTCAAATATGAAACATTTGATCAAAATTCGGTACCATAACGCACTTGCTGCGTCCAGAATTTCTTTTCTTACAAACATGCATTATATTTCGATGGAAAATGCAAAAATTCAATAACATAAGGCGTGTTTGATTTAAAAAAAAAAGGAAATTTGTATCACCAACGACTTATGGGCCACCCTGTGATTGTAGAAATATTATTTTAAGATGTAGCTCAAGACACCCTATAATTAATATATACAAATTTTTTTCATATCTTATATAATAACGGATATATTGAGCTTTATTGATTTTTTACAAAAATTCGACAAAAATTATATGCCATTAAACGATAAACTCTATAGCTAAGGTTACTGCCAAGCATCAGAGAAAGGGCCTACTTGAAATGAATTTTCTGCAAATATTTTAGTAAAATGAAGGACAATGACGGTTGAAACTAAGACTTCAGGATTTGTAAAATATCCTTCTTGAGACATTTTATTTTTATAGCCCGTATAAGATTCAAGTTATTTGCCTATATGTTGCCAATTTTGACATTTTAAATCGCCACTTTGACGTTTTGAGGAAAACCCCAATTTATTTTTCTTTAAATGACTATAACTTTTTTGTCTTTTGACCTACATATCTAAATTTTGGTAGATAACTTACCGATAAGGATATAAACTTGCGTATCAAATTTGGTTGCCCTTACTTTGTTAATTCCGGGGATATATTTTTTTTCAAAAGAAAACACAAAATTTTCCAGGAAAACCTGGGCAGATTTTCCTGGCTAAGGAACTTATCCAAGCCATTTGCAAAAGGAATTTTTTCACCAAATTTAATCAAAATCGGCCCATTATTTTTTGAGTTATCGGTGTGATACACACACACACACACACACACACACACACACATATATATATATATATATATATATATATATATATATATATATATATATATATATATATATATATATATATATATATATATATAAACATATAAAAATTGAAACTGACCCCGGATATGTTTTCTGGGGGACCAATTAGCGCTCATTTGAAGAAATTTACTCAAAATTAAAAAGTCGGGATCTCCTCATTGGTGAATTTTTTAAAGAAAATTCACTAAAAAGTGTGACTTTTACTGGACCGATCTTATTTATTATGAATTCACTGCATAAGCATTATTGACACACAACCATTGATTTCAGTCGATATTTAATCAATATTAGTCTATCATTATCTTGGTCGCGTATCCGAATATAATTGGTAATTAATAGGTGAAAGAGATCGTGATCTTGAAGACGCTGGCGCGAATGAAATCATCTTCACCTACATATTAATTTTTATATTAATGCAGCCAGAATTTGCAATGTAGGTGGGTGGCATTATCGTTATCTTGAAATTGATTTTACCATGTAATAACCGGGTATTTGCAGTCTATATTGATCATTTATTTTTATATAATATGCAAGTCTAATAATATTATTAGTGATTGGAAGTGTAATATAATATTGACATTGTGAGGTTGATTTAAAGACCACACACACCAGGCTCTTCTAAAAGCTTGTCATTGGTTATTGTACTGATTGGTGTAACGTATTGTTTATGGAAGAATGAGTTTACGATAAAAGAGCTTAATTTTTGAAACGTACTACTTATTACCCTTCTATTTTATTTTATATGTTTAAATCCATTGGGTGCAGCTTGTAATTAGGATCTCTGCCATATAGACACTAAGGCAATTCCCGTTTTATCCAATAATAACACGGCAGGTGGTAGTGGACTTTTCTTTTACGTGGTAGTAAAGGATTTTATTCACGCCCGTGGAGGTACCACCCCTTACATCAAGGGGCTGGTGAATTCCCAACGGACTATTTCGGTTCTGGTGTATGAGTCGGTTTCCCTCATAAACAAAAATGATGATGGCGCCTCCTTGTACAAAATATTCCGGAGATAAAATACCCCTCCATTCGGATCTCCGGGAGAGGGGTATGCAGGGGGTGCCGGCATCAAGATTTAAAATATCCCTCTCGATTATATGTGGCCTAGATTCTAACCTGAACTCCGTCTACCATTTCCTCCAGGCTAATAGGCCCCAACTCCTCTTCCTCACCGAAACTCAAAATCAGTGCCAAAACAGCCACTAATCACCTTAATTTCCCGGGGTATGAGCTCCTTACTTCCTTTATATTGCACGGTGGTGTGTGCGCATACGTCCGTAGCAATCTACCCTGCACCAGACTTCCCAATTTGGAAGCTGAAAGAAAAGACATACTTTGGATAAAACTCTCTCTCAGGGCTGCAACTAAATTCATCTGTTGCATTTACTGGTCACCTTCTGACAACAACTTTGTCCAGCTCTTCGACTACCTTTCTGAAAAAACCGACCACTTGATTTCTGGTTAACCTTCCTCCGAGGTTACTATTCTTGGTGACTTCAATGTCCATAATAAGGAATGGCTAGGATATTCAAAAACCGATCCACAAAGGAGAGCAGCGGAGGCCTTTGCAGTCAGCAATTCTTTATCCAATATGGTTCAGCAACCTACTTACTTTCCTCGCATCCCAACACACAGCTCAAATCCCTAGGATTTCCTTCTTACTACAAAACCTCAATGCTATAAGACATCAGTCACCGCCCCCCTTGGCTCCTAAACCGAGGTCACTGCTTCCTGCTCAATGCAACCCGAGGTCACACCGTCATCACACCCACGTATCGTTTGGCACTACAACTCCCCGAACTGGGACGAAATGCGGGATTAATTTTCCTCATTTCCATGGGCGTCTGTCTGCTTCTCTCATCCTGACCCCTCTGTTATCTCACAAAACGTCACCGAAATCATCCAAGCTGGCATGGACTTATTCATTCCACGTACACAGAAAACCTCTTCAGCCACTCAAAAGCCTGGTTCTCTAAATCCTGGGACAAGGCTAGACTCGAAAAGGTCAAAGCTCACAAAACGCTTTTACACTATCCCATTCAAGAAAATCGTCAAGCAAGAAACCGCCATGCCCGCATTCTTTCTGAGGCAAAAAACTCGTTTAATAAACACATCAAAAACAAAGTCCTCTCAAGCTCCAACCGCACCAGACCCATCTGGACTCTTGCTAAATCTATTGGGAATAATTTCTGCAAGAGCACGTTCCCACCTCTTGTTTCAGGAGATTGAATTGTTTCTACCGCCCTGGACAAGGCTGAACTTTTTGCTTCGCCGATCAAAATCATCTTCATTCGGTTGTTGTACAAGATGAATTTTATACGGGTGAAATTTATGATGCTTCAATATTCGCTGAATAGTTCTTCTTTTGATGTTTGAAACAGTGGCCAATTTTCTCGTGCTCAAAGTTGGGTCTGCAGCAATTTATCCTAAAACTTCAATCTCAGTAGTCTCATTTCTAACCGGAAATTCACGTTTAGGATCCCGTTTTTTGTTGGCTACTGAATCACTTTGTCGATACTTTGCAACCAGCTCCAAACTGTATTTTCTGTTAACATGTCTGTTCGAATGTCGTTCATTAAACAAATTTGAGAAACGGTTGGCGCAGTCATCGTTTTTGAAAAAAAGAGTAATTATTTTAACCCTTGCTTCTACAGAATACACCATTGTGAAATTAATTTTCGGTAGTACTATCAAGTATCAAACCGACCGATAAACTGAAATAATAAACCGCTTTTCTCTCATTCCCATAAGAAATGTTCTGATAGTCAATTTTTTGTTTACAAACCAACAAAACATTGACTATCAGCACATTTCTTATGGGAATGAGTGAAATGCGTTTTTGCATCTTTAACTGTGAATAATTTTTAAACGAGTTGATAAAACTTTCAAAAAAAATTGTATGCTGAATTCAGAAAAGAAAGAGCTTTCAAATGATGTAACACTCGACCCATGTTCCCTATTTAAAATATAAGGTTTGTTATCACCACCTTTAAGGGGTTGATGTGACAAAGATGAGTTTTATGTCGAAACATGTCCCCCTCAATATTAAAATTGACCTGTTTCAGCGTTTCTTAAAAAAATATTCTCTGGGCGCAAATCGGTCTGTTTAGTTTTCAATGCGCCACCCTATATAAGTTTCTGTAGTGTTTTTATTTTATATTGTGAAACCTTAAATAATAAAAGAACGTGTTTAGAAGACTTTGCAATAACTATTAAGGAAACTTTAATAAACACAAAGAAAGATAATAACTTTTCAAACACTACCCCTCTACTTTAATCCAGCTCTTTATCACCGGTTTTGTTTGGTTGTGTGTCTTAAAGCTGACTAGATAGACTCCTAAGGAATGAAGCGTGAGTCCCCGTTCTTCCGTTATATATATATATATATATATATATATATATATATATATATATATATATATATATATATATATATATATATATATATATATATATATATATATATATATATATATATATATATATATATATACAAACATATAAAAATCTAAACTGACCCCGGATATGTGTTCTACGGGGCTTAGTGCGCGTTCATTTGAAGAGATTTTTTCAAAATTTGAAAGTAGAGATCTTCTTAACAGTGAATTTTTAAAAGAAAATTCACTAGAAGTTGCACTCATATCTACTGTGTGGTCTTTTATTTACATGACATATTTTCCAAAATGGCGGAGTTTCGGGTCGACCTAAAGTTAAGGTAAGATGGTAACTGGCAATTAGGCTACTGCTGACCCTTTTTGCTCATCTAAACTAACCTACCCTCCACCTTGAGCTCGATCTCAACGACGACAGTGATTTGAAAAATCATCCGCCGCCGGTGAGTCTCTAACCGTCGTCCCCCGAGTCCGTATTGGAAAGTCTGAATCGACTTTCCCGCACGGCCACGGAGGTGCGACCTAAAGTTAATCTCAACTTCTTTATTTTGATTAGAACTCGCTGCATATTATCCATTTTGAGAATGCCAAAGTTTAAAATATACAAATAAATAAGGAAAACAAAATCAATGCACAATAAAACAAAGGACGGCTCTATCCCAGAGAAAAAACTAAATAAAAAATGACCGAACGGCACACTGCCGCATCGATGTAAAAAAAGTCTGGACACAGCAAGTGCGTTATGGAAGTGCATTTTCATAAAAATATTTTTAAGCAAATATGTCTCTCTAATGCAAGCAGGCATCAATCTGATTACCGGTATGGCCTATATAGTAGAAACAATGTACCATATTTTATCAAAATTACTTATTGTTTGAAAATACACAAACATTTTCCGAAAATAAACTTAAAATGTTTCCGAGAAAACTGGTTTCCCAGCCAAGAAATCTCAGGTTAATAGCAAATTGAGTTATTAGAATTTGAACGATTTAATGAAAATTCACTACCAAAACGCACTTACTGCTTCTCGATTTTTTTCTTACAAACATGCATTATATTTCGATAAAAAATGGAAAAATGCAATAACATAAGCGTGTACAAAAAAAAACCAATTTTAGGGATCACCAACGAATTATGGACTACCCTGTGATTGTCAAAATATTTTTGTAATATGCAGCTCAAGACACTCTATAATTAACGTGTACAATTTTTTCTCGTATCTTGTATAATAACAGTTATATTGAGCTTTTCCGTAGAAATGCGTCACCTTGTATATGTGCAAACAGATAAAAACTGAAAGTAAACCCGGGTATGGATTCTAGGGGGCCTAGTTCGCGCTATTTGAAGAAAAATTTTTCAAAAGTCAGGATCTCATCATTAGTGAATTTAAAAAAAATCACTAAAAAGAAACGTAGTAAATGTAAACCTATTCGAATCGATCATACAATTTGAACAACAGACGCAACAGCAATCGCACCTGTATTTTATTACATTGGAAAAACATTCCTGTATTACCGATGACTCCGATCACCTTCTGTTGGTATCATTAAATCCTTTTTACAACCGTCAAATAAAACAAAAACTAAATGGTACTGGAACCACCACCGTCGATCAAGTGTGCTATGCTCTATCAATGATATAAGCCCGGTATCCAGAGCCTTCTTTGATGCAGCTTCGCCGACAGCTCTGGCCCCGCCCATATCTCACTAATATTGGCATTTCGATAGACAGATATACCGACAAAGGTGCAATCCGACCAGATTTTATAATTTTTACACCTGCCTTTTACAATCGTATTATTTCTAATGTAAACAAAACGTATCGGCAGGCTTTCTACAATGTTTTCGTTGTTGTTGTTGGATGTGTTTGTTGGGAAGTCGGCTATATTTTGAACAGATCTTCCGCGGTTTAATAGAAGAACTGTATGCGTACAGGTGAATTTGAATTAGTTTTAGTTTATTATTATTTATTGTGGCGATAGCATGTGTTATAAACTAGAGGGTTTTAGACGGGAAGTGGTGTGTAACTTATATTGTGTGAAAATATTTAAGGAATTTATACCCCCATTTCCTCAGGAGTTGTTGCAGTATAAGCTTATAGAGCATGAGCTAAATTATGTGTGTTTTGTTTCTTTAACGTCGGCTTATTTCCGCGACGATGGCCAATCACCGACACCAGGGAGCAGTTTCACCTCACCATCCTGTAAATTTTTCCGAACCCCTGCCTTTCTGCAAGAATGGTACGGATATTTAACGTGCCCAACATCGCATGGACACGGGACCTACGGCTTTACGCCCCCTCCGAAGGGCGGAACGTGTAGACATTCGACTTGTTCAAATATAATGCCAGAACCTCGGGTGATGTTAATGTTACAATTTGTACTGAAAAAGTGAAAGAAGAACCCTGGGATCGAACCCAGTACCCTTCGATTCAGAGGCACACGTTTTTATCTCTATACCACCGAGGCTTCTCAGCTAAGTTGCTAGGCCTGTAAAGCGAAAGTGAGGAATCTCAGGTTTGACTACCAGGCATGCCAACGAGACCCTAACCTGCCTTGGACACAAAGTTTGAAAAAAAGTGAATAAATACAACGGAAAATATTTTTCTAATGGCTTGAGGCACGAGATCCACTAAAAAATTATCATGAGTGTTGCGAAAGGGCTATTTAACCAGTACATTGATATGGTATTAAAATTTCTACTAGAAAAATACAGGGTGTGGAGCGATCGAAGCTTATTTCCCTAGTAAGGTATAAAAATGCATAGTTTTCACAGAAGTCCAAAAGTGAAGGATCCACCCAGTATAGCTTAGTCAAAAAGTGCATATCTAAGCAAATACAGGGTAAATACAGATGACACCCTACACAACTTAGACGCATATCTAGGACCTTGCTAGCCATTTCTTGTAGTATTTTTCACTCAGATTCGTTCTCCTACCATAATTATCAATTTTGACGTTTTAACTTTCTTGAATTACATTTAATTAATTAAAAAATAATTTACCTTTAACTTTTTGGTCTTTTAAGATAGAGGTCTTAATTTTGATATATAGAATACTCTTTATGAGAGAAACCAGCGTACCAAATTTGGTTGCCCTTACTTTGTTATTTCCGGAAATATAATTTTTTTTTAAAGAAAATAGAAAATTTTTCGGGGAAACCTGGGCAGATTTTCTGACTAACGAACTTATCCAAGCCGCTTGTAAAGGGAAGGTATGTACCAAATTTGATGGAAATCGGAGCATTATTTTTTGAGTTATGGGTGTGACACACACACAGATATATATATATATATATATATATATATATATATATATATATATATATATATATATATATATATATATATATATATATATAAATTGAAACCGATCCTGGATATGGGTTCTAGGAGGTCTAGTTCGCGGTCATTTGAATAATTTTTTCAAAATTCAAAAGTCGGGATCTCCCCATTAGTGATCTTTTTTTAAGAAAGTTCATTAAAGGAACAGCGTTAGAGCGAGGAGTTCCTCAGGAAATTTATGCTGTCGACAAAAAGGTAACATAAAAGCTGAAAAAAAGAGAGGAAGGGAAAAGGAAATACTCAGACGCCTTTAGAACGTAATTTTGAGACAAGTTTAATAGTCAACAACTACCACGAACCCATCTAAGGAACCAGCTACCAAACCAGACATTCTTGAAGAAAGTATATCATCTCTAGAACTGTTAACGTCCACTAACAAGAGGAACAGATTTGCTCTACCATCTTTAGCAAAAGTTACGGGGTTATGAATCGGTACCGGGTATCGATTGGGAGCTGAAATTGCCTCAACTGTACTACAATATGCTGGGATTATTAGGCCTGAGAATATCATCATCATCATCAATCAGCCCTCTGCGTCCACTGCTGAACATAGGCCTCCCCTAGTTGAGTCCATTATTTTCTGTCTTGAGCGCTACGGATCCAGCTTTTTGTAATTTTTGTAATGTCGTCTGTCCAGCGAGTTGGTGGTCTTCCTCTGCTTCTTTTATCGGATCTGGGTCTCCATTCAAGTCATCGTTTGGTCCACCTGTCATCTTGCATGCTAGCCACATGTCCACTCTACTTCCACTTGAGTTTTTCCACGTGTACGACCACATCAGTCGCTCCTGTTCTTCTGCGTAATTCTTCATTTCTAATGTGGTCACGTAACGAAACGCCAAGCATCGACCTCTCCATTTTGCGCTGTGTTACTTTCAGTTTCTTAGCAGAAGCGTTGATAAGGGTTAGTGTTTCGGCGCCGTAGTTCATAACCGGTAGAACACATTGGTTGAAAACTTTTCTTTTTAAGCATATCGGAAGGTCGCTTCTGAAAACGTCTCTAAGTTTGCCGTAAGCCGCCCAGGAGAGTATAACTCTTCTGTTTATCTGGCATGTTTGGTTGGATTTAAATATGCTTATCACGTGGCCCAAATATGTGTATTTTTCTACCCATTTCACCTCAGTGTTTTTCAATAATTAGGTTGTTACTAGGGACGAGGTTTGTCATAAATTTTATTTTTCCGATGTTCATTTTTAGACCTACTGTTGCACAGACCTCCTGAAGTTCCTGTAGCATCACTCTAATATCTTCCAAGTTGTCAGCTAGTAAGACAATGTCGTCTACAGTTTTGGTGACATCGTATCTCCCTGGCGTACTCCTCTCCCAATTTTTATAGGATTGGTGTTTTCATGTAGTTTTACCACAAGAGTAGGATTTAAATATATATTGTAGATTAGTTTTTTGTAACGATAGTCAATACGGCATCCTTCTAGGGACTGCAACACTGCGTCCAGTTCCACAGTGTTGAAAGCTTTATGGAAGTCCACAAAAGCAAGGACAAGTGGTCTGCCATATTCGATGGTCTTTATGGTCTTTTCAATCACTGAGAATAGCAGCCGCATAATTGATAAGAATAAAGCTAGAAGCACATTATCAAGGTCAAACAAACATCACCAGGAATACTGTCTTCGGTTCAAATGAAAAGTATATATTTTCATGACAGAAAAGATACAACACTTTTTATTCCACGATACAAATGAAATAACATATTTATATCTTTTTGGAGCCAGAACTTTTTTTACTTGGCCCGTGTTTCACCAGTTACTGGGATAGGTAAAGCCATATCTGAGCCTACTATAAATTGTCAAGCAACGTTTTGGATTCTGAGGATATTGTTTGCGTTGGTTGTGATGGAACAGCTACCAACACCGGTTGCAAGAGCGGTGTGATTAGATTTCTTAAACTGTATCTAGGCAGAGCACTTCAGTAGTTTTTTTGCTTATAACACGCAAATGAGTTGCCCCTAAGGCATTTGTTTACTAGTCTAGATACCCTTCTGAACCCTGACAGTACTTCGGCCCCATCGCTTTTACCACCTGTGTAAAATCTAGTGGCAGTGTTTACACCAGTGTCAGGAAGCATGCACGATTTTGAACATTTTTTCTTTAGAATTCGCAAATTGACATCCAGGAAAGTTAGCGCATTTTTGTTGGCTCGTTAGGGCCGATAAAATTTTAAGACTATTCGTTTCGACCCAGTATCCAGTCAAAACCTTGAAACTTTTGTTGAAGTATATTATGAAAGATTACGCACCTGTATGGTTCGAAATAGCAAGAAACCCTTCTTGCAAGAAGGAAGCTTCTCATTTTTTGTTTAATTTGCATGTTCTTCTCGATACCTACCTAATGACTTTAAGGCGATAATCGATCCTGGTTTAGGAAGAGTAGGTTTTTTGATCACGCGGAAAATTAGCTTTTAACAATGATTTCGGATAACCAAAGAAACATTAGAGAACTTTGCGTCAAAGAAGCCATTCGAGCCAGAAAATGCAGTAAGACTGTACCTATCTGAATATTCAAGCCACCAAAAATAAGTTTTATTGCTACGGATTATATCGATATGATATTGTAAGCTGCCTCGCAAATTACTCTTCCACCTATTCTGGCCTTTGTAACTGATGAAGACTTAAGGACAATGCTGACAAAGAGAAAAGAAGGAATCGGGGAATATTTAGTCGACATTTTGCCTTTTATCTGTCACACGCAGGCAGCAGAACGTTCTGTGAAAATGTTTACAGAAGTTGCCCTATCAGTGGCCGAAGAATGATATAGGGATGGTGTTATATAGAATACATTGAGTTCCAGATCAGAAATGTCTTCTTTTGACATAAAACAACCCTATGCTGTTGTATAAAGTTACGATATTCAGTGATTTTGAAAGTTAGTTATTATATTAAAATGTCTTATTTCTCAAAAATATATCGTTTTGTACTACGTACTCTTTTGGATTCTGAGTATGTAGCTAAGAGTAATTCCAGGAGTTTTTAGACTATTAATTCCACATCGTCACGTGTCGATGACAAAATATAAAAAAATGTTTCGCTTAAACGTAGTAAAAAGTGTCAAAACATATAGACAACATGATTGGGGACCGAATTTTTTTTTGTCTGTATGTCTGTTTATAGCCACCATAACTTTAGAACGAACTGACATATCGTCTTCAAATTTGGTATACAGTTAGCACCCTATAAACGAACGTACCGAATTGTTTTTGGGTTAAATCGCTCCAGGGGATAGGGGATGAATGGGGGGTGTTTGGGTGAAAATTGACATTTTTTCGTTAAAACTCGAGTAATATAACGTTTTAGGGTCTGTTTATTAGAAAACCTTCAATTTTATCAAACATCTGGTATTTGGCGCTGAAATTAAATTAGGGGTTGAATGTGTAGGCATGGAATAGTGGTGCAAGAAATTTAGATTTTTTTTGCTAAAACTGCGTTAAAAGTCTCAAACCACATAGGAAAGTGTATTCTGGAAAAAACTTTTTTTGTCTGTTGGTCGATCGGTCTGTCGATTTGTTAGTCTGTATGTCTGTCTTTAGTAGGCGCAATAACTTTCAAACGAATTGAGATATCATCTTCAAATTTGGTATCCAGTTAGCATCCGACAAAGGAAAGCTTAGAATTGTTTTTGGGCAATATGGCTTTAAGGGGTATGGGATAAATCAGGTGTGATTTGGTGAAAATTGAAATTTTTTCGTTAAAACTCGAGTAATATAACGTTTAACGTAAAATATCTTGGGGTCGTATTGGACTCTAAGCTAACCTGGAATGGTCACATGGAGCCGCCATGGAGGTGTTGCTGGATCTGCCCCCCCTAAACTTAGTTATTATGAGGGAGGCCAGGCTAGGACTATACAGACTAGCCCGCAATGGTAGACTGAAGACCAACCCAGGCTTCAGGGGCCACTGCAAAATTCAGGAGATCATGAAGGAGCCCATGCTTGAAATGAGGTCAGACTTTGCGAGCCCGCGAATGTGCAGGAAAAACAACTTTACAGTGGAAATCCCCGACCGCGAGGCATGGCGGGAGGAGACACCGGGCATACCAATGGACGCGCTCGTCTGGTTCACGGACGGATCCGGCGGGGAGCGTGGGACGGGGGCAGGGGTTTACTCAGAAGGACCGAGGGTAAGTCATAGTATTTCCCTCGGAGCCCATGCAACGGTGTTTCAGGCCGAGATGTACGCCATCCTGCACTGTGTGCGGGGAACAAGAGGAGCGGATACACCAACAAGCGGATCCTCATAGCCACAGACAGCCAGGCAGCCCTTAAGGCACTGAGTAGTCCACGGGTAAATTCCTGGCTGGTGAGTGAGTGCCGAGACGAGACGAGCGAGCCGGCTGGGCAGAATGAGGTGACCCTCATCTGGGTGCCAGGTCACTCGGCGGTCAAAGGCAATGAAGAAGCTGACAGTCTCGGGAAGAGAGGGTCAGCAGAACCATTTAAGGGACCAAAACCGGCTCTGGGCGTGTCGAAAAGCACTGCCAGGGGAGCCATTAAGTCCTAGGTCAGAAACCAACACAAGGTGTACTGGGCGGACTGTCCAGGGCTCAGACATGGGAAGCCAATAAGTGACGGACCCAGTTCAAAGAGAGCTGTGGAGCTGCTAAACCTTAGCAGAGCACAGCTCAGAAACACAACAGGTCTCTTGACGGGACACATGGCCGTCAACAAACACCTGCATAAAATGGGGCGGTTCGAAGGGGACCTCGCATGCAGACTCTGCGGCGAGGGGGAGGAATCAGCCCAGTACATCTTGTGCGAGTGTAAATCTCTGGACCGCAAAAGACAACTGATCTACGGTCAGTCTAGACCGGAGACAGAGCAATATAAAACTTCACCCTACCAATCGCCGTGCAGACTAGTTCAAGGCACAGTGATTTTGGAATTGATGGAGTAAGACTAAGGGTATGCACAATCAACCAAACGTTGCAGTGCTATCGGGGCGGCAAGGCCGCGGACGAGCCCTGAGGGAACAAAAAAAAACGTTTCAGAAGTTTATGGGTACATGATTTTGAATATTTTCTTTGTGGTCAAGTCATGGACCCTACATTCATTCCATGAGAATGTCTTTCTGAAGAAAATATTTATCACAGCTAAGTGGAATTTGTGATTCAACTTGCAGCACTATTTTTTCTTCCGCATCGTCACGTGTGGAAGTATCCCATCGGCGACAAAAATTTCAAAAATTTTGTTTTACTTAAACGTCGTAAAATGTATCAAAACATATATAAAACATGATTGTGGACCGACATTTTTTTGGTCTGTCAGTCTGTATATCTATCTGTTTTTACCACGATAACTTTAGAACGAATGTAGATATCGTCTTTAAATTTGGTATATAGTTAGCACTCGACAAACGAACGCTTTTGAGTAAAATCGCTTTGGGGGTAGGGATAAATGTGGGTGATTTGGTGAAAATTAACATTTTTCCTAAACTCGAGTAATATAACGTTTTAGGGTTGATTTACTAGAAAACGTTTAATTTCATCAAACATCTGCCAACATCGGTACAATACTAGAAAAGGAGGAAATTCCGTAGAAATTCCAAGGTTTGTTAAAACCGTAGGACAAAAATGCCACTTGTAGTTGGGTCCGAGGATATTCAACTTGCTTGTGGGCGATATAAGTACTGCTAACTCCATTGCATTGTTCAGGAAACAAGTGAAGAAATGGATACTGAATGAGGGCCGACGCCGTATTCATCAAATGATTGATCTGAAGAATACCTATAGTTTCTGATTCGGTTGCTGGATTGGAATGTGTTGCTTTGCTGATGCTGTTTTTTTTTTGCTGTGTATGACACGCCGTTTTGGATATTGTCTTATGGTTATTTTTATAGCTGAAATGGTTACCTATGTCAAAACGGGAGTAGTTGTTCCCTTAAGTTAGGGTACGAATGCTGTTGCTGGCTCTCAAAGCACGGATGTTGACAAGCCGTTGTGCTTTTTGTCCTGGTTTGATGGTGTGCTTCAGTAAATGAAAATTGGTTATTGTTTAGTTACTTTATTGTTCTAGTTGTTTATTGTTTTAATCTGCAGCTAATATGTGCGTATTTGTATTCGCTTTTACGTTTGCTATGTTGCCATATATACATGTGTAGAAATCGATTATTATGTCAGGCAGTTGTGTAATTTACGTATTTCTCACACCCACGTACAAGTCTAAGACTTATGTGGGGTTTCCTAGGTTTATCCAAATTTTGATTTTTATATATTTTTAGTCTACAGTTGTAAATATTTATACCATTTGTATGTAATTGAATTGAATTGAATAAATCTATATATTATTATTATTATTATTATTATTATTATTATTATTATTATTATTATTATTATTATTATTATTATTATTATTATTATTATTATTATTATTATTATTATTATTATTATTATTATTATTATTATTATTATTATTATTATTATTATTATTATCTTCTATTCCGTGCTGATATTAAATTAGTGGTTGAATGTGTGGGGGGTGGAATGTTGTTGACAAAAATCTCGAATTCTTTCTCGCTAAAACGGCGTAAAAAGTCTCAAAACATGTAGAAAACTTGATTCTGGAAGGAATTTTTTTCTATTGGTTGGTCGGTCTGTCGGCATATACGTCTGTCTGTTAATAGGCGCAATAACTTTCGAACTAATTGAGATATTATGTTAAAATTTTGTATCCAGTTTTCACCCCACAAAGGAACGCTTCGAATTATTTTCGGATAAGATTGCTTCAGGGGGTAGGGGTAAATAAGGGGTGATTTGTTGTAAACTGATGTTTTTTCAATAAAACTCGAGTAATATAACCTTTAAAAAGTTGATGGGTACATGAATACAAATATTTTCCTTGTGGCCAAGTCATGGGCCCTAAAATAATTCCATGAGATGTCTTTCTGAAGAGAGTAAATTATCACAGCTATGTGGAAGCTATTATTTAATTTGTAGCACTACTTACAATATCAGCTCGCTGATACTCAACTCTTGTGTCCTATTACGGTTAAATCTATGAAACTATTTTTATCATATACGAACGGTCCTAATGTGGACTTTTCTGGCTTCACAGAAGTGTTTGTTTTAGTGAATTTTCTTTTAAAAAATCACTAATGAGGAGATCCCAATTTTTAAATTTTGAAAAAATTGCTTCAAATGAGCGCTAATTAGGACCCCCAGAACACATATCCGGGGTCAGTTTCAATTTTTATATGTTTATATATATATATATATATATATATATATATATATATATATATATATATATATATATATATATATATATATATATATATATATATATATATATCACACCGATAACTCAAAAAATAATGGGCCGATTTTAATTATTTGGTGAATAAATTCCTTTTGCCAATGGCTTGGACAAGTTCGTTAGCCAGGAAAATCTGCCCAGGTTTTCCCAGAAAGTTTTGTGTTTTCTTTCGAAAAAAAAATATCTCCGGAATTAACAAAGTAAGGGCAACAAAATTTGGTACGCCGGTTTATATCCTTATAGGTAAGTTACCTACCAAAATTTAGCTATGTAGGTCAAAAGACAAAAAAAGTTATAGGCATTTAAAGAAAAATCAATTGGGGTTTTCCTCAAAACGTCAAAATTGCGATTTAAAACGTCAAAATCGGCAACATTTAGGCAAATAACTTGAATCTAATACGGGCTATGGAAATCAAATGTCTTAAGAAGGATGTTTTACAAACCCTGAAGTCTTTGTTTGAACCGTCATTGTCGTTCATTTTACTAAAATGTTTCCAGAAAATTCATTTCAAATAGACCCTTTCTCTGATGCTTGGCAGTAGTCTTACCTATAATAGAGTTTATCGTTTAATGGTATATAATTTTTGTCGAATTTTCGTAAAAAATCAATAAAGCTCAATATATCCGTTATTATACAAGATATGAAAAAAAATGTATATATTAGTTATAGGGTGTCTTGAGCTACATCTAAAAAAATAAATATTTCTACAATCACAGGATGGCCCATAAGTCGTTGGTGATACAAATTTTCTTTTTTTTTTAATCAAACACGCCTTATGTTGTTGCATTTTTGCATTTTCCATCGAAATATAATGCCTGTTTGTAAGAAAAGAAATTCAAGTGCGTTATGGTAGCGAATTTTGATCAAATGCTTCATATTTGAATAGCCCAATTTGCTATTAACCTATAAGGTTGACCAAGAAACGAGTTTTTCCGGGAACACTTTGTTTACTTTTGGAAATTTTTGTACATTTTCACACAATAAAGTTATTTTTATGAAACATGGCACATTGTTTTTACTATATAGGTTATACTGGTAACCAAAATTGATGCCTGCTTTCTTAAAAAGAAAACACACATATTTGCAATAAAAACATTTTTATGAAAATTGACTACCAAAACGCACTTGCCGAGTCCAGATTTTTTATTCTTGGAGATAAGTATATACATTTGTGTTTAGTAACTATGTATTTTCTCATAACATTTTATGTTAAAGTTACCATGGAAGATAGCAAAGCAAGTGAGTAACCCTGTATACATACCTACAACTTAGTTGCTACAAAAACATGAAATACATATTTAAATAAGGATAAACATAGTAATGAAACAAAATATTAAATATTCATTATAGAACGCTTAACAAACTATAGTCAAGTCTGAAGTAAACTGAGCACTAATTAACCGGGAAGATGCGGGTAGAAGTCATTTGTTTTTAATTGAGAGCCAACTAGATGATGCTCTCTTTACACAGATCGATAGCTGTGCTATCTGGTGTGTGTCAGAGAGAAACAGACATAGAATGCGTTGGAAAAAACAAATATAAAGGCCATTCCAATTAACAGTTTTAATAATGATATCCTAATAAAGTTTAAGTTTGTTCACACGAACTAAATGACTCAGATATTTTGAATTATTAGCAGTGTAAATTGTCAGAAATTCATAATGGACGTTCGTTCACATTGTCTGTTAAGAACGTTTTTATGTTCCATACGTGATTGTTAATTTCGTGTATTGTTTGATTTATGGACAGAAATTTTGACATTTGCTGTGAGAAATATCTACGGACATTACATCTCTTTTCCGTTATGAGGTAGATTATGAGGCGTTGGGTATTGTTATTTGATTGGTTTACTTTTAAAATATGCGATACGTTAATGGATATCAAACGAGAAGAAAATCAGACTTGAAAACAATGTATGGGATTATTCAAAGGTGTTCTAAATTAATCGTGGAAATAAAGGAAATGTATTGAAATTTGCTAATTTATTCTCATGTTAATTTTTTTCATCTTTTATGCCTTTCGCCAACTATAAGTTAGCGTACGATATAACTCGATTATCTATTAACGATATAAAAACAGGCCACATTCACTTTAACGCCTTTTTAGTGAATTTTCTTAGAAAAAAATATTCACTAATGAGAAGCCCATTGTGAAAAGATTTCTTCAAGTGGGTGAGAACTCGGCCAACTAGAACCCATATTGGGTTCAGTTTCAATTTTTATAAGTTTATATATATATATATATATATATATATATATATATATATATATATATATATATATATATATATATATATATATATATATATATATATATATATATAGGATGGCGCATTGAAAACGAAACAGACCGATTTGCGTCCAGAGAATTTTTTTTAAGAAACGCTGAAATACGTCAATTTTAATATTGAGGGGGGCATGTTTTGACATAAAACTCAACTTTGTCACATCAACCCCTCAAGGGTGGTGATAACAACCTTTATATTTTAAATAGGGAATATGAGTCGAGTGTTACACCACTTGAAAGCTCTTTCTTTTCTGAATTCAGCACATTCATTTTTTTGCAAGTTTTATTAACTCGTTTAAAAATTATTCACAGTTGAAGATGCAAAAACGCATTTTACTCATTCCGATAAGAAATGTGCTGATAGTCAATGTTTTGTTGGTTTGTAAACAAAAAATTGACTATCAGAACATTTCTTATCGGAATGAGAAATACGGTTTATTATTTCAGTTTATCGGTCGGTTTGATTAATACTTGATAGTACTATCGAAAATTAATTTCACAATGGTGTGTTCTGTAGAAGAAAGAGTTGAAATAATTACTCTTTTTTTTTCAAAAACGGTGACTGTGCCGCAAATTTGTTTAATGAACGACATCCGAACAGACATGTTAACAGAAAATACATTTTGGAGTTAGTTGCAAAGTTTCGACAAAGTGGTTCAGTAGCCAACAAAAAACGGGATCCTGAACGTGAATTTCCGGTTAGAACTGAGACTACTGAGATTGAAGTTTTAGGACAAATTGCTGCAGACCCAACTTTGAGCACGAGAAAATTGGTCACTGTTTCAACCATCAAAAGAAGAACTATTCAGCGAATATTGATGCATCATAAATTTCACCCGTATAAAATTCATCTTGTACAACAACTGAGTGAAGATGATTTTGATCGGCGGCTGGAGTTTTGTGAAGTTATGACTGCACAAATAGCTGATAACGGGAACTTTCTGTTAAATATTTGTTTTTCAGACGAGTGTACGTTTTTATTAAACTGTACAGTCAATCGTCATAGTTCTAGTTATTAGGCAGATATTAATCCAAGAAATTTTCACGAAGTCCACACTCAAACTCCACAGAAATTGAATATCTGGACTGGCATTTTTGGAGACCGTTTAATCGGAACAATTTTTCTTGATGGCAATTTGAGTGACGAAACGTATTTAGAGTTACTAGAGGATATCGTTTACCATCTACTAATTGACATTGTTGAAAATTATGATCGCTATGAAGAAAATTAATTAGTGTTTTAACAAGGTGGAGCTCCTCCGCATTTCTCACAACGTGTTAGGGAGTTTTTGAACAGAGTTTCCAGTACAATGGATTGAGCGTAGAGGTGGTATTGAGTGGCCCCCTAGATCACCGGATTTAACTGCTTTAGACTTCTCTCTATGGGGTCATTTAAAGAGTAAAATTTACGCAACAGAACTGGAGTCTCTGGAAGAATTACGACGACGCATTGTTGAAGAATGCCGTCTAATAACTCCACAAATGCACCAGAATGTCATAGCTCGTTTTGAACAACATTTTTACTTTTGTATGGAAGCTGGTGGTCAACAATTTGAACACTTACTTAACTAAATAAATATTTTTGAACGTCTGGTTTTGTTTCTTAGTTTTTTTTTAACGAAAATACGACTAATTAGTGCATTTATTATCACAATGAATGAAATGCGTTCTTGCAACGCCAACTGTGAATAGTTTTTAAACCAGTTGATAAAACTTCCAAAAAGGTTTGTGTGCTAAATTCAGAAACGAAATAGCTTTCAAATAACACTCGACCCATGTTCCCCATTTAAAATATAAGGGTTGTTATCACCATCCTTAAGGGGTTGATGTGACAAAGTTGAGTTTTATGTCAAAATACGTCAATATTAAAATTGACGTGTTTCAGCGTTTCTTTTAAAAAAAATTCTCTGGACGCAAATCGGTCTGTTTCGTTTTCAATGCGCCAGCCTGTATAATATACCGGGTAACAAGGAAATTACTCTCCAGCGTGTAACTTGTTTATAGTAAAAGCTATCGATCTGAAATTTAGACAAATGGTAAGGTCCTTCGGGAGACATATTTTAACCATTTTTATATCTGACAGTCACTTTCGGTTTGACCGAAAATTCAGTCAACATTGTTATTTTCAATAAAACACCTGTACATTTTACGAAATTCAAATTCTACGTGAAATCCTGAGCAAAAAAACGTTTATCGCGTGTTTCATCCAAGTTGAACTGTTTTCGAGAAAATGGCGATTGAAAATGTCATTAAAAAATTCGCTTCAAGAAAGGTAACGACTAAAAAATTTTCAAATGGGACGAATTAGATCCCTTGGAGCCTCGAATTCATATATAAAGTCGAGTTTTTGTAGGATTTAATCACTAGCGGAGGTGACTTTCACCACCTGAATTTTAATAGAAAGGGTAGGTCGAGCGGCACTATTGTAAAGTTTATTTGATTCACTATCCAAAGCCGCAATTTTAAAATCTGCCGAATAGTTATTTTTATATTTGCTTCCAAAGCTTCAAAATAAAAAGATTTTGGACGCAGCAAGTGCGTTAGCGTAGTGAATTTTCATAAAAATTGTACAGTATTAGTACGGCATTATACTAAAATTAATACTTTAAATTCAACAGACCTTGAAAATCTCTTTTAAAGGTCCTAATACACGCCCATTTGAAGAATCTTTTTAGAAGTCTTACCGTCGATATCTCTCTATTATTAAACAAATATTTAAATTTTGTGTTCTGGCTCCTTCTGAGACAAATGTCCAAAACAGAATTTCGTATGAAGCTAGATAATTAAAATTTGGTATATCTAGGGGCATTAAGTCTTTTTAAAAGAAACTTGTATTACAAATTTTATTAAGGCTACAAAAGCTATCTAAAAGAAAACTTTATTCATATTTAGAAGACGCAAGTATATGACAAATTACAAACGTGGCAGGTACTTTACCAACAAATAGTTTTTTAAAAACAAATGCTCTTCTTTTTTATTAACAATAAAAAAATTCTGCTGACCTTTATAATTGAAGTTTAAAAGGTGACAAAAATGTCCAGGAGTTTTAAAGAAAAATGTTATCTTGGTCCAAACGTGTGACATCCGGACACTATTGTTTCAACCAAATATTAAGGTTAGTGAAACAAATCAAAACGCTAACTGTGCATCGTGCGTGAATATATTCGTTGAGTGGTAACCCGAAGACGTTACCCCTCGACCAGGAGAGCTTCATAACAAGTGTTTGTTTACGCGGTCTTATTGCCGTCCTTAAACCTTGATCTTTCCGCTATATGCCATTATTTTCAGTGTGAAACTTTAATTCGGGTCGCTCATCAAACCACAAATATAGTGTATTTTAAAATGTATTGAATCTTCCACTTAAAAAGCAATAACTTTGACAATCACAAAAATTTATATTTCATATTATCTGTGGCATGGTCACTGCATATAACGCACTTCAGACATTTTAGTGAATTTTCTTTTTAAAAATCCACTAACAAGGAGAACACGACTTTGGAATGAGCGCGATCTAGGCCCTCTAGGACCCATATCCCATATATATAGTAAATTTTGTGTTTTCTCTCGGGAAAAGATTATATCTCCGGAAATAACCAAGTAAGGGCAAACAAATTTGGTGCGCGAATTTGCATTATAAAGAGAAAACCATGTAGCCAAACTTAGGTCTCTAGGTTTAAAGACAAAAAAGTTATGGGCATTTAAAGAAAGAAAATTTGGATTTTTCTCAAAGCATCAAAGTCGCAATTTGAAACGTAAAAATTGGCAACATTTAGGCAAAGAACCTAAAATAAATACGGATTATATAAGAAAAAATGTCGCAAGAAGAGTGTTCTGCAAACTCTTAAGTTTTAGCTTCACCCGTCATTGTCCTTCATTTTTCTAAAATGTTTCAAAAAATTTCATTTGAAATAGACCCTTGGCTTTGGCGGTAGTTTTAGTTTTGGTTAAGTTTATGGTTTAACGGTCTATAATGTTAAGATAATAAAATTTTGTTAACGAGGAGACCGCGACTTTTGAATTTTAAGATTTCCATTTCCGTATTTAGTTTCAGTTTTCACTGTTTACATATATACAGGGTGACGCATTTCTACGGTAAAGACCAATATAATTGTTATTATACAAGATACGGTAAAAAAATATATACGTTAATTATATGGTGTTTTGAGCTGCATCTTATAAAATTATTTTCACAACCACAGGGTGGTCCATAAATCGTTGGTTATACCAGCAATTTTTTTCGAACACCCTTATGTTAATAAATTTTTGCATTTTTTATCGGCATATGATGCAGAAATTGGGAAGCAGCAAGTGCGTTTTCGTAGCGAATTTTCATTAAATGCTTCAAATTTCAGTAACTCAATTTCTATACAACTATATACACTCAAAGTTTGTTGGCGAGGAAACCAGTTTTCTCGGAAAGATTTTAAGTTTATTTTCGGAAAATTTTTGTACATTTTCAAACAATAAGTTATTTTCATAAAATATGGTACATTGTTTCTACTATATAGGTCATACTGGTAACCCATATTTGAAATGAAAATTCATTTCCATAACGCACTTGCTGCGTCCAAACTTTTTAAAAGTGTCGTCCAGTGATGAAAACGTGCGTGCGTCTTTGGGCTAGCAGGTTTATGTTTGATTCTCAGTAGGGGATTAATTCACTTTTCCAGTACATACTGATATTGAACACCAACCGAACTTGTTGCATTGTGCTTGAGCAACTTGAATGTCTGCACATTATGCTCTTCGAAGAAGCGTAATGTCGTCGCTCCTGTGCGCTATCGGATACTTTAAAAATCCCTACTCTCCTTACAGAAAGGCTGCGTTTAAGCAAAATAGTGAGGCAAAACTGCTCCCTGGCGTCGATAATTGGCCATTGTCGCGGAAATAAACCGACGTTAAAAATAAATAATGTGGCTATGGAGCTAGTGTGTGTACGATGGCCGATTGTATTTACATTCTAGAAAGTAATGCATGTAGACATCTAACGGCTCTTTAAATGTAAAATATCTATCAATAGCAGCTGTTCGTTCTTTAACGAGTAAACGTCTTTAATTTGGAATAAAAATTCTGGACGCAAGTTCCGTCCAATTAGCCAGAAGTGTCGGTGCGGCAGCAACCCTTCAGTCTACAAATCAAATTATCAGAAATTCAGCCCTCTTTAAGAACACAGAAAGTGTTGAAATGAGTAATTAAAAAATATAAGATCGAATACAAATTGAGTTATTGCAGTAATTTTAAACTTAAACAAAGGGTTCGCTCCTTTGATACGCTCTGGAAATTTGTATGAAAAAATGTATAAATCACAAATGAAGTGGTTTTTAAGGTAGAGATAAAAAGAGGGAGAGTCTTAAATAAGGGAGGCTAAATTAAAAAGGGGTATCGGATAATAAATTTTGGATTCTATTTAAAAAGTTAAATACACTTGTTGTAGAACTAATATTGATTGTGTTGAGCGTAACTTTTGACAATGAATTGTGTGGTCTGAAAAAATCGACCCTTCCTTTTACTCTTTCAACTTTAGATTGCGTCAAGTTGTAGAGAACAAAGGGCAATATATTTTATAAATTAATGACGGGACAATGAGGACTTTCCACTAAACATTAAAAACGTTAGATAATAACAATAAATTTCCCAAGAAATTGGCTCAAAAACAATTAAGTATGTATGCCAATTCACATACCCATCAAATAACAGGGTATAAATTTGGATTTTTAGTTTTAGCTGCGGAAAAGTTTGAGATTTGTCCTCAGTTAAGTACGATGATCTGATAATCGGGCATAATGCTGATTGCAGATTATTAAAAAATTACGAAAATCTTCGTTTACCATGATTTTGTTTTAACATGAGACACTTTGAAGAAAAAGCAATTATAACACTAGTGCCTGCAGTTCCGGAACAATAATAAAATTAAATATTAACAAAAAATAAGTAGCAATAATTTAACTGAAACAATTACAACAAATATTCAAATATATTCAATTCAATTCAATCCACCATTACACGTGATCATACACAGAACTTAAGATCCTAAACACTTCCAAATATCAGACATTTATTAATACAACTAAAATATATTTTCTTGGATACCTAAGTCAACATGACTTGTTTGTATCCTTTACAGCTAACTCCACACAATCGCCAGTACATTAATTTAAACCACTTAATATCCACAATTTTTAGTTTTTTTTCTTTTCCCTCTTTTTTTTTGTGCCCCTATCTAACCAGATGTGCTTCGATCCTCAAAAGATGAGAGATGCAACTTTAAACCAAAACAATGTCTTAGTGTTAACCTCAGTAGGGGAATCAACAGCATATCCTACACTCAATATAGTTCATTTTGTCAACCCTTAGTCTCCCTTTTTCATATCTTTCTTCTGCATATATGATATCCATACAACCAACAACTCTATACCACCCACAACCAAAATGTTCATACACATCATAGTACTCACCCACCCATTTCTCCACCCATGCATATTATATTTACACACACATATGCACACAGACACGCACTCACGACAGCACACTCCCACACAGCACACACTTACTTTCCCTGCACCTTGTCCAGGCAACACATCCACTCCACTTTCTCCATACCACTCAACTATCATACTGCTCTCTACTTTAACATTGCTTTCAGTTCGACCTGTTTCAAAATAACAAAGCTAAAAATTTCTTTTTTAAATTTAGATTTAGACAAAATCCTCAAATTTGCTGGTAATTGATTATATAACTTTGGACCCCAAAATAAAACCGATCTTTTATAAACGCTCCTATTTACCGGTGGAATAGTCATGTTTTCACCTATTCTACAACTTGTGCCATATGTGTGGTCCACCACATTTATTGCCCGAAAATGATTATGCATATGTTTTAGTACATTTAATATAAACATTCCTCTTATATCGAGTAGTTTAATATAGTCGTTACTATAAAGAAAGTTCGTACTAGACCTAGAATCCCTATGAAGAATGACTCTCAATATACTATTTTGAGTAACTTGAAGCGCAGCTAATGAATTTTCATAGCACGCACCCCAGAAAATAATACCATACCCCACAAAAGACTCCACGAGAGACTTGTAAACCAGTATTAGGTTTTCTGTTGTTAAAATATTTCGCAGGGTATAGAATTTGTATATAATCTTTTTCACCTTTGCATTCATATACGCTGCATGTTCTTGCCATTTTAAATTATTGTCTACCAGCAGACCAATATATTTGACACTGTGAGACTCAGTCAGTTTACAGCAATCATCATGTATACTAATTGATAGACTGGAGGATGGTCTTCCGGCTGCTGTAGGTGAGAAAGCCACATATGATGTTTTTGTTAGATTCAGCGCTAGTAGGTTACTGTCTAGTACCTCTTTCACATGATTGATTGTTGTCTCCGCTCTTTCAAACAATTTTTCCCATTGATTTCCCACAAACACCAGAACGGTATCATCTGCATAAGCAATAGGTATACAGTCCAAAGTTAGGTCTTCAATTATATCATTTACATAAATAGAAAACAATATTGGACCCAATATACTTCCCTGTGGTACACCACACGTAACCACTCGTCCCTCACTCACACAGTCACCCACTCTCACACGCTGGATTCTCTCATGAAGGTAGCTACCAAAAAGTGACAACGTATGTCCTCTTATCCCAATCAACTCTAGTTTAGCCAACAACTTTTTATGACAAACTGTATCGAAAGCCTTTTTTAGGTCCAAAAACACAGCTAGAGTTTTCATATTGCTATTAAAGCTTCCGAGAACAGTACTTGTCAATTCATACAATGCATCTTGAGTGGATAGTCCTCGTCTAAAACCAAATTGCCTTTTGGACAACATGCTATGTTTATCCAAATATTCATTTAATCTGATATTCAATAGTTTTTCAAAAACATAGACCCCTATTTTGATATAAACAATATCCCAACCTATTATGCCTTAGAACTTGTGCGAGTTGTTGGTTATTAACGCGTGCACATTCAGCAAAGATAGCCTCCCTCAAAGAATTAATATTTGGGTGACGAGTTTTATAAATTTTGTTTTTAAGGTGACCCCACAAGCAGTAGTCACAAGGTGCCAAATCGGGAGATCTGGCCGGCCACTTAATATTACCACCGCGACCAATCCAATGATTAGGAAAAAAAAGTATCTAAACAGGTTCTTACGTCTACACCAAAATGAGCTGGACACCCATCCTGTTGAAACCAGACTTTCCGATTTTCATTTGCACCTTCGTCTAATGCAGGACATACCTTATTTACCAAGAGTTTCAAATAATTTTCCGAATTTAAATTGCCAATTAATTCAAACTGTCCAATGATATGATTATTAAAAATGCCTGCCCAAATATTAACTTTCTGAAGGTATTGGGATCTCGTCGAAAGATGTAACCTTGGGTTTTGTTGCGCAGAGTATCTTGTATTCTGTAAGTTATGTTCATTATTTAGCGTAAACGTGCACTCGTCAGTAAAGCAAATCGATGAAAGAAAATGGCAATCCTGATTGGCGCGTTCCATAACATCTTCACAAAATACACGCCTGCTCTCTTCATCTATTGCCAACAACTATTGATGGCACTGCGGCTTGTACGGGTGGTAGTTGTGTTTTTTAAGAATTTTTCGCACACGCTCCCGAGAAACACCACGTTCTTCTGCTCTAACTCTAGTACTTGTAGTTGGATTGACATTGAATAACGCTAGCACCCTTTCCTCTAGTTCTGCATTAACTTGTCTTCTAACGCCTGTTTCGTTATAACAATACATTGATATTGAAATAATACAAATTAAGCTGTAAGCTTACCACCCCTATTTTCTACTGCTACACTTGCAGTTTCTTAAAATTTTCTTAAAATACGTTGGATTGTGCTCACGGATGGAATGGGTCGATCATCGTACTTAACTGAGAACAAATCTCGAACTCTTCGCAAACTGCCAGCACTGTATTATGTTTTTACAATAAACACTCGTTCCTCATTACTATAGCTATTATTATTATTCATTTTAAAGCTTTTCAGGAAAATTTGTATTGATAATCAAAATGTTTGATTTGTCAGTAAGAAACTTATTCGAATTTAGCATGTCAAAAATGTTTGAGTTGACAGTAACAAAGTTATTTGAATTGAGCATGTCATGGCTGCTCATTTTGAAAATATTTAATTTATAATCTCGTGATAAAAAGAGCTCTTAATTAGTAGGTATTTGGTATCAGCAGCCTCAGAAAATTAATTATCTTTTGATAGACACCACTACCGTTCTTGTAGATAAAAGAGGTGAGTAGCAAACTGCAAATATGTGATTTATGTTATTCCCCTATGTTCCGCTTTGAAAGTTGTCACTCGGTACATATATATATATATATATATACATATATATATATATATATATATATATATATATATATATATATATATATATATATATATATATATATTGAGTGCCTGCCAATCACAGTAAAAATTATTGCAATATGTCGTAACGCAATTGCTGCACTAATGTTTTTCTCATAAAGTGGAGTAGTTTAGTCGCAATGTATTATATATTATAATACTCTATTAAGTCAATAAAGATAAAGAAGTAGCAACACCGCATAAACTCGGACACAGAAATTCGTGTGTGCAAGAATCTAACCTGTAGGCTTTAGGGAAAACTAAACTGTATGATTATCAAGGTCAGTTTCAATACGTAATATCAATTTTCGTAGACCATTTTAATGGAATTCGCTACCATAACGCACTTGCTGCCTCCAGCCTTTATCTTACTTTGTCTAGATGTTTATTTTCTGCTTTGAGGGTTGTAAAATTGAATATTCTTGTCTCGGGAAGATGTCATTGTGTCATAACTTACTGACCATACTAAAAACGATTATGTCTGTCATCTCAAGTAAACCGAATCCCGTTGACATCTTGATCATTTTTTGTTTTGTGAATTATGCGAATGTTTTCTACCATCAACCGAAGATCAAGGAGAAGTCGACAGCAAGAATAAATATATGGAAGCACAAATGGTAGAGGTTCGTTTATGAGGTACGTCAGGTATATATGGTATATAATAACATATTCAGGTAGCATTCCCGCGTCTCCTAAAACACAGAACCATACATCACATGTATAATTGCGAGAGCGAGAGATCAAATCTTCGACCATAAATTTGTGAAATAAATACACAGAAACACATGCACTCCGATCTGGAGGTATCTTTATACCATAGTGGGGTTTACGTGCAACTATGAGATGGACTGGTACTGATTTGATTTTCTTTATCGTCTGTTGACTGTGTTATGTTATACTTACTTTTATACGATTATGATTATGATTTCTTTGTTAACTGAGAGTTAGTTATTATTCTCCTTGTACTCGTGCTGGTCACCGACGAGTACAGGGACAAACTGGCCCACTACTAGCGATTTGTGAAAGGAAGGCAATTGGCTACAAGTAATTTTTGTTGGGTGGTCATTAACATTTTATCAACGAAATGCCAAATATCAAATGCATAAAAATCAGTTGCAGAAGGTTAAAAATGCAGCAGTATAATTGCTCTTTGTTTAGCTGACAGTTTACTTTAGTTCAATTATTGGCTTCTGAAGAAGTGTAAATTGGCCACGAAATATATAAAGCATGTTATAGCGAAGAACTTAGTTTTCTTATTGTCCATATTAGACTAAGGTTGATTGCCCTTAATTTATATTCTGAGCCATTGGAAACTCACAAGTGACGACCGCTTCTTCCTCCTGGGTCTATATAGGGTGGCGTATTGAAAACGAAACAGACCGATTTGCGTCCAGATAATTTTTTTAAGAAACGCTGAAATGCGTCAATTTTAATATTGCGGGGGGCATGTTTTGACATAAAACTCAACTTTGTCACATCAACCCCTTAAGGGTGGTGATAAGAACCCTTATATTTTAAATAGGGAACATGGGTCGAGTGTTACATCATTTGAAAGCTCTTTCTTTTCTGAATTCAGCCCACTAATTTTTTTGAAAGTTTCATTAACTAGTTTAAAAATTATTCACAGTTTAAGATGCAAAAACGCATTTCACTAATTCCGATAAGAAATGTGCTGATAGTCAATGTTTTGTTGGTTTGCAAAAAAAATGACTATCAGAACATTTCTTATCGGAATGAGAGAAATGCGGTTTATTATTTCAGTTTATCGGTCGGTTTGATACTTGATAGTACTACCGAAAATTAATTTCACAATGGTGTATTCTGTAGAAGAAAGAGTTAAAATATTCACTTTTTTTTTTTTTAAAACGATGACTGTGCCAACCGTACCGCAAATTTGTTTAATGAACGACATCCGAACAGGCATGTTAACAGAAAATACATTTTGGAGTGAGTTGCAAAGTTTCGATAAAGTGGTTCAGTAGCCAACAAAAAACGGGATCCTGAATGTGAATTTCCGGTAAGAAATAAGACTACTGAGATTGAAGTTTTAGGACAAATTGCTGCAGACCCAACTTTTGAGCACGAGAAAATTGGCCACTGTTTCAAACATCAAAAGAATACCTATTCTATTCAGCGAATATTGAAGCATCATAAATTTCACCCGTATAAAATTCATCTTGTTCAACAACTGATAGAAGATTATTTTGATCGGCGGCTGGAGTTTTGTGAAGTTAAGACTGCACGAATAGCTGATAACGGAAACTTTCTGTTCAATTATGTTTTTCAGACGAGTGTACGTTTTTATTAATCTCTACAGTCAATCGTCATAATTGTCGTTATTGTGCAGATAATAATCCAAGAAATTTTCACGAAGTCCACACTCTAACTCCACAGAAATTGAATGCCTGGACTGGCATTTTTGACGACCGTTTAATCGGACCAATTTTTCTTGATGGCAATTTAAGTGGCGAAACGTATCTGGAGTTACTAGAAAATATCGTTTACCCTCTACTAATTGACTTTGTTGAAAATGATGATCGGTATCAAGAAAATCAATTAGTGTTTCAACAAGATGGATCTCCTCCGCAGTTCTCTCAACGTGTTAGGGAGTTTTTGAACAGAGAGTTTCCAGGATTAACTCCTTTAGACTTCTTTTTATGGAGCCATTTAAAGAGTAGAATTTGTGCAACAGAAGCGGAGTCTCTCGAAGAATTACGACGACTCATTGCTGAATAATGCCGTCTAATAAGACCACAAATGCTCCAGAATGTCAGAGCTCGTTTTGAACAAAATTTATACTTTTGTATGGAATCTGGTGGTCAACAATTTGAACACTTACTTAACTGAATAAACATTTTTAAACGTTTGGTTTTGTTTTTTAGGTTTTTTACGGAAAATTGACTAATTAGTGCATTTCTTATCACAATGAATGAAATACGTTCTTGCAACTCCAACTGTGAATAATTTTTAAACGAGTTGATAAAACTTTCAAAAAAATTTGTGTGCTAAATTCAGAAAATAAATAGCTTTCAAATGATGTAACACTCGACCCAGGTTCCCTATTTAAAGTATAAGCGTTGTTATCACCACCCTTAAGGGGTTGATGTGACAAAGTTGAGTTTTATATCAAAACATGTCCCCCTCAATATTAAAATTGGCGTGTTTCAGCGTTTCTTAAAAAAAAATCTCTGGACGCAAATCGGTCTGTTTCGTTTTCAATGCGCCACCCTGTATACAAGTTTGTGTATAAGTAACGCAACAAGGACATAACTTTAAAACCGAGAAAGGCGTCCGACTCAAAATTTGTAATACTGCAAAACAAATTATTTGCGACTATTTGATGGCATTATAGTTATTTTTTGGAGCACATTCTTTTTAGAGCGTGACAATCCTTTGAATTTTTAAATAGCAACATGGGTAATGAGACCCATTTTTGAAACACGTGATCAGCGTACTTTTTGATGGTGATAATTATTGTTAGTTTGCCTTTGGTATGAATGGAAACAGGCTGGAAATTTAATACCGGAATATTAAATTTTTTTAGAAAATCGAAACGGTCCGAGATATTTAGAAATGCTAAGAGAAGAGGTTGTCCCAATGTTAGCAGAATTGTATCCAAATGTAATGAAACCTAATATACCTAATGATATGGTTTCAACAAGACGGTGTACCGCTCCACTTTGTTCATCAAGTACGGGAGTATTTACAGGAAGTCTTTCCACAAAGATGGATTGGACGGAGAGGTTTCGTAGAATGGCCCGCTAGGTAACCAGATCTTACACCTCTTGATTTATTTTTATGGGGATACCTTAAAAACAGAGTGTGTAAAAGGCAACCTGCTGACTTAGATGATTTGAAAATAAAAATAACAACAGAAATTAGGAATGTAACGCCTGACGTGTTGAACAGAGTTAGGGAAGAATTCCAGAGCGGATTATTTCGTTGTGTGCAAGTGAATGGAGAATATTTTGAACATTGATTATAAGAAAGGGGCGTTTTTATTAAGTTTATTTTCGAAATCTGAATTTCAGGGTAAACTGTTTAGTTTTAATATTCCGGTATTAAATTTCCACCCTGTATTGAAAACTGTAATATTAGACCATATATGGGATATCTCCGCATTCAGAAAATGTGATCCATCGAATTGTGATGAAAAAATGTAGGGTTGCTATTTAAAAAAAATGGATAAAGTAGTGGGGGTAAATTGGTAGGAGTTTAATTTTTTTAACTATGATTATAAGATAATGCTCGACAAATTAAACTTCACGTATCTCAGTATTTTCCACCAAAACTATTTTTTGCTGAAAAATGAATTTTATTCCATAAATGTGTTTCACACTATATATATAATTATTTTTTGTAGAAATAAATACAACTATTTGAAAATAATTTTTGAGAGAGTTAATCTGGTTGTAGTAGTAAGAAAATGCATTTTCATTGCCATACACTAGATTACACTGATTTTTAACTTGGGGCCGATTCCACCCTGCTAAACGCCTCTTCTCATTATTTACATAATATGCTGGACACCGACGCATTCTTATATTATTTTACGACCACCACAGTTATTTTATTTGAAATTGTATACAGAGAGTATCATATGTGCCGGCCTGCCTTCTAGTTGCAACGATTATCTTCCAGTACAGTAGCCAGACATTGTTATAACACATAAACTTACTAGATTAATTAGACGGCGTTGCTGTATTCATTTGTTTTACGAAAAATATTATTTGACCTATCCTTAGAAGCGAGGTTTTAATTTAACAACATATAAAAGTATAAAGAGTTGGTAAACATGAAATGCGAAGCAGACCATTGTAGTTTATTGGGGTGGAATTTTGCAAATTGATTTTATTTGTTGATCCTATAGCAGCTATATACAACGCCCCAGTAATAAAGCTTTATAATCAAGTATCAAAGATTCTTTTTAACCATCCATAGATAAAAATATATAGGTGAACATATTTTAAGTTATATAATATAAAAAAAATCACTCAATGATATCATAAGAAAGAAGTTATGTTTGATTATTGGTGACAGGAATTTGCTAACTTACAGAACAAAACAGCAAGTAAGTTATGGTAGCAAATATTCCTAAAATGTGTTTTACGATTACTATGCACAATCACAATATATATATATATATATATATATATATATATATATATATATATATATATATATATATATATATATATATACTGACATTCCAAAAAAAAAACCGAACACCCAGTAAGAATTGACAAATTGCAATACAATTTTCTATACTACTCTGTTTGGTCTCTCATAAGAAATGGTATTAATACGGACAAAAACTGCTAACCCCTAGAACCCACATTCGGGGTCAGTTTATATATATATATATATATATATATATATATATATATATATATATATATATATATATATATATATATATATATATATCTTTGTCACACCGATAACCCAAAAAATAGTACGCCGATTTCGAAGAAATTTGGCAGGTATCTTCCTTTCGTTAATGACTTGGACAAGTTCGGTAGCCAAGAAAATCCGACCTGGTTTTCCTGGAAATCTTTGAGTTTGCCTCTGCAAAACAGAATTATCTCCGAAATTAACAAGGTTATGATAACCAAATTTGGTACGTAGCTATAAGTTATAAAAGTCTGGACGCAGCAAGTGCGTTATGGAAGTGAATTTTTATTTAAATGTTTTCAATAGCAAATATGTCTCTTTCATGCAAGCAGTCATCGATTTGGTTATCGGTATAACCTATATAGTAGAAACAATGTGCCATATTTTATCAAAATAACTTATTAATTGAAAATGTACAAAAATTTTCCGAAAATAAACTTAAAATGTTGGTTTCCTAGCCAACAAACCTTAAGTTTATAGCAAACTGAGTTATTGATCTTTGAAGCACTTAATGAAAATTTGATACCAAAACGCACTTACTGCGTCTCGATTTTTTTTCTTACAAACATATTTCGATAAAAAATGCAATAAAATAAGGGTGTTCGCAAAAAAACAGTTAGGATCACCAACGAGTTATGGGGCATCCTGTGATTGTCAAAATAATTTTATCAGATGCAGCTAGAGACACCCTATAATTAACGTATATCATTTTTTCTCGTCTCTTATATACTAATAATTATATTGATCTTTACCGTAGAAATGCGTCACCCTGTATATATGTAAACAGATAAAAACTGAATGTAAACCCGGATATGGATTCTCGGGGGCCTAGTTTGCGCTCATTTGAAGAAATTTTTTAAAATTCGCGGTCTCCTCATTGACGAATTTTTTCTACGAAAATTAGGTAAAAATTATAGGCCGTTAATCTTAACTAAAACTACCGCCAAAGCATTAGAGAAAGAAAATAACTAACCTGTTGCATATCAGCCCTTTTTGTAAAACTTCGATCCTTTTTAGCTGTTGACAAAACATCACAAACACTGTTTAGTCCACCCACTAACACTAATAAGTTTTCACAACCAGGTCGATTATAAATGCTTAGCTGGGAGTCTTACAACAAGGCGTATCTATGACAACGAGGTATTGCAGAATATTGAGCTTACGTTCGTATAGACCATTTTTGGGTTTCCTACTAACACCTTAATATCGTGCCACTCAGTTTGACTGGTGTAACGGCATATCAAATTAGGATGGTGGATGTACTCGTGTTGTGTTCTCTGACGAGTCGCGATTCTGTCTTGAGTCCACGACGGTCGCAGACGAATAAGACGATTAGGCGAAGGACGTAGACATTTAGAATTTGCTGTGAGACGGCATAAGGCGCTTATATGGGTGTGGGTATGGGGTGCGATAGAATACGGTAACAGGCCACCTCCAATTTTTTATTGAGAGAAAATGATTACATTCGAAACAAACTGCAGCCTATTGCACTACCATAACTACGAGGGCTAATTCAACCATGTTACCCCCCCCCCCCCCAAAAAAAAACAACGCACGTCTTCATACAGCAAGAGTTACTACAAGGTTTTGACAAGAAAATAACGCGACCCTGCTGCCATGGCCTTCCCGCTCCTCATACTTGTCACGAATTGAACACGTGTGAGATTTTAAAAAGAGGTCTTAACGTATGGCTTGCCGCAATGCCAAGGGGGGAGTTTTGCTAACTTTAGTCTGGGTTAAGTTTTTATTTTTGTTGTGGTGAGTCTGGTTCATGCGGGCCTAGAGTCACTTTATAGAATGTATTGTATATATGATTGTATTTCTTTTCTATACAACTGATATGTCCTGGTTGAGATTTTTCGATGGGAAAGCGCTCTGCTGATCTGAACTGTATTTGCTTACTTCGGGGGTGTGCATACATGTATGGTCAGTATTTAGGTTAGTATCTCGGATATGTGTAGACTCACAAATATATACCAGTTTGGAGTACTTCGTGAGTAATTACTGTTTATTCTGTGTATACATGCTAAGACATTATGCAATTGTAGAGATTTTCTTTTTCTGTGTAAATAAATAAATATTATTATTATTATTATTATTATTATTATTATTATTATTATTATTATTATTATTATTAGCTACTTAAATTTACCATATGTGTGTGTGTGCACATAAATAGATAGCATCGAAAAGTTATGCATTCTGCACAGACTGAAGTAATAATTGAGTTTAAACAGGTCCCAATGATATGCTTAGGATAAAGTAAGATGCAATTATTACAAATCTTATGAAAATCTGCTAATATAATGCACTCGCTGCGGCCCGACCTTTTTAGTGAATTTTCTTTAAAAAATTCACTAATGAGGAGATCCCGACTTTTGAATTTTGAAAAAATTTCTTCAAATGAGCGCTAATTAGGCCCTCCAGAACACATATCCGGGGTCAGTTTCAATTTTTATATGTTTATATATATATATATATATATATATATATATATATATATATATATATATATATATATATACATATATATATATATATATATATATATATATATATATATATATATATATATATCACACCGATAACTCAAAAAATAATGGGCCGATTTTGATTAATTTTGGTGAATAAATTGCTTTCGCAAATGGCTTGGATAAGTTCGTTAGCCAGGAAAATCTGCCTAGGTTTCCCAGAAAATTTTGTATTTTCTTTCGAAAAAAATTTATATCCCCGAAATTAACGAAATAAGGGCAACCAAATTTAGTACGCGGGTTTATGTCCTTATATGTAAGTTACGTACCAAAATTTAGCTATGTAGGTCAAAAGACGAAAAAGTTATGGGCATTTAAAGAAAAATAAATTCGGGTTTTCCTCAAAACGTCAAAGTTGCGATTTAAAACGTCAAAATCGGCAACCTTTAGGCAAAGAACTTGAATCTAATACGGGCTATGGAAATCAAATGCCTCAAGAAGGATATTTTAGAAACCCTGAAGTCTTAGTTTAAACGGTCACTGTCCTTCATTTTACTAAAATGTTTCCAGAAATTTCATTTCAAATAGACCCTTTCCCTGATGCTTGGCAGTAGTCTTAGCTAGAGAGTTTATCGTTTAATGGTATATTATTTTTGTCGAATTTTCGTAAAAAATCAATAAAGCTCAATATATCTGTTATTATACAAGATATGAAAAAAAAATTGTATATATTAATTATAGGGTGTCTTGAGCTACATCTTAAAAAATATTTCTACAATCACAGGCGGGCCCATAAGTCGTTGGTGATACAAATTTTCTTTTTTTTTTATCACACACCTTATGTTATTGCATTTTCCTTCGATATGTAATGCATGTTTGTAAGAACAGAAATTCTGTACGCAGCAAGTGCGTTATGGTAGCGAATTTTGATCAAATGCTTCATATTTGAATAGCTCAATTTGCTATTTACCTATAAGGTTGAGCAAGAAATCAGTTTCTTCGGGAACACTTTAAGTTTACTTTCGGAAATGTTTGTGCATTTTCAAACAATAAAGTTATTTTGATGAAACATGGCACATTGTTTTTACTATATAGGTTATACTGGTGATCAAATTTGATGCGTGCTTTCTGCTTTCTTAAAAAAACACACATATTTGCTATTAAAAACATTTTAATGAAAATTCACTACCATAACGCACTTTTGTTTAATGTTTAGAATTCGATTATACATGTGATATTTCATTTTGGTCCTCAAGTTAGCGTACACCGAGTATTCTAGGTTGCCTTTATATTTCCCTAATAGTTCTGAGCTAACTTGAATATATATATATATTAGTTATTCAATAGAAAAATGTCGTTAATCATTTATATTTTGGTGATAAGGATGGGTAGATGAAGAAGCACTCCAATCACTATATTTAAAATTTTATTCCTTATTCCAACTCTAGAGGTGTAGCTCTATTTTACCCACAATAATAATAAGTTGAATTTAATTAATCGTGTCGCTAGACCTAGGAGTATAATTAATTTCTCGTTAAGTGAGAACTCTTCAGATCTGATAATACAGAAATGCATCACTTTTGTTACTTTAATATATAATTAAAGTATAACATAATTATCGAGTATTTCTTTGAGAAAGCTGTGATAGTGATGGACATTCGTTTTGTATGTCTGTTTCCGAGGAAGAATTGTCAATTACAAGAAGAATCAAAGTGTTCTCACCCTAACAGTCATTTGTTTTGTTACTTGTTTCAATTGCGTAATCTAAAGTTAATTACTTGCTAACATTCAGAATGTGTCATTATTGGTGTAAAGAGTCTTTTTATCGCTAATAGCGTATCAACTATGAGTTTAAATTTGTTCGAAAATTTTCGTGTAACTCTTCAAGCGAATTTTCGTAGAAAAAATTCGTTAACGAATATTCTCCATTGAAGAGGACGCTACATTTTATAATTTTGAAAAAAAATAATTACGATCTAAGTGCCCTAGAATCCATATATATATATATATATATATATATATATATATATATATATATATATATATATATATATATATATAATATTTAATTAGGTGTCTGTGTAATATATCTATCTATTGTTGTGTTTCTTTTTGCCCCAGCTGTTTCTCCTATCTCAGAGCATCGGTTTAAACCCCTACAACGATTTATTAAACGATTTAATAATAATGTTCAACAATAATATTTCTCAATTAAATATATGCCCTTTTGATAATTAGTGATATTCTTTTAATTTTTCCACCTTAAGTATTCAACCAAGTCATTGATATGTCATTTTTTTACTCTATTATTTACATAATTGATTGAATAATCATTTATATATTAAGTTACATAAAACTTCTCACAGAATATTAAAAAATTTACCTGATATTACCTATTGGATCCGTCTCTGCTTATTCGACTAATTAGTCTTTTTATTGACAACCTAAATTTAAATCAACAATTTTCTTGTTTAACTTCAAGAACTATTACCTACCTTAGGAAAATCAAACTAACCAAACAATATCACGATTCAAATTTAAAATGTCAGTTTCACTTTATCTTGATAGCTATGTACATCCAGACTACCCTTGTGTGTTATGCTTGTTCTCATTTACCATAGGTGTATTTCACTGGCTATGTATATGTATTTGTATAGATCTGCCTCTGGATTCTATGTTACCATATCTTGAGTGATGGCGTTTGATTCTTTTAGGTACTTTCGCTGGTCTTACAAACCGCCAAGGACCCCGCTCTCTAAACTTTACTTCAGAACAATACTTTTTCCTGTTCTTATAAACAGCTAATGACCTCCGCTCCCTAAACTTCCAAAAAAAAAAACCATGCCAGTCTACTTTCTTCTGTCAAACCTCCCCTCGCATTTTTTCACAGCAATCTTTTTCTGTCCAAAAAAAAACTTCCGTTTTTCTGTGTTGTCACCTTCGTGGAACTGTCACAAAAATTTCAAATTATTGTGGAACTGTCATTTTGTGCACACCTCCTTAATGCTAATTACAACAGTTATTCTAAATATTCCAATTTTGTTCTAGTTCGATTGTCTACATATAATATCGATACTAAATCTAATTTTGACAAACACTATATTTTTTTGTTGATGTAAATTTGGGCTTGTCTTTTAAGTCCTCTGAAACCCTCTTATATTAACTTAATCTAATTATTTTATACCTCATATCAATGACTGATTTGAATTATATATGCTCCATTCATTTATTTACTACTTTCTCACTAAATTCTTTACATTCTTGTTTGAACTTTAATGCTTTGTTGGTAAAATAGCTGTTGTTGATTATCTCATGGTGCGTTTTTATGTCTCTAATGGTGTATGTTAATGTGTTATGTTTAGTGGATCTGGTTTCCAGAACAATATATATATATATATATATATATATATATATATATATATATATATATATATATATATATATATATATATATATATATATATGAGACATACTTTGTTCTTAGGTTGAACCGCGTCCAGAATTTATTAAAACTCGACGTTTCGGCTCCTGTTTTAGAACCATTTTCAAGAGATAAAGAAAATATGTAAGGACATGAACTCCAAGGTCTCTATCTGCCTACTCCTTAGAACGGTGGACAAAGGTGGGTTGGGTTATTGCAGCTCGATTACGAGGCCTCAATCTGCCTACTCCGCAAATTTCGTCGGACATCGTCTCTAAGGTCTCAGTGTGTTCAACTTTAGGCCTAAGATAGATCTGGCTTAGGGTTGAACACAGACCTGGGGAGCAGGCAGATTGAGGCTCCGCAATCGAAAAACAAAAAACGAACAAAATGTTTATTCTGATGGCCAGAGATTAAGGCAAGCTGTTCCACAGGGGTATATTCTTGTACCTCTTTTGTTCTTGATATACACCCCTGATTTGCCTGAAGTTATGAAAAATTATCCCATTACACTTTATACGATACCTCAATTATTGCTCTAGGTGTTCCCAGGCAGTATGCCATATCGGATGCAGTGTTTGAGTCAGTTCGGCGAGTAGTCGATCGAAAACAACCTAAGACTGAATATAGATGACAAGTGTTTTATCTTTCAACTATTTTAAGGACGAAAAAAGGCCTTTCCAATTTTCCAAGGAGACATTATATACTGTCTATGGTATAATGTTCTTGGGAATAGTGGTTAACAGTCAGTTGAATTGGAAAGCTCATATTGCTTACATATCATTCAAGATTTCGTCTTTTATATATGCCCTTCGAATGGTTTTAACGTCGGTGGATGTGGCAGCCAGTTTGTGTGCGTTCTCAGCGTGTGTTCAGTCCCTGCTGAGATATGGAGTTATTTTTTGTGGAGCTTCCGTTGAGGCTGATCATTTGTTCATTATTTCAAAGCAATGTCTGCCCAGTGTTTTTTGGCCTCAAATATGAATATGAAACGTGTAGGGATGTTTTTAGGAGCAACAAGATACTCACATTGCCTCGAATGATTGTACTGAAAAATGCATGTTTTGTTGAGGAGAACAGGGATCTAATGGAGAAGTTTGAGACACAGCATACTTATCGGACAAGAAAGGCAGTGAACGACCACGTGGTTCTAACTCAGACCACAACATACTTGATATTTAAAAGTGTTGTGGTAAATTTGTTAAAGGTCTACAACAAGATACCGAGTAGGGTCAGGGAGCAGCCATTTAGAAAATTTAGAAAAGACTCGAAATAGTTATTGTGTGATCTAGTTTTGTATAACCGATGAATTTTTAACTTAGGATTTTTAATATTTGATATGATGTTCTGTTTTTAACTGTTAAGTATGTTTTCTTCTCTAGTTATGTGATGTCACTGTTCTTGCTTTACAAAAGTTATTCAGGGCGTGAACTTTTAGGTCTTATGGTTGTGACTCGCTTGTATACGCATTTTTGATTGTTGGCTGTGTATTCTTTAGATATTTTATTTATACACTTGTGTATTTTATGCTGCTAATTTTATCAGTATTATTTTACTTTGTGACTTGTTCAACATTCATAACGTATACCAGAGAATATTATGTCTACCTAAAAACATTTAAATGAAATTTCGCTACGTCCAGACTTCCTTGTGATGACATTAGGTATAGGGAATGCTAATACAGATCGAAACGCAATAAAAAGGTGCATTAAATAATGCTATAAAATACAGGATGTTCTATTTAGGGTAGTGAAGTTATTTATGATTGAAATGTTATAGATTGCTCGCTTTCTAAGACTCAGTATAATTTGTTTTTATAAATTTTTTGTTCAAAACAAAAGCCAGCTATAACACATTACCGCAAACAAGTTTCAGGCATCTAGCTTAAACATTAGCAAAGATATGGCTGTTACAGTGCATACATGATTTTCCAATTCAAAAAAATCAAGATACCTCTGAAACAGTCGCTTTTAAGGGTATGGTATGTTAGTAATAGATCACTTAATATTTGATGCAGAATGCAAAAATGATAAAAAAATTACATGTTCTATTTGAAATAAGCAAATTAATGGCGACTTCTGGTATAACCGGAAGTGTCATGGCATCGCCAATATTTTAGATGCTTTTCCCACCATCTGAAACCTTGATGTGTACATTTTGAGAATTTAAATACGGCTATTTCTCAATTTAGGGCTGCCCTAAGGCCTTCGCGCCCCACCCTGTATATATATATATATATATATATATATATATATATATATATATATATATATATATATATATATATATATATATATATATATATATATATATAACTAGGAATCACCCCGTATTCTGTTTCAATACTTGTTACTAAATGTGGCTAGATATCAAAAGCGTATATAAATAATGTAGGTAATATCTGAAGGAGCGAGCAAGGTTATTTCGGTAATGTCCAGTGATCAATCAATTGCTTGATATCTCTCCCAGTGTGTCATGGTTCAGATGTAATGGCGCGACTGGTCCAGTGGTCTCAGAGATCATCTTCTGAAGCCAGAGGTAATGAGCTCCATAAGCTATAAAAACTGACTTGATGCATCGATTCAATCAACTTTTGACATCCAGGATATGGCGTGCTACTCTTGCTGAGACATCGAGTGTGATTTTTTGATGACTCCAGCGTATATCGGCTTTTTCTTTGATGTTTTGATTAAGCTATAGTAGGTAGCTTCTTTATGAAGTTAGCTAGGCAGTTGTTTTGATTAAGTTTGTACATATGTCAATATTCAACCGCAAAAGAAATTATAAATAACGATATTCTTTGTATTTGCGAAAAAAATAAATTAACATGTTTTTTTGGCTTATTCATATATTAAGAGCTGAATTTAAACTATCATACATATTGTTACGTTCTACGGGGTTCTGGATTCGTTGACTAACAACTCACATCTTTTCAAACCACTAATTTATTATAAGCAACTATTTTCCAACCCCAGTATCAACTAAAATATTTCTCTTCTATTATTAAATGTCCATAGAACTATATTCCACAATTCGCCTTCTATGATCGCTTCTTAAACACCAACACTTACTGCTGACTCGCTTAATAGTCTATGATCACTTATTCTACACCACAATGACTTAATACTGAACTAACTTACTCTGCGCACCGTTCGTCTATTTATACTGTCTATAGAGATTCTAGACCTTCTACACCTGTCACTTCTGGTCCCTTCTAGAAATATCATTCCAGAGTGTTCGCTCTTACCAACACACTTTATAACACACATCTTACCATAGAAGCAACAAAGTCCATAAACTCAATTGTCATAGACAAATGTGACAATATTGTCTTGTGGCTTGTATCAAAATAATACAAGATTTGTGATAAATTTTAACAAGTCTATGATTTAAAAGTCTCCGATTAGAATTAGACCAAATTTTAACAGGGTTTAACAGCAAAAAATATTACTTTGAAGACATATTCATTTTTCAATTATTATCAACTTTTGAGTCCGAATTCATGATAATTTTAAAATAAACACTAAAAAATAGGCATCAGACTTTATTAAAAATGTAATAAAAACGTTACACAGTATGAAAAAATAACGGAAAATGCTGATTTTTTTGGTTACATGCAGGTTACACTGGGTATCCACTAGGATTTTTCACTTGTGATATGCAGTGAAGTAATTTCTCCTATCGCCCAAACATAAAGCCTATTTACACTCTTTACATGCCTATTTTGATCATTGTGGTTGGGCTTTCGTGCTGCAGTTTGCACATCGAACTAAATTTCCAAATCTTAGAAGGCGGGCAGCCTAACCAAGTCTTCTTTCCAGGGGAATAGTAGGCTTATATTTGTTCATATTTAAGTCGGATATTTGATTGGTTTTTTTTCTTGTGGCTGCTCCATCAGTCCTGCAGCTAAAGGGGTATGGTTATTTTATATGGGGTTTTAGGATGGCCACTTTTTTTAGCGGCCACCAATAAAACTGGCCTACTTTCATACAACCTTATACAACATATACCACAATAGCGGTAAAAAAAGGTTTCAAAAGTGTATAGAAACCGAGATATACAGGTGACTCATTAGCTGAGCGAGATTTATATCTCTGTAACTATGGCAACTAGTGCTTCGATAAAAAACTCACCGAAAGGTTTTTTCAAGTACAATTTATGTAATGTTTTTTTTATTTTCTGATTCTTGCCACCAGATGGCGCTTTTTTATTTAAAACTTTTTGAAGGCTGTTATCTCAAAATATTCTTATTACAATGTTATCTTCTGTTTACTTTTCCTGAAACCCGTATTTTTTGTCCGAGTTACGACCCTCTTATACAGGCTATTCACGGAAATCGTTTAGAATAGCTACATCCGTTATTATTGGAGCTACAATGTGGTTCAAATTGAAAAAGTTGTTAACCTTTTACAAGCATCTCGAAGCTGACATCAAAAAGCAATTGTGCATCGGATTGTCAATATTGAAATACCAAGTTCATTTTTCTTAGTTGAACGCTATGTATTTTCTCGGCTAGTTGAACTGCAAATTCGATTGTCCATCTTATGAAGCTAATACGTTCCTGTCGATTCTGCATAGTTCCAGATATATCTGGATCTGGATATGCTTGTTCAAGGGAATCGTTTACAATAGTCATCTCGGAGCTACAATGTGGTTCAAATGGGGAGAGTTGTTTAACTTTTCACAAGCATCTTGATTCTGACGTCAAAAAAAATGTTTGCGCAGAGAAATCTCGAAACAGGTGTGGTCATGTTACATTGGGTTTTGGGATGATGACTTTTTTAGCGGCCACAAATAAAACTAGCATGCCTTGATAGTACTTTAAACAACATATGTAATAGAGGTAAAAACAGATTTTAAAAGGCTCATTGGCTTGGGAAATATAACATTGATGCCAATATTCATCTTCATATATTTTGCGGCGTTTCAACAACTGAGCCAGTGGCACAAAGTCATTCTCATCAGAATCATCATCACTAACGTAATGTGGTTCGACAGCAGTCCCTGCTGTAGTTGACACTTCAGTCCTAATTTCTTCTACTATTTGCAACCCGTCTGTGTCATAATCGCTATCTATGTAATCCTCAGAGCAGACTGACTCCCGTAAGAATCAGTATAGTTCAGTCGACAGGTAGTTTCAGATATAAAAAGGTCGGAAGTTAATGAAACTTTAGGAAGTTTTTTAAGGATGGTTAATAAACATTTTATCAACTTTTGGAGGAACCTGTATGAAAAAAGAAGGGGGGTATGCAAAATTTTCCAGTTTTTCCTTAATAATTTTTTCCCTTACATACTACGGCAAAAACATCTCAAACGTTTTTGTAGAGCGTTAAATTTCATACTATTTTCACTATCAAACATGTTTGTATGTCAAATCGTTACCGAGATATGGCGCTTCGAAAAAAAATTAATATATAAAAATTCGCTAAAAAATTGCCATTTACTCCACGCTCGCTTTTCCCGAAATATCATCGATTTCTCTATCCGGCGCCCTCTCTTTCTCCGCGGTTTGGCTCAATCGCACTTGCGTTTCCTCTTCTAGCTCTATTTCTGCGGCCCTTTCATTGAAATTCCTGGTTTCCTCGTTTTTGGTGGACTTAATACCTTGAACGGGTAGGAACCCTCAATCCTGTTCTGGTTTCTCGAAAAGTCTTATCTTGCCGCCTTACGATTTTCCATCTGGCAGTCTTCTAGCACATGTCTTGCTGTCTCCTGCTCTCCGTTTCCGCACGCACATTCTCCCGTTCCTGGCCTTAGGTTAAACCTACTAAAGTAGCCCTTGAAGGTCCCGTGGCCAGTCAGCATGCTCACCGCGCTGTGACTCCAGCACTTGCGGCCCACACCCAGGCTCTCTATGTATCGATAAGTAGTCCTACCTTTTGTCTCATCGTCCCAGTGCTTCTGCCACTCTATTTCAGTGTTCTCCTTGGCACTTTGTTTGAGCATTCTACCCATAACCGCAGCCTCTACCCTCTCGTGACCTAGGGGGTCACTTCTGGCGGCTTTTTCTCTCGCATCGGCCTTTGCGATGCCTTCTGACTGGTCACTACCCCACCACATATTTATTTTTGTTCCCGCGCGCTCCACTTCTTGCATCTTCCTGTTGATTCTGTCGGCCGTTCCCCCTTTCCTCCTGGAGAGCATGTACAGGGCAACTCTGCTATCGGAAACGATGTTGGCGGTTCCACCCTGTAGAGTAGTAGAGCGCTTTCTACTGCCGTACCCACCGCTAACAATTCCGACATGTGCACCGGGTACCCGTCCTGCTGCTTTAATTCTTTGCTTTCGATCACTGCGTTATTTTCCTAGGCCATTGGGCCTATTCCAACCGCGACTCCGGCTCTGGACGCGTTTGTCTATATCCACCGCCCTGTTGTCTTTTCCGCTCCTGCTTTTGTAGCCTAGGTTTTTCTCTGATCCGCCGGGTGCGATCCTTCTCCGTACGCCGGTTTTCCCTCAAAATTTGCCTCCTTCGAGTGTTCCCATCTTATATGCCGCTCCTCTGCTTCCAGCCACAAAGGTGAACACCCCGCCAGCACTGCCAGTGCTGCGTTGGAAGTCGTTCTGTAGGCCTTCGTTATGCCCAACAGAAAGGGTCTCTCGCTCGTTCACCCCAGATTTTGGCGCCGTACAGGAGAGCTGGTTTCACTGCTCCGTCATATATGACCCTAAGGGTCTTTGGATCCGTTCACCACGTCTTTCCCGATACCGCTCGTACCCTATGCGCCGCCCGCGCTACCTTGCCCGCTACGTATTTGGTATGCTCCACCCAATGTAGACCTGAGTCGGGCATCACTCCCAGATATTTTATTTTGGCTTCCGGTCTTATCGTTACGTCTCCCATCTTGATCACCGGGTGCCTTTGTGGCCGCGCTTTAGTACCTTTCCTCGCACCCCTGTAGACAGCATGCATCTTCTCGGGGGCATATTCCAGTTTGTGAGCCGACGCCTACTTCTGGAAAGCCTCCCGGGTACGCTGTCAAGCTGCTTCAAGTTTCCTTCTTGACGGCGCCGTTATAGTGATGAGCTGGTCGTCCGCAAAAGCCTGGACCTCAATTCATGCCTGTCTCGCCTGCCAATCTGAGACGTACTGAGTAAATTTAGCCAGGTTTGCCACAGCAGATAATTTTCGCACAAAATTGTGCTGCTTATCAGATATCAAGTTCCTGACTAGATTATAAATCCTACTGTACCTTAGGGTTACTAGCTTTTTTTGTCAGTGCTTGCTTTTATCCATCAATTTGTAAAATTGTGGCTCCTTTGTGGTTATTTTGTAAATAGCCTTAAGGCTGATTTCAAAACAGCCTAATGTTAGACTTTTTTTTACCTTGACACATCTATTACTTTTTATTAAATATAGTATCTGTTTTTTTTTTACTTTACTTGGTAACTTATACGTATTTGCATAAACTAATTGTCTCTATGCTTTACAGGTACTGTAATCACTCTGGTAGACGAAGAGCTGTCTAGATTTAACCGAAAAAAAGATAACACATCATTTTGTGTGCTAGTCCAATGAAAATGACTAACTAGATGGAAATGATATTAACTTAAGTCACATGTATGGCCAAGGAAAATCAAAGCATCTGGAAGATTTTAACCTAGCGTTACATTACTAGGTTTGCTTGCGTGTGTACTTTAAGTGCGTAGGCTTACCTAATTTTGCGATGCCTGCGTAATAAAAAAACCTCATCACCAGCACGAACAAACCTTTCTTTCCAGAGGAAAACCCTTTAGGTCGTAAACTTGTTACTGGATTTCACTCAAATGTAATTTATTTGGCTTTGTAAACTTCATATGTGTAATACGCTCATAACAAATTTTATCCTTATACATGTAAATAAATATATATTACTCTAGTAAGTGTTATATTTATTGAACTTATTGAATTATCCTTGAATCTAGTTTATATATTTCAAAGAATACATTACTTGTTCCATACAAATATTGTGTGTGAAAATTTTGCCATATTTTTCATATTAATGTGGCCAGTAAATAGAAGCCTTTGAGAAAAGATTTAACAATGAGAAGCTGTAAACATCATCAACCCACAGAGCGCATTAAAAATTCAGTTTTTAGTTACAGACCTCAAAACTAGATGACGCCAAAATCTCCATGCCATTAAGTAATCAACTAGTACCTATAGACATTGCAATATTTTCGACCGTGTGAAATTAGTCTTGTCTGAGTTGCACCAATCATATCATTGCCCATTACATCACCAACCATACGGAGATTTTATTTTACAATAGAGTAGCAAAAACAAGCCAGCAGAAAGCAATAAGAATTTTGCTTTTAGTTACAAACTTGAAAAGTAGATGACGCCAGAATCTACATGCCACTTAGTTACAATCAATCAACTAGTACCTTATGGATAAATTCTCGAGGGCAGGTGGCCGGGGTCGGTCGGGAGGCTCCAAATCACGAAGTTTGGCACGGGTTCGAATCCCTCTATAGGCATTACAATATTTTTGACCGTCTGAAATTAGACACGTCTGCGTTACATCAACCATATCATTGTTCGTTACGTCATCAACCATACGACTATTTCATTTCACAATAGAGTAGCAAAAACAAGCCAGCAAAGAGCAATAAGAATTTTGCTTTTAGTTACAAACTTGAAAAGTAGATGACGCCAGAATCTACATGCTACTTAGTTACAATCAATCAACTAGTACCTTATGGATAAATTCTCGAGGGCAGGCGGTCAGGGTCGGTCGGGCGGCTCCAAATCACGAAGTTTGGCACGGGTTCGAATCCCTCTATAGGCATTACAACGGGGTCGGTTGGGCGGCTCCAAATCACGAAGTTTGGCACGGGTTCGAATCCCTCTATAGGCATTAAAATATTTTTGACCGTCTGAAATTAGACACGTCTGCGTTACACCAACCATATCGTTGTTCATTACGTCATCAACCATACGAATATTTCATTTCATTTCTCATCTCATTTCATAGAGTAGCAAAAACAAGCCAGCAAAGAGCAATAAGAATTCTGCTTTTAGTTACAAACTTGAAAAGTAGATGACGCCAGAATCTACATGTCACTTAGTTACAATCAATCAACTAGTACCTTATGGATAAATTCTCGAGGGCAGGTGGTCGGGGTCGGTCGGGGGGCTCCAAATCACGAAGTTTGGCACGGGTTCGAATCCCTCTATAGGCGTTACAATATTTTTGATCGTCTGAAATTAGACACGTCTGCGTTACACCAACCATATCATTGTTCATTACGTCATCAACCATACGGATATTTTATTTCACAATAGAGTGAAAAAAGCCAACAAAAAACAATAAAATTTCTGCTTTTAGTTACAAACTTGAAAAGTAGATGTCGCCAGAATCTACATGCCACTTAGTTACTATCAATCAACTAGTACCTTATGGCTAAATTCTCGAGGGCAGGCGGTCGGGGTCGGTCGGGTGGCTCCAAATCACGAAGTTTGGCACGGGTTCGAATCCCTCTACAGGCATTACAATATTTTCGACTGTCTGAGTTGCACCATTCATATCATTGTCTATTACGTCATCAACCATATGGAGATTCTATTTCACAATAGAATAGCAAAAAGAAGCCAGCAAGGCATTACGATATCTTCGACTTCATAACGTCATCATCCATACGGCCTGTTTTATTTTGCTTTAGAATAGCTGGTCAATGATAATTTTAGTTCTAGTTTAGGCCAGCAGGTGGCACCTGTACCTACATGTCACTTGGGTCTAATAAGTGAAAGTATACAAGGTAAAAGTTTCCGACTGGGATGGTGGGCGGGTACTGCTAGGCAACACAGAAGCAAACATCCATGTTAATCCATTAAAAGATTCTCAGTACAAATGAATAATAGGGGGTGAAGGTCCTCCCGTGTTGGAGTTGAAATTGTAGTTAGTTTTAGAATTTTGTATTGTAATATCATACAATTAAGTTTACAGAATCCATTCCAGATTACAGATTTCTGTAATTATTTATACATTTTACTAATAGATGGCGTTGACTGCTGTCCACTAAAAATCTTCCATTATTCAGACCAGTAATAAATGCAATTTTATGCAAACTGAAGTGCATAAGTGTATATTAAATAAATAACAGGCATCTACAATGGTTGTAAAATATTTATTCAATCGTTTACAGGTTGGTACACGAAATGTTGTATATATGTACATTTATGAAATTATAAAATTATACATTTATATTGAATATATCATCTTGACCTCAAAACGTATATGCGTATCTTCCCTCTCCTTTGTCCTGTAAAAAAATTAAAAATTAAACACATGAAAATAAGTATATCAATTATAGAAAAAATTATCCTAATTTGCGTTTGACATATTTCTCTCATATTTGCATTATATATTTCTCTACAGGGTAAACACACGTTTCTAAATACAGTGTTTTTCAGCTTCAAAGCCTACTTGCATAACAGGGTAGCGCATTGAAAACGAAACAGACCGATTTGCGTCCAGAGAAATTTTTTTAAGAAACGCTGAAACACGTCAATTTTTATATTGAGGGGGACATATTTTGACATAAAACTCAACGTTGTCACATCAACCCCTTAAGGGGGGTGATAACAACTCTTATATTTTAAATAGGGAACATGGGTCGAGTGCTACATCATTTGAAAGCTCTTTCTTTTCTGAATTCAGCACACTAATTTTTTTGGAAGTTTTATTAACTCGTTTAAAGTTATCACAGTTGGAGCTGCAAGAAAGAATTTCATTCATTGTGATAAGAAATGCACTATATAGTCAATTTTTCGTTAACAAAAAACTAAAAAACAAAACCAAACGTTTAAAAATGTTTATTCAGCTAAGTAATTGTTCAAATTGTTGACCACCAGCTTCCATACAAAAGTACAAATTTTGTTCAAAACGAGCTCTGACATTCTGGAGCATATGCGAAGTTATTAGACAGCATTCTTCAACAATGCGTCGTCGTAATTCTTTCAGAGACTCCGGTTCTGTTGCGTAAATACTACTCTTTAAATGGCCCCATAGTAAGAAGTCTAAAGGAGTTAAATCCGGTGATCTAGGGGGGCATTCTATAGCACCTCTACGCCCAATCCGTTGCTCTGGAAACTATCTGTTCAAAAACTCCCTAACACGTTGTGAAAAATGCAGAGGAGCTCCATCTTCTTGAAACACTAATTGATTTTCTTGATAACGATCATCATTTTCAACAATGTCAATTAGTAGAGGGTAAACGATATCTTCTAGTAACTCCAGATACGTTTCGCCACTCAAATTGCCATCAAGAAAAATTGGTCCGATTAAACGGTCTCAAAAAATGCCAAAATTTGCAGATTAGCACCCGAACGCTTTTCAACAAATTGTTTTCAGAAACATTACTAGGACCCCACCTGCAGGTTTCTGAAAACAGTTTTTTGAAAAACGTTCGGGAGCTAAACTGAAAATTTACCGAAAATTCGCTACCAAAACGCATTTACTGCGTCCAGATTTTTTTCTTACAAACGCATCATATTTCGATAAAAAATGCAAAAATGCATTAACGAATTTGTTCTACAAAAATTAGCTAAAAAAAATTATGCACCCCTACTCACTCCTGGTCCCGTAACTTCATTGGGGAGTGTGAACAAGAAATTTTTCTTGGGGTTTGTGGATCCAGGGGGGGGGGCTAGGCAGGTTTCTGAAAACAATTTTTTGAACAGCGTTCGGGAGCTAAACTGCAAATTTATCGAAAATTCGCTACCAAAACGCACTTACTGCGTCCAGATTTTTTCTTACAAACGCATCATATTTCGATAAAAAATTCAAAAATGCATTAACGAATTTGTTCTACAAAAATTAGCTAAAAAAATTATGCACCCCTACTCACTCCTGGTCCCGTAACTTCCTTGGGGAGTGTGAACAAGAAATTTTTTTTGGGGTTTGTGGATCCAGGGAGGGGGGCAGGCAGGTTTCTGAAAACAGTGTTTTGAAAATCGTTCGGAAGCTAAACTGCAAATTTACCGAAAATTCGCTACCAAAACGCACATACTGCGTCCAGATTTTTTTCTTATAAACGCATCATATTTCGATAAAAAGTGCAAAAATGCATTAACAAATTTGTTCCTCGATAATTAGCTAAAAAAATGATAGACCGTTAAACCATAAACTTCACTAAACCTGCAAATAAATATCCAAAAAACTCTGGACGCAGCAAGTGCGTTATGGTAGTGAATTTTCATAAAAATGTTTTTATTGCAAATATGTGTGTTTTCTTTTTAAGAAAGCAGGCATCAATTTTGGTTACCAGTATAACCTATATAGTAAAAGCAATGTGCCATGTTTCATAAAAATAACTTTATTGTGTGAAAATGTACCAAGATTTCCAAACGTAGACTTAAAGTGTTCCCGGAAAAACTCGTTTCTTGATCAACCTTATAGGTTAATAGCAAATTGGGCTATTCAAATATGAAGCATTTGATCAAAGTTCGCTACCATAACGCACTTGCTGCATCCAGAATTTCTTTTCTTACAAACATGCATTATATTTCGATGGAAAATGCAATAACATAAGGCGTGTTTGATTAAAAAAAAAGAAAATTTGTATCACCAATGACTTATGGGCCATCCTGTGATTGTAGAAATATTTTTTTAAGATGTAGCTCAAGACACCCTATAATTAATATATACAATTTTTTTTCAAATCTTGTATAATAACGGATATATTGAGCTTTATTGATTTTTTACGCAAATTCGACAAAAATTATATACCATTAAACGATAAACTCTATAGCTAAGGCTACTGCCAAGCATCAGGGAAAGCGTCTATTTCAAATGAATTTTCTGGAAACATTTTAGTAAAGTGAAGGACAATGACGGTTGAAACTAAGACTTCAGTGTTTGTAAAACATCCTTCTTGAGACATTTGATTTCCATAGCCCGTATTAGTTTCAAGTTATTTGCCAAAATGTTGCCGATTTTGACGTTTTAAGTCGCAACTTTGACGTTTTGAGGAAAACCCCAATTTATTTTTCTTTAAATGCCTATAACTTTTTTGTCTTTTGACATACAGAGCTAAATTTTGGTAGGTAACTTACCTATAAGGACATAAACCTGTGTACCAAATTTGGTTGCCCTTACTTTGTTAGTTTGGGAGATATAAATTTTTTTCGAAAGAAAACACAAAATTTTCCGGGAAAACCTGGGCAGATTTTCCTGGTTAACGAACTTATCCAAGCCATTTGCAAAAGGAATTTATTCACCAAATTTAATCAAAATCGGCCCATTATTTTTTGAGTTATCGGTCTGATACATATATATATATAAATATATATATATATATATATATATATATATATATATATATATATATATATATATATATATATATATATATATATATAATTAGCGCTCATTTGAAGAAATTTTTTCAAAATTCAAAAGTCGAGATCTCCTCATTAGTGAATTTTTTTAAGAAAATTCACTAAAAGCAACCAAACTTAACTAAACTGACAGCCAAAGCATCAGAGAAAGGGTCTATTTGAAATGGATACTCTGGATATATTTTAGTAAAATGAAGGGCAATGACGGTTGAATCTGAAACTTAAGGGTTTGCAGAACACTCTCCTTGCAACATTTTCTTTTCAGAAACGGTATTTGTTTTACATTCTTTGCCTAAACATTGCCAATTTTGACGTTTAATATTGCGAGTTTGACGTTTTGAGGAAAACTCTAAAATTTGTTGCTTTAACTGCCCATAACTTCTTTCTCTTTAAAGCTAGGGACCTAAATTTTGGTAGAGAGTTCACTCTTTATAATACAAACACGCGTAGCAAATTTGGTTGCCCTTCCTTTGTTATTTCCGGAGATATTTTTATAAAGAAAACACAAAATTTTCCGGGAAAACCTGGTCCGATTTTCTTGGCTAACGAACTTATCCAAGCCACTTGCAAAATGAAGGTACTCTGCAAATTTTATCAAGATCGGTCCTTATTTTTTGAGTTATCGGTCGGATATATATATATATATATATATATATATATATATATATATATATATATATATATATATATATATATATATATATATATATAAACACAGATCTCCCCATAAGCGATTTTTTTTTAAAAATTCGCTAATAAACGCGAAATAGGCCCCTAATACACATATCTAGGGGCTTTGGAAGTTTTGTCAAAGAGCTTTGTGTGAATAACTATATCTTGGCCGGTGGGTAAGTCCTTTGTAGAGGTTTGTTGGCCAGAAAAATCGGATCAGTTTTTTCGGCAACATTTTAAGTTTATTTCAAACGCCCAGGTGGTACCTACATTGTTTCTACTATATAACTTATACTGGTAACTAACTCTGATTCCAGCTTTCCTTAAATATATATATATATATATATATATATATATATATATATATATATATATATATATATATATATATATATATATATATATTTGTTACTAAAAACATTTTTATCAAAATTCACACTTCACACCTGCCGCGCTTTTTATTCTATCGCTCGTTACTAAATTTTTAAGGTGTTAGAATAAAGTTTACTTTACCGGTTATTCATATATCTATAATGTCACCCATTAACGCCCAAAGTTGTCACGTCCCCTTGTTTTATGACTTCTCTTGATTAGCTACGTAATGCACCTATTCCTCCAATCCAATATTTCTCTTTTAGCGAATTTCTCGTAAAACGAAAAATTCACTAATGAGGAGATCTGTGTTACCTTCGGAAATTTTTCGTATCTCCAAAAATAACAGAGCTATGATAACCAAATTTGGCATATACGTTTCCACTGTCCAATTTACCCTACGTGACAAAATTCAGATCCCTGAGTTGAGAGGAAAAAACTCTGGACGCAGCAAGTGCGTTATGGTAGTGAATTTTCATAAAACTATTTTTTAATAGCAATAATGTACTTTTTTTAAGAAAGCAGGCATCACATTTGGTTACCAGTATAATCTATATAGTAAAAACAATGTGCCATGTTTCATCAAAATAACTTAATTGTTTGAAAATGTACAAAAATTTTAGAAAGTAAACTTAAAGTGTTCCCGAAAAAAACTCGTTTCTTGGTCAACCTTAAAGGTTAATAGCAAATTGAGCTATTCAAATATTAAGCATTTGATCAAAATTCGCTACCATAACGCACTTACTGCGCCCAGAATTTTTTTTCTTACAAACATGCATTATATTTCGATGGAAAATGCAAAAATGCAATAACATAAGGCGTGTTTGATTTAAAAAAAAAATGTATCACCAACGACTTATGGGCCATCCTGTGATTGTAGAAATAATTTTTTAAGATGTAGCTCAAGACACCCTATAATTAATATATACAATTTTTTTTCATATCTTGTATAATAACAGATATATTGAGCTTTATTGATTTTTTTTTACGAAAATTCTACAAAAATTATATACCATTATCGATAAACTCTATAGCTAAGACTACTGCCAAGCGTCAGAGAAGGGTCTATTTGAAATGAATTTTCTGGAAACATTTTATTAAAATGAAGGACAATGACGGTTGAAACTAAGACATCAGGGTTTGTAAAACATTCTTCTTGAGACATTTTAATTTATTTCCATATCCTGTATTAGATTCATGTTATTTTCCTAAATGTTGCCAATTTTGACGTTTAAATCGCAACTTTGACGTTTTGTGAAAAACCCCAATTTATTTTTGTTCAAATGCCTATAGCTTTTTTGTCTTTTGACCTACAGAGCTAACTTAGGTAGGTAACTTGCCTATAATGATATAAACCCGCGTATCAAATTTGGTTGCCCTTACTTTGTTAATTTTGGATATATAAATTTTTTTCGAAAGAAAACACAAAATTTTTCGGGAAAACCTTGGCGGATTTTCCTGGCTAACGAACTTATCCAAGCCACTTGCAAAAGGAAGGTACTCACCAATTTTTACGTTTTAAATCGCGATTTTGACGTTTTGAGGAGAACCCAAAATTTTTTTTCTTTAAATGCCTGTAACTTTTTTGTCCTTTAACCTACAAAGCTGGTTGCCCTTACTTTGTTAATTTTGAAAATATAAAAAAAAATTCGATTTTTTTCGAAAGAAAACACAATAACGAATAACGAACTTGTCCAAGCCACTTGCAAAAGGAAGGTACTCATCAAGTTTTATCAAAATCGGTCCATTATTTTTTAAGCTATAGGTGTGACACACACACACACACACATATATATATATATATATATATATATATATATATATATATATATATATATATATATATATATATATATATATATATATATATATATATATATATATAAATATATAAACATATAAAGTCTGAAACTGACCTCGGATTTGGGTTCCGGGGGTCCCAAATAGCGCTCATTTGAAGAAATTTTTTCAAAATTCCAAAGTCAGGATCTCCTCATTAGTGAATTTTTTTTTAAGAAAATTCACTAAAAAGTTAAAAATTGGGTGCCACTGGTGATCAGAGGAAAGCACAAGAACAAAATGTTTTGTGTGATTAACATAACCAATTGAATATCACATCCAACGGTTAAGTTTTCTTGACGCAAAGACGTCAAGAAATAGCAGAAAAAATATTTTGAAAATTTGATAATTTTTCTTCTTCAAACGTCAAAGTCGCTATTTGAAACGGCAAAATTTGCAATTTTCAGACAACGAATTTGGAACAAATACGGATTATGTAGACGACGTGTTATAAGAAGTGTGTTTTACAAAGCCTTAATATTCAGCTTCAACCATCATTGTCCTTCATTTTACTAAAATATTTTCAGAAAATCCATTTCAAAAAGACCCTCTTTCTCATGCTTCGGCAGTAGTTTCAGTTATAGAGTTTATGGTTTAATAGTCTATATTTTAGCAAATTTTTGTCGAAAAAAATCGTTATTGAGAAGACCGCGACTTATGAATTTTAAAAATATGTCTTGAAATGAGCGCGCACTAGAACCAAAAAAAAACATATACGGGGTCAGTTTCAGTTTTTGTCTGTTTACGCATATACAGGGTGACGCTTTTCTACGGCAACGCTCAATATATCCGTTATTATACAGGATATGACAAAGAAGTGTATACATTAATTATACGGTATCTCGAGCTGCATCTTATAAACATATTTTGTCACTTTCTTTTTTTTTAATAGAACATCCCCTTATTTTATTGCATTTTTGTCTTTTTCAGCGAATTACAATGCATGTTTTTTTCACATATTTCAACACATATCACAAATTGTGAAACGGCGTTTTTATCAACAGATAGCGGAGGCCCATGGAAATGATGCATTCAGAGAACTTTTTGTTTGTATTACTCGTCGAAAAAATCGAGCTGCCGTATATGGGCACGCTCAAATAGCGGCTGAATTTTAAAAGTGTTCGCAGAAATGTTTTAGTGTTTCTGTTGAATTTATTTTTGTAAGATTTTTTTGATATGTTGGTAATTAATAGTAAATGTTTAGTAAGTTATTGTAAAAGAAAATGTGTCGAATTTTTGTGAAAAATGTAATTTAGTGTAACATTCCTGAAGGCAATTTCTGTAAAAAAAAATGGTGATTTTCTGTAAAAGAAATTTTTGTAAATTTTCATAATTTTTTTCCAATTTTGGTCCTAAAGCTGTTTGTGAATAATTATATCCTGGAAGGTGTGTAAACAGCTTAAAGAGGTTCGTTGGCCAGGAAAATCGGACCAGTTTTTCTGGAACTTTTAAGGTTTATTTTCAGAAAATGTTTGTACTTTTTGAAACAACAAAGCTATTTTAATGAAATGCCGTCGATTGTTAGTACTATATAGATTATACGGCCAACCAAATGTTCTTCTTTTAAAAACAAGACATATTTGCCATCAAAAGCATTTTTACGAGAATTCGCTACCATAATGCACTTTTTAGTGAATTTTCGTAGAAAAAATTGACTAATGGGGAGATCCCGACTTTTGAATTTTGAAAAAATTTTTGCAAATGAGCGCGAACTAGAACCCCTACAACCCATATCCGGGGTCAGTTTCAATTTTTATATGTTTATATATATATATATATATATATATATATATATATATATATATATATATATATATATATATATATATATATATATATATATATATATATATATATATGGTATATGTATCACACCGATAACTCAAAAAATAATGGGCCGATTTTAATAAAATTTGGCATGTACCTTCCTTTTCTAAATGGCCTTGACAAGTTGTTTGTTAGCCAGGAAAATCTGACAAGGTTTTCCGAGAAAACTTTGAGTTTTCATTAAAAAAAAATTATCTCAAAGAATAATGGGCCGATTTTGATAAAATTTCGCATGTACCTTCCTTGTCTAAATGGCTTTGATAAGTTCGTTAATCAAAAAAATCTGACGAGGTTTTCCAGAAAAATTTTGAGTTTTCATTTGAAAAAAAAATTTATTTAAAAAAATAAAAAATCCATGATAACCAAATTTGGTAGGTAGGTTTACGATATAAAAAGTAAACTATACACCAAAATTTAGATTTCTATGTTACAAGAAAAAAAAGTTATAATAAAATATTTTGTGCCAGATCATTTCTATGAAAATTCACTACCATAACGCACTTGCTGCGTCTTTGTGTTTTTATTATATGAATCAATATTTTCTAATGCACATTGTCAATATACAAACTATTGGAGATAATTATACCAAATTTGGTACACATCATCATCTGTGGTGATATCAAGTCCCACAAAGGAAACAACGACAGAGTTTTAAGGTTACACTGCAGTTTTCATTTATTTATATATATATATATATATATATATATATATATATATATATATATATATATATATATATATATATATATATAGGTTTAACTTTTTTGAAAAAAAAAAATAGAGAAAAGTTTTAAAACGCAATATTTTTTAAAGTATTGAAGTGATTCAAAATTTGCAAATGTATAGGAGATGCCAAAGTAAAGTTGGTACCCAAATTTCAAATTAAATGATTCACGAGGTACAAAGTTACTCGAAAATAAATAATTTGTAAAAAATAAACAATGTACGACATCAGTTTAAATTGCATTAGGGATTTCGCACATTTAACGTTGACAAGGATTGTGTGTGTCTCAATTTAGGCTAGATAAATTCAAAATCGACCAAGGGACACAACAGTCATTAAATATAAATAAGCAGAATTGTCAAATATAATAAAAGTTAACAAATAATAACATTTAATTTGAATCTTAAAATGAAAACATATGGGCCTAACACATGTTAACGCAATACCCATAAATTTTGAATTACCAAACAGTTGTGATATTTTAAATTAAAACTTGATTGTTCTTTACAAGTCTTTGCATCATATGTCAATGCTGCGCTACTGTCATCTGTGTTTTTAAACGCTGCCATGGTGACAATCTCGGTACTTTAGTACGGTACACGGTACATCCAACAAATCCAACATGTAGCCCAGGTTCTGTTCTGAAAACAGCAAATAGGAAGGCGGAACCTTGAAATCTTTCTTTCACATCCATTGAAGTAATCGTGATATTATTTTTATTTCAGCGAAAACACGTTAGAAATAAATTATCAGAAGAAGATCATCCAGTGAGATAAAAATTCAAGTCGAGATCTCCTTATTAGTCAATTTTTTCTATTATAAAAAATGTTCTTGTCGTATCCATTAAGGGCTTCTTTGTCATTGCATCACAGAGATGTTTCTCATCAGTACATACATTATTTAAAGCCGTTTTATATACACATCAACCCCTTCCAAAACTGAAATGCACTAATAACAATAATTGTACCAAAAAATCACCCTTGCTGCCAAATGTATTAGAATTTACGTTTCTCCAAAGGGTAATACTATCGTTAATGTGTCTCTTTAAACAAGCCGGTTTAAAACAAAGCAAAGGGGTGAGATATACCCGCATCTTCGAATGGTCCTCGATTACTAAAGATTTTCATGACAACGATGTACTTCTTCCTTGTTTCAAATATTCCGGCAATGATTAAGAAAGAGATAGCAAGTGGTGACGTTTAGTGGTAAGAAAGAGGGTACACTTCTTTAGGAAGCGCACATGTGCTTCGGAGGACTAAAAAAGGGACTAAACGTCAATGATCTAGGGAATTATTTCAGAGAAGCATAAGGGTGGCAGTATCGGTAAAAGCAGATAAAGGGTTGAAGTCTGCAAAGCGGCGACGAAAAAGGGTTAATTTATAGATGGTTTTCCAGCTCTAATTAACACGGCGATGACTTATTGGAAATTAAAAGTTATCCAGGGACATTTATCTTATATATACAAGCGGGGATTTAAATTAGAAGTTTGAAATTTTCTTTCGACCTGATCCTCTATCGGCGGTGATTAATCTGAACTCTCTAATTATGTTTGTCAAGTTTAATTATCAAACGAAACCCGAAAAATACTGTTGTTTATTTTAGTAATATAAACCCCTTAGTTGGCTGTGCATGCTTAAAACTTGTTTGCGGTTTCCTTGAATTCAAAAACAAATAGATTGTAATAATATATCTTTAATGCATTTTCAGTATATTTTTCTTTCTTGGTGAGAAACTATTAACAAAAAACTCGGGACGCAGCAAGTGCGTTATGGTAGTGAATTTTTATTAAATGCTTCAAATTTAAATAACTCAATTTTCTATAAACTTAGAGAGTTTAATTTCAATACGTAGTAAGATTTTTCCTAAGGCAAGATATCCACAAAATTTCATTAAAATAACTTTGTAATTTTCGGAGAAAAAAATTTTTTTCGAAAGAAAATTTAAAATTTGAATAACTCAATTTTCTCTAAACTTAGAAAGTTGAATTTTGGTACGTAGTAAGGTTGAGGCAACATATATAGTAAATTTCATTGAAACAGCTTTGTTACTTTCGGAGAAAAAAAATTTTTTCGAAAGAAAACTCAAAATTTTTCCGGAAAACCCCGTCTGATTTTTCTGGATAACGAACTCATCCAAGCCATTAATAAAAGACAGGCACTTGCCAAGTTTCATCGAAATCGGTTAATTATTTTTTGAGTTATCATATATATATATATATATATATATATATATATATATATATATATATATATATATATATATATATATATATATATATATATATATATATATATATATATATATATATATATATATATATAAACATATAAAAATTAAACCTATTTACAAATGAACTTTAATAAGATATTATGCTGTGACAATACCTCTCTCAAGCACCCTAAAATATAATCAAAATGTGCACAGTTATATATGTTTTATTTCTTTTTCCCTTGTCTTAATACACTACATATTTTATGACAATCGATTTAATTTACTTATTTGATTTCATAAATAGTCGGTTAATAGTGACTTGGAATGAAGTAGACACCACATCTTCAAACATATTAAGAGAATATGAGTAAATCAACAGCAACTGGGAATGAATTTGGTCAGTCGCCCAGCCACGTGGTTAAAAAACACTGTTTGTATGAGTGGTTAGAACTCTAGCTCTAAATAAAAGGACTGTAACAGCGGCAGAAGCAGAAGTCAATCGAAGGTTTGTGTATTCGGAAAGAAACTATTGACTATTAATAACACATGAGTCAATAAGAAAAGCATTGACTAACCAACAGCAACCACATACTTATGATTTAAACATAAATGTTTCAAATTTGAATAGCTCAATTTTCTGTAACCCTAGAAAGCTGAATTTTGGCACATAGTTAGGTATTTCCCAAAGCAATATGTAGACCAAATTTTATCGAAATTTTCGGAAAAAAAATTTTTTTTTGAAAGAAAACTCAAAATTTTCCCGGAAAACCCCGTCCGATTTTCCTGGCCAACGAACTCATCCAAGCCATTAATAAAAGAAAGGCACTTGCCGAGTTTCATCTAAATCGGTTAATTATTTTTTGAGTTATCAGACGGATATATATATATATATATATATATATATATATATATATATATATATATATATATATATATATATATATATATAAGCATATAAAAATTCAAACTGACCCCGGATATGGGTTCTAGGGGTCCTAATTCGCGCTCATTTGAAAGAATTTTTGCAAAGTCTCACCATCGATACCTCTCTATTAGTGAATTTTTTTAATAAAAATTCACTAATAGAGAATGGCCAAGCACAATTTACACCAAAGTTTTCTTTCTTAAAATAACAAAGTCTGGAGGCAGGAAATGCCTTATAGTAGAGATTTTTTATTTTGCATTTTTCACGACAGCTATCTATATATACACATCGGAAAAGTCTAGGGATGTTTTTTTAAATGCAGGTATTTTTTCCTTGATATGATTTAAGAAGAAAACAAAAAATGTATGGTATAGGTAAGTCTTTAATATTACATAAAATGAAATGTTTTATTCAAAAAACCTAGAAGATTATATATATATATATATATATATATATATATATATATATATATATATATATATATATATATATATATATATATATATATATATACTGAAAACCACTATTTTAAGAATTTTTCAAAAATTTTCGAGCATGTGAGAAAAAATAGAATACAAAGTATGACCGTCATGTTGAGTAATTACAGCTCTACATTTATTGCTCATAGACAAAATGAGATTGTCAAGGTCTCCTTGTTGGTTTGCCCACTCTGCTGTCAGAAGCTCTTAAGAATGTAAACACATTGTGAGTGTTGCCCGTATGTGGAGTAATTCTTCGTTGAAGCATATCCCAGACATGCTCTATCGGATTCAGGCCCGGGGATTGTGCTGGCCATGGTAAAACTTTAATTCCTACGTTATCCAACCCGTTGGTTACGCTCCATGCGGCATGTGGACGGGCATTATCATGCATTAGGTGGAAGTTTTGACCAACAGCGCCTGCAAATGGATGCACGATGGGTAGAACAATGCTATCCAGATAGAGCAGGGCTGTTAGGAAGCGATTTGGAAAAACGAGTTCGGTTCTGTCGCCAATAATTATTCCTCCCTCCGCCATTATTGTACCACCTCTGTATGTGTACACTTCCTGAATATGTCTTAAGCGTTCCACATTTCCAGGTCGTCTACACACCCTTATTCGACGGGAATCCGGGTGGAAATCAAACCTAGATTCGTCTGTGAATAAAACTGTAGCCCAGTTATCTGCAGTCCAATTCAGATAATTTTGACCCCCATCCAATCTTGCAGCGCGATTGCCTGTGGAAATAGGTGAACATCAGAGTGAACGTTTACTAGTGAGGTTTGCTTCGTGAAGACGATTTCTCCCAGTGTCTCGGCTAATGATTGGATTATTCGCCCTTTGCAGAGTTGTAACCAATTCAGGTGCCGTAATTGTAGGCTGCTTCTGGCAGTCAAACATAAAAATCTATCCTGACCTACCGTCGTAGAGCGTACTCGTCCTGGATGTTGCTCGGCCGGACCGCCAGTTTCTCTAAAACGCCTCCATAAACGACTTATCACACTTTGGGAAACACCCATCCGCGGAGATACTTCATTCAGCCGCATGCCCGCTTGAAGAAGGCCTACCGCTTGATTCATTTCGTCTAAAGCCAAATGTCGCCGTTCCATGGTAAAACATAATATTTTAAATGCAGCTATTAAGCAACAACTGAAGAATGATTGAATTCGGAACCAAATTCAAGGGTAAATATAAAAATTCTACTTTTATCATATATCGGGTTTATCACTTTTGATATCATTTTAACTTTTTTTTAACAACAGATGGTTTTATATTGAGTGACTGGTTAAATACATACACCGTGAGTGCAATTTGATCGATTCCGAAATCAATTTGTTCCCTTTTAGTAAATTTTCTTTAAAAAAATTCACTAATGAGGAGATCCCGACTTTTGAATTTTGAAAAAATTTCTTCAAATGAGCGTTAATTAGGCCCCCCAAAACACATATCCGGGGTCAGTTTCAATTTTTATATGTTTATATATATATATATATATATATATATATATATATATATATATATATATATATATATATATATATATATATATATATAACACCGATAACTCAAAATATAATGGGCCGATTTTAATTAAATTTGGCGAATACCTTCCTTTTGCAAATGGCTTGGATAAGTTCGTTAGCCAGGAAAATCGGCCCAGGTTTTCCTGGAAATTTTTGGGTTTTCCTTCAAAAAAAATTTATATCTCCGGAATTAACAAAGTAAGGGCAACCAAATTTAGCACGCTGGTTTATGTTATTATAGGTGAGGCGCCTACCAAAATTCAGCTCTGTAGGTCAAAAGACAAAAAAGTTATGGGCATTCAAAGAAAAATAAATTGGGGTTTTCCTCAAAACGTCAAAGTGACAATTGAAAACGTCGAAATTCGCAACATTTAGGCAAAGAACTTGAATCTAATACGGGCTCTGGAAAGAAAATGTCTTAAGGAGAATGTTTTACAAACCCTGAAGTCTTAGTTTCAACCGTCATCGTCCTTCATTTTACTAAAATATTTCCAGAAAATTCATTTCAAATAGACCCTTTCTCTTAAGCTTGGCAGTAGCCTTAGCTATAGAATTTATCGTTTAATGGTATATAATTTTTGTAGAATTTTCGTAAAAAATCAATAAAGTTCAATATATGCGTTATTATACAAGATATGAAAAAATATTGTATACATTAATTGTACGGTGTCTTGAGCTACACCTTAAAAAATTATTGCTATCATCACAGGATGGCCCATAAGTCGTTGGTGATACAAATAAAAAAAAATTTGTGGTAAACGCCTTATGTTTTTGCATTTTCCTTCGAAATATAATGCATGTTTGTAAGTTAAGAAATTCTGGACGCAGCAAGTGCGTTATGGTAGCGAATTTTGATTAAATGCTTCATATTTGAAAAGCTCAATTTGCTATTAACCTATAAGCTTGACCAAGAAAGGGATTTTTTCGGTTACATTTTAAGTTTACTTTCGGAAATTTCTGTACGTTTTCAAACAATAAAATTATTTTGATGAAACATGGCACATTGTTTTTACTATATATGTTATACTGGTAACCAAATTTGACGCCTGCTTTCTGAAAAAAAAAACACATATTTGCTATTAAAAACATTTTAATGAAAATTCACTACCATAACGCACTTGCTGCGTCCAGAATTTTTTTGTATTATTTTAAAATATCCCTTATCCGATGTGCGTATATATATATATATATATATATATATATATATATATATATATATATATATATATATATATATATATATATATATATATATATATACTTATTTATTGTTATCTTAATTATACAGCATGTCTCACAAAAAAGCTTAACTTGTGCTTGCAAATTACATAATTTTAAACTTCTTCCAAAAAAATCAAACTATCAAACGGTTTTCTTCTGTCACTTTCCAAATTTCCTCTGAACTTCTCTCCCCTGCAATCCCAAATCTCACCAATATATCCACTGTAGCATTTTATATTTAAATTTACTTTGGTATAAAAATAATTACTTTTCTACAACTCTATCTCTCCAAAAATTTAAATTCTTCTACGACAAAAATTTGACATTACGTTTAATATATATATAGGTATATATATATATATATATATATATATATATATATATATATATATATATATATATATATATATATATATATATACATATATATATATATATATATATATATACAGGGTGTTTCTGGTTCAAAAATGGTTGATCTACATTACATGTGTACACTCACTACCAAAAAAAAACAACATTTTTTCCATATAAAAATGCTTAGTCTTTGGAATGCAGCATGATCAAAATATTTGTTTTCTTCTGTTATGGATAATTTCCAGAAAAATTAAAATATTGGCGTGACATTTTGGATGCAGAGGTTTTCTAGGACGGGGAGTTTAAATATGTTATTGTTAATGACACTGCTGATAGAGAGCGCCACCTGTAAGAGTGTGCTTGCAGTCAATTGGTCCTAATATATTTAACACCTTATATACCGACGTTTCATACACCTTCTTTTAATCTCCTATCAATTTTAAGCAAAAAAGTATACCAGATCGAAATCTCTTACACACACACCATTTTCGAGGTATTTCAAGTTTTGTATGTCGACTTTGGGTCAAAAATTTATTTTGCGTTGAAAGGAGAAAAATCATCGAAATTAAATTTTTACCATTTTATTGCAATTGGTATATATTAACTATATATTCTTCTTTCTTGTTTATCACTTGTTGTTTGAAAAAAGCACTAAAAAGAAACGATCATACAGATAAAACATAAAAACTGATAAAAGACCCTAAACAAGCCATTCTAACAGACTGGTTTCCATCGTTACTGGAATGTACACTGTACTTTTACGTTTTCATCCTAACGTGTAGTCTTGATTTTTACGTTTGCCACTTATTAGTTATTTTCAAGTTAGTAATTTCGTTCTCCGTAATTTTTCCGTTTATTAAACATGGAAAATGTTATCAACGCTGAATTAACAGATGAATATTATGTATGTATGGGCTTTTGGCAACTGTTATGAAGCTAAACCGCTATATAAAGAAGCCTTCCGGAATCTGTGAAGTCCACACAGAAGGACTTCAATGGACTGACCGCAGGCTGCGAGAAACAGGTACTTACGACCTCTAATACATCGAGTTGTCTCTTTTGACTTCAGTATTTTCTTCTCACCAGGTTCCCTTAATAATGTTCCTGGTGAACGGCATGTACCACAAAATGCACTAACTACTTAATTTAAAAAGGCTGTTCTGAATAAAATTTAACAAAATTCAAAAAAAATCTCTGGACGCAGCAAGTGCGTTATGGTAGTGAATTTTCATAAAACTATTTTTTAATAGCAATAATGTGTGTTTTTTTAAGAAAACGGGCATCAAGTTTGGTTACCAGTATAATCTATATAGTAAAAACAATGTGCCATGTTTCATCAAAATAACTTTATTGTTTGAAAATGTAGAAAAATTTCCAAAAGTAAACTTAAAGTGTTCCCGAAAAAACTCGTTTTTTGGTCAACCTTATTGGTTAATAGCAAATTGAGCTATTCAAATATTAAGCATTTGATCAAAATTCGCTACCATAACGCACTTACTGCGTCCAGATAAAAATGTTTTTAATTGCAAATATGTGTGTTTCCTTTTTAAGAAAGCAGGCATCAATTTTGGTTACCAGTATAACCTATATAGTAAAAACAATGTGCCATGTTTCATCAAAATAACTTTATTGTGTGAAAATGTACAAAAATTTCCAAAAGCAAACTTAAAGTGTTCCCGGAAAAACTCGTTTCTTGGTCAACCTTATAGGTTAATAGCAAATTGAGCTATTCAAATTTGAAGCATTTAATGAAAATTCGCTACCATAACGCACTTGCTGCGTCCCGAATTTCTTTTCTTACAAACATGCATCGCTGAAAAATTCAAAAATGCAATAACATAAGGCGTGTTTGATTAAAAAAAAAAAAAGAAAATTTGTATCACCAACGACTTATGGGCCACCCTGTGATTGTAGAAATATTTTTTTAAGATGTAGCTCAAGACACCCTATAATTAATATATACAAATTTTCTTCATATCTTGTGTAATAACGGATATATTGAGCTTTATTGATTTTTGACGAAAATTCGACAAAAATTATATACCATTAAACGATAAACTCTAAAGCTAAGGCTACTGCCAAGTATCAGAGAAAGGGTCTATTTAAAATGAATATTCTGGAAACATTTTAGTAAAATGAAGGACAATGACGGTTGAAACTAAGACTTCAGAGTTTGTAAAACATCCTTCTTGAGACATTTGATTTCCATATTCCGTATTAGATTCAAGTTATTTGCCTAAATGTTGCGGATTTTGACGTATTAAATCGCAACTTTGACGTTTTGAGGAAAACCCCAATTTATTTTTCTTTAAATGCCTATTACTTTTTTGTCTTTTGACCTACATAGCTAAATTTTCGTAGGTAGATTACCTATAAGGATATTAACTAGCGTACCAAATTTGGTTGCCCTTACTTTGTTAATTCCGGAGATATAAATTTTTTTCGAAAGAAAACACAAAATTTTCCGGGAAAACCTGGACAGATTTTCCTGGCTAACGAACTTATCCAAGCCATTTGCAAAAGGAATTTTTCCACCAAATTTAGTCAAAATCGGGCTATTATTTTTTGAGTTATCGGTGTGATACATATATATATATATATATATATATATATATATATATATATATATATATATATATATATATATATATATATATATATATATATATATATATATATATATATATATATATATATATATATATATATATATATATATATATATATATATATAAACATATAAAAATTGAAACTGACCCCGGATATGTGTTCTAGGGGGCCTAGTTCGCGGTCATTTGAAGAAATTTTTTCAAAATTCAAAAGTCGGGATCTCCTCATTAGTGAATTTTTTTTAAGAAAATTCACTAATAGGTACTACAGAAATGGCAAATCATTTGGGAGCATCCATCTCAACGATACGAAGAGTTCTCTGTGAGCAACAATTGCGCCCATACCACATTCAACGTGGGCAGGCGCTATCATCTGAAAGAGATTATTTACCTCGCCAACAATTTTCTGAATGGTTTGAGAATTTCTTAAACTGTGTTTTGTTCAGGAAGGAGGCTGGATTTAAGCGCGATGGTATCCTTAATTTTCATAACAGCCATGTTTGGGCAGAAGAAAATATCCGCGCAAGTTTTGAAAATCCTCATCAACAGCAATTTTTCTTAAATGTATGGGGTGGAGTTGTAGGTGTGAATTTGATAGGACCATTTTTCTTACCTCACAGACTAAATGCTGCAACTTATCTTTAATTCTTGCAAAATGAAGTAAACGGGTTACTGGAATATGTACCTCTTGACATAAGAAATGATATCTGGTTTATGCATGACATAGCCCCCGTACATTTCGGCATAAATATAAGAAATTACCTAAATGATACTTTTGGATACAGATGGATAGGCCCAGACGGACTTCAGCCGTGGCCGGCTCGATCCCCTGATTTAAATACTATGAACTTTAATTTGTGGGGGCAACTCAAAACTATTGCTTATAAAACAATTGGTAAAAATGTTGATGATATGGGGCAAAGAATTATTGTTGACAGATGCGAATAAATTAGATATACTCGTGAAAAACTTCACAGGAACTTCAATTCTCCGCAGAACTCAAAAGTGTATTGAAATGGAAGGTAGTCCTTTTGAACATTTTTCGTAATAAGGCATCATAGATGTTATAAAAAAATTAATTTCTGCAGTGTCTGTTATCAGTTTTTATGTTTTGTCTGTACGATTGTTTCTTATCAGTTCTTTTTTTCGAGCAAAATGTAATACACAAACAGGAGAAGTTAACAGTTATTATATATCTATCACAATAAAAAGATCAAAACATTTTTTCTTTAATTTTTGTTCATCAACGCAAAATTAAATTTTGACCCGACATCGACATGAAAAAAATTGAACTATATCGAAAATGGTGTGTCTACGAGATTTCGACACAGGATACCTTTTTTTGCTTTAAATTGATAGGTATTTAAAGCAGCTCTACGAACAGTTGGTATACGGGGTGTCAAACAAATTAGGGCCAATTGAATGCAAGCCTACTCTTATATGTGGCGCTCTCCGTAAGCAGTGCCATTAACAATTACTTATTTATATTCCTCGTCCTCGAAAATCCCCGTATCCAAAATTTCAGGCCATTATTTGATATTTTCCGGAAATTATCCATAAAAAAAGGAAAAAACAAATAAGTTTAACACGCTGTGTTTCAAGAGAGGGGGGGGGTAGGGGGGGGGGGGCAAGAAGAAGAGAATATAATAGGTATAATATAATAAATATATAATATACTTGTATGATAGACATTCTTATACTAAACATAAAAGTCTGGACGCAGCAAGTGCGTTATGGTAGTGAATTTTCATAAAAATGTTTTTAAAAGCAAATATGTGTTTTTTAAGAAAACAGGCATCAAATTTGGTTACCAGTATCACCTATATAGTAAAAACAATGTGCCATGTGTCATCAAAATAAGTTTATTGTTTGAAAACGTACAAAAATTTCCGAAAGTAAACGTAAAGAGTTCGGGAAAAAACCCTTGGTCAACCTTATATTTCAAATATAAAGCACTTAATCAAAATTCGCTACCATGACGCACTTATTGCGTCCAGAATTTTTTTTCTTACAAACATGCATTATATTTTGATGGAAAATGCAAATATGCAATAACATAAGGCGTGTTCGAAAAAAAAATTGTATCACCAACGACTTATGGGCCAGCCTGTGATTGTAGAAATAATTTTTAAGATGTAGCTCACCCTATAATTAATGTATACAATTTTTTTCCTATCTTGTATAATAACGAATATATTGAGCTTTATTCATTTTTTACGAAAATTCGACAAAAATTATATACCATTAAACGATAAACTCTATATGAATTTTCTGGAAACATTTTAGTAAAATGAAGGACAATGAAACTAAGACTTCAGCGTTTGTAAAACATTCTTCTTGAGACATTTTATTTCCATAGCCGCTATTAAATTCAAGTTCTTTGCCTAAATGTTGCCAATTTTGACGTTTTAAATCGCGACTTTGACGTTTTGAGGAAAACCCCAATTTATTTTTCTTTAAATGCCTGTAACTTTTTTGTCTTTTGACCTACAGACCTAAATTTTGGTAGGTAATTTGGTTTCCCTTACTTTGTTATTTCCGGATATATAATTTTTTTTCGAAAGGAAATACAAAATTTTCCGGAAAAAACTCGACCCATTTTCCGGGCTAACAAACTTGTCTAAGCCACTTGCAAAAGGAAGGTATTCACCAAATTTAGTCAAAATCGGCCCATTATTTTTTGAGTTATCGGTGTGATACATACATACATATATATATATATATATATATATATATATATATATATATATATATATATATATATATATATATATATATATATATATATATATATATATATATATATATATATATATATATATATATATATATATATAAACATTTAAAATCGAAACTGGCCCCGGCTATGTGTTTTAGGGGGCCTAATTAGCGCTCATTTGAAGAAAATTTTTTGAAATTCAAAAGTCGGGATCTGCTCATTAGTGAAATTTTTAAAGAAAATTCAGTAAAAGTTACAGATATAAAAATATTTAGAAGCGTCTTAAAAGTAGGTACCTAGTAGTCTGGACGCAGAAAGTGCGTTATAGAAATGAATTTTCATAAAAACGTTTTTAATAGCAAATATGTCGTTAATGCAAGCAGGTATCAGTTTGGTTACCGGTATAACCTATATAGTAGAATCAAAGTACCACATATTATAATCAAAATAACTTATGGTTTGAAAATTTACAAAAATCTGAAAATAAACTTTAAATGTTTCCGACAAAACCGGTTTCCTAGCCAATGAACCATCGGCTAATAGTAAATTGAGTTATTGAAATTTGAAGCATTTAATGAAAATTCGCTACCAAAACACACTTGCTGCGTCTGGACATATATTTTTTTCTTACAAACATGGATCATATATTTCGATGAAAAATGCAAAAATGCAAAAATGCAATAGTATAGGAAATGTTCGAAAACAAAATGTAGGTATCACCAACGATTGGGATTATTAGAAAATCTTTCTGCCCTTACCAATGCAGCTTTTATGTAGTTTTCTTCTGCATTCCTACAAAATTAAAAACTTATCAATTGGCAGATTAAAATGATTTTCCATGTTTTGTAACTAGGCCTTGGTTTACAAGGTGAATTATTTAGTAGAATAGATCAACGGGTTTACGGGAACGGTCCCGGGCGCCAGATTTTGAAAGGGTTTACTCCCTACGAGGCTGTCTGCGACCTCGTCACAAGACTCCGACCACTGGTGTGATCAGAGTGCTTGGATAGCTCTGTGGAGAGGGTCCGGTAGCCTTTGCTGTAACAGGCCGTGTAGTTACCTCCGGGGTGGCGGGCTTTAATCGATACCCCGACAATTCCCTGACCTTCTAAAATTCTATATAGATCTAGCAGATTCATTTAAGGGGTGACATAGACTAGATATTCTATTTACAGCGTTTATTAGGAAACCATATATACAAAGATTCAACAAGATTCAAAATCCTGATAATGTCTACTACACTACCCTATCTTGTATAATATACTTTAGAGGACGGACGAGGCAATACTAGTCAATTACTTGTACGGAGGAAGATCCGACGTCGGTTTGACCCTCTGTACCCTGGGTCTAGAGATCCGACCACGAATATCCCGGGCACCGCGGTTTACGATTCAGAGATCCAGATCATAGATGGACCACCACGGTGGGAGTCACATAATCGACCAAGCAGCGTATCCTCGGGCGAAGGTGATGTCGTGAAAGTCAAGATACCTCGACACCTGTGGGTGTCGAGAACAAAAAGTCAGTCGGTGGGAGGCGGTTGTGACGGGATACTGCCGCGAACTAATTTGATCTAAGCTTACTTGTGTCATTACAGCGTCTAAACCAGGGTCAAATCAGGACGGACGGGCGTAATTCACTTGAAAAGTCTGTGTCACTACAGCATCACTTTTCGAATGACTTAAAACACGCTAACAGTACTAGGATACGGAGAGAGAGGGGTTTTGTCTCGGACACACGATCTCGACGTCGCCGAAGGGATACGATAATAAGATAAAATATATGAAAATTGGCTATCTTTAAAGTATGAAAATTCGCTATCGCTAAATATCATAAAATTAACAAAGATCTTACCTATTCGAATAAACTAACGGGACAATTCTTACTGTGTACGATACTAGACGGACGGTACTTAACTCCGAAGACTAATTACAATTAAACGGCGGAGTTCTTTATTTATCTAACACGGATTTTGCTCTATAAAATCTTCAACCTTGATGCTACCAGTAGAAAACTCTTTCTGCCCTCAGTCGTTATTGTATCTCCAGCCACCGGCTGAAAAATCTAATCGGTGGAGATACCTTATCCTTATTTTGTGCAGATATGTTTTTATTCTGAAGCGATAATTCAAAAATGCGTTCTTGTTAAGCACATTAATGGCAAATAAATATTTTAACTCCGGAGAATATTTTTTATCAGTATGATTTGTATTACATTTATTTCCGAACGGTCGCTCTTGATATCTACGGCTGTCCCGAAATATCTGCTTCATTACAGTTTAATTGGCCAATAAACTGGGAAATGATTGTCAAAATTCTGGATTGACTTAAGTAAAACAACGTGTTTCCATGGAAGCAAATAATATATATATATATATATATATATATATATATATATATATATATATATATATATATATATATATATATATATATATATATATATATATATATCAACATCCATAATAACAGACTTGATAAATAAACTTTTTTTTGTATTTTAACCTAACAAATCATAGTTCTGTAACCGAAACGGCAAACCAAAAATGTTGATGCTCACCTACTTAGTTTTTCACGTAGACCCGAATTTTGTAAGAAAACGTCGATTACCCTATTTGAAAATCAAAAGTTACTCCTCGTCACTCAAAACAGAGAGGGGTAAATATCAAAAATATGTTTAAGCATGTCTGCCGTCCTCCAGATTAAAAAAATTAATTGTTTTCGAGATATCCCCTTGTGACACTTTAAAAACTCACCCTGTATATTGTAATGATGATGACTCCAAAAAATAAACATCTTGTATGTGACTCAATTTCTAATTACACTGATTTCTTTGTGAATAGAGAGGAGTAGCATATTTTCAAAATTTTAAATTTTGATGGCGAACCATTTTCAAATTAGCTGGAACAAACTGTATTTTTGTAGCCCTCTTTAAAGGCCTTTTTTCGACAGCGGGGAATTTTTAAATATGACAAGTTGAACTAGATCTTATATTTTGTTTTACAAACTGTGGAAATCGTAGTCGTAACCATTTAAGAACATCTGCCTAAGAAGTGGCCACAAAGTTAAACTGATGCTCTTTAGCAACACAGTACCCAGGCCGTGACTATAGCATCAACGTTACAGGTGGTAAATCCTTGTAGAATACACTTAGCCAATGTGTCTTATTGACTCCTTACAAGAGTCAGTAGAATTACAATATATTAGATTCTGGTGTGGAATGGGTAGTTGAACATGCATTAGTTTACCTGGAAATAATACGTGTAGTTCTCCAGGCGTGTTTCGACTTAGAGCCTATAAAATTTACTTTTAGAGCAACAAATAAAGCTATGTAATCACAATTAAAATACACCACCTAGAACCCATATCCGGGGTCAGTTTCAATTTTTATATGTTTACATATATATATATATATATATATATATATATATATATATATATATATATATATATATATATATATATATATATATATATATATGTATGTATCACACCGATAACTCAAAAAGTAATGGGCCGAGTTTCATAAAATTTGGCACCTACCTTTCTTTTGTAAATGGCTTGGATAAGTTCGTTAGTCGGGAAAATCGGACGAGGTTTTCCGGGAAAATTTTGAGTTTTCATTCGAAAAAAAATTATATCTCCGGAATTAACAAAGTAAGGGCAACCAAATCGTACGCGGGTTCATATCATCATATGTAAGCCATTTACCAAAATTTAGCTCTGTACGTTAAAGGGCAAAAAAGTTACAGGCATTTAAAGAAAAATAAATTTGGGTTTTCCTCAAAACGTCAAAGTCGCGATTTAAAATGTCAAAATTGGTAATATTTAGGCAATGCACCTGAAATTAATATGAGCTATGGAAAGAAAATGTCTCAAGAAGAATGCTTTGCAAAGCCTGAACTTTTAGTTTCAATCGTCATTGTCCTTCATTTTACTAAAATATTCCCAGAAAATTCATTAAAAATAGACCCTCTCTCTGATGCTTTGGCAGTAGTGTTGGCTATAGAGTTTATCGTTTAGTGGTATATCATTTTTGTCAAATTTTCGTAAAAAATCATTAAAGGTCAGTATATCCGTTATTATGCAAGTTACGAAAAAAATGGTATACATTAATTATAGGGTGTCTTGAGCTACATCTTAAAAAATATTTCCACAATTACAGGCTGGCCCTTAAGTCGTTGGTGATTCAATTTTTTTTTTTAATCGAACACGCCCTATGTTATTGCATTTTCCATCGAAATATAATACATATTTGTAAGAAAAGAAATTCGGGACGCAGCAAGTGCGTTATGGTAGCTCAATTTGCTGTTAACGTATAAGGTTGACCAGGAAACCAGTTTTTTCGGGAACAATTTAAGTTGAGTTTCGGAAATTTTTGTACATTTTCAAACAATAAAGTTATTTTGATGAAACACGGCATATTGTTTCTACTATATAGATTGATGCCTGCTTTCTTAAAAAAACATGTTTGCTATTAAAAATATTTTTATGAAAATTCACTTGCTGCGTCCAGAAGTTTTTATTTTTTGAGATAAAATTTTTTTTCGAATGAAAACTCAAATTTTTCCTGGAAAACCTCGCCCGATATTCCTAACTAACGAACTTATCCAAGCCATCTACAAGACGACGGTACTTGCCAAATTTTATCAAAATCGGCCTATTATTTTTTAAGTTATCGGTGTGATACACACACACACACACACACACACACACACACACACACACACACACACATATATATATATATATATATATATATATATATATATATATATATATATATATATATATATCTATATATATATATATATATATATATATATATATATATATATATATATATATATATATATATATATATATATATATAAAAATAGCAACTGACCCCGGATATGGTTTCTAGGGGCGCTCAGGAGCGCTTATTTGCAAAAAATTTTCAAAATTCAAAAGTCGGGATCTCCGCATTAGTGAAATTTTTCTACGAAAATTCACTAAAATTAATACTTTTTATTTAAACAGACCTTGAAGATCGGGTTTAGAGGCCCCGATACACGCTCATTTGAACAATTTCTCAGATTACACTCATCCTTGTTTTTGAATGAAGGTGTTACGGTCACCTTTTTGCGACCGTACCATTCTGCTGGACTCTACAGAATATATGAGACAATTGTAATAACCACTACACCTTTTTAATATAAATAGCAAATAAACTATCCAAACAATAAAGAACCATAAAAATTAGCTACATAATTATTTGGTAAACACCCTACTAGCCTCCCGCTAGAGGATAAAATCTTTACAATGATATCTAACGGCCAAAAAGGGCGAGATAATATTCTTATATTTTATTTTCGTCAAAGGGAATTGTGTTTGTTAAATGAGGATTTACCCGCGCATAAATCAAATGATTTATGGCTTTTGACAACTGAGACATAACGACAAATGTTGCCACCACTGAGAATCATAAATAAGATAAGCATCTAACGAACAAACTTGCCGGTTAAAACCAAGAAGTTCTCAATCGAGATGCGTAAAAAAACTACCGCACGGCCTTCTCTCTCAGACACAAAGAGTCTAAATAAGTTGTGACCTGCCGTCCGAAGGGTGGAGCGGTCAGTTGGAAAAATTCCAATACAAAAGTCTCGAGCGCCATCACTTTCTAAATAGACGGTTTAGGGAGAAAGTGGAAGCCCTAAAGAAAGAACGGCAGAATAATGAAGACGGACCACCCTGCGAATGCCGGATGCCTGGGTAGTATTTAGTGAAGAAGGTTGCTGTCCAGGGGTCGGAATTGCTTTAGGTTCAGGGGAAACTTATGCTAGTGAGTAAAAGCTGAATGTACAAAAATACAGATTTATTGAAATAAGAAATATAAAAAAATAGAAATAATTACAAAATTAAACGAATATTCCCGCCAGGGTTATAAGATTGAAAGCAATGTAAATAGAGCTGAGTGTTTACCCCTCTCGTTTCCGCCCTTACCCAATTAGAAGATGATTTGTCACGGAATTATTCTGGTTCCAGCAGCTTTGTACCCTAATGGGCTATGGTTAATTTACTTAATAACAACGGCGACACCTTACGATATCCAGCCCCTCGCTGACCACCTATCGGGTCAAGTTGGGAGGTGAAATATCGTAAGCTATATATAGACCTTCAAGTCCCAAATTTAATCCTCTGGAATAGAAACCTAGCGGGCATGAGAGGTTTGGGAGCTTGAAGTCACTCGGTCAAAATAAAACATGTGGCTGTACCTGGATTTGTTGCGGTTGGTGATGGTACTGCTGGGGTTGTTGCTGAGGAATGACGTGTTGGGACGGGTGGGCGGCATAAGCTGCAGTTTGGTTAAATTCAAAGAAGCTCTAGCTGGAGCGAGATATAATATACATAAATCAAAATAAATGTTTCGGTTAATTGAGCTTGGATAAATTATGGAAACAAGCACACCGGTTAAAATAAAGACAGAATTCTGCAAATATTTAAAACTAGCACGGGTTAACGGTAGACTACGGGGGTAAACACCTGTATCGTGAAAATGGCCGGGCAAGAAAGTCAGGGAACAGGCAATTATATTTCGAAAACAGATGAGCTTGGAGAACAACGGAGAAGATGAAATTCAAATGTAAAAGTGAAAATACCAAAAATTATTTTGAAAAGATAAAAATATTATCAGTAAAATATTTCTCACCATAGGTTCCAGACTGCGGGTTGTCGGTATGGTTACGGTGCGAAAATTCGGGGGTTTTGTGGACGGTGACTGTTATTTTATACTGGGGGGAAAACTTGGGGTTATGACGTAATTATACTTTTACTGCGAAGGCTCTTAATTGAACAAGATATTCAAACGGCGGAACAGAACTGATGTTACCAGCCAGACGAAGCGCCTTTTATATTGGAAAATATATGCATCTTTTGCTACTTCTAGAAGCTTTGGCGTCTTTGTTCCTGTTATGGGCGAAATAAATTGAAAATTTTGTGAACTTACGAATTTTCAGTATTATTTATCAGTAGATAACATTCCAATGTTGATTTAAACTGAATGGGCCGGTGTTTTATGCAGCTTTTTATTTATATACAGGTGGTTTAAAATATGTATACGGCAGAATTCTTTGGAAATAAATATTTGCAGAATTTAATTTGTAAAGTATGAGTTGGAATTACGGTAGCGAAATGCAATTTTCGTTACAGACTAAGCAAGGGACAAGGAACATCTCGTCAGTAGAACCATTACAAGCTGACACGAACCAAGTATTTAATGAGCGCAGACCTAGTGCCGTGGTCAGATCTCGTTTGTCTATCAACAACACATCCAACTAACTACCTAAAACAAGTGCCGCGTTAGGTTAGATCTTTGGTTGTTGGCAGAAGATCATTTGTACGCAAAATAAAAAGAGGGCTAACCAAAACGGAACTGTGTTAAATATCCGCACTCATTTTTGAAATACCATTGACAACAACATGCAGGGAGTGCCTCTTCAGAAAAATAAATAACCATAGGCATATTTTCAAAGGCAATCCGTATGATGGAAGTTTATTTACGAATGTCGCACGTCAGATCCGATCGAATGCTTTAGAAATACCTAATAAAATTGCATTACTTTCCCCAAATTGTTCGAGAGCAGAATTTCAGAGATGAGTGTCGCGTCTAAGAATATCGCCAATAGATCGGTTTTGACGAAAGCCGTCTTGGCGATCACTCACGATGATTGATTTTGCGAGGTATTTTATTAGCTCTATATTGATTTTTTCCATAACTTAAGACAAAACTGATAGAATGAAAATTGGACTGTAGATTTCCAATCGGATTTTCTCTTTAGAGACAGGCTAAACTCGAGCTTGTTTCTACGTAGATTAAAATACCTTCATCTTATAGGACATCAAAAAGAGGCGACATATAATTGAAGTCAGTTTAGGAGCACAGATTACACAGAACACACTATTACTTGGGTCCCGTTGGCTGCTGATGTCTTTTTGATGTCTAAATTTTTCAATATGTGCTTAACAGTACGAGGCCTGAAAATATGTAGTCTATTTTAACTCTACAGCTGGAATAGGTGATGGGCTCTTTCACTGCGGATCAAGCGGCTCACTGAAAGAAAATACACGGGTAAATAGATCGGCCTTCTCTTTTAACAGTACAGCACATTTTACATCATTTGAAGCAGTGAAAGAAAAGCAGCTGGTGGCGAAATCTTTACCTATAAATTTTTCCATTGATCAGAAACGTCGGGTATTGTCCATACAAGAGATAGACTTTGCCCCTTATTGATTGTTTGGAGTCATTTTTCGCTTGATTAATTAACTACTTGAATCTGTTCCTTTTTGGCCCAAATGCGATATGAGCTTCGCTGCTCGGGTTTTTACGCAAAGATTGTACAGACAGAATGATTAATAACTACTGCTTAACTGAACCAGGGTTTCGATTTGGTTTTGTCATTTGCTTAATAAGATAATTCTAGTACTGGGGTTGGCACAGTCTGTGGGATTATTATTTCGAAACCAGATATCTGCTCAAGGAAAAATTCCTTAATTCCTTCCATTCAACGTATTTACGATGCCAGAGTTGTCAAGAGTACACTTGTAAAAAGTTATCTGTTTGTAGGAGATGTGTTGCGGAGAAAAGACAACGATCCGATCTGCCTAGGGGAGCCTATGTTAGTAGTTTGTGTAGTTTTCGACGTTAGTTGCTATAAGATATCAGTCACCGCCTCACTTGATCGCTTAGACCACGGCATGGTGACAGCTTCCTGCGCAATGCAACCCGAGGTCACACAGTCATCACACCCACGTATCGTTTGGCACTACAACTCCGCAAACTGGGACGAAATGCGGGATTACTTTTCCTCATTTCCATGGGCGTCTGTCTGCTTCTCTCATCCTGACCCCTCTGATATCTCACAAAACGTCACCGAAATTATCCAAGCTGGCATGGAATTATTTATCCCACGTACACAGAAAACCTTTTCAGCCACTCAAAAGCCCTGGTTCTCTAAATCCTGTGACAAGGCCAGACTTGAAAAGGTCAAAGCTCACAAAACGCTTCTACACAATCCCAGTCAAGAAAATCGTCAAGTATTTAACGACGCAAGAAACCGCTATGTCCGCATTCTTTCTGAGACAAAAAACTCGTTTAATAACCACATCAAAAACAAAGTCCTCTTAAGCTCCAACGGCGGCAAACCCTTCTGGACTCTTGCTAAATCTATCGGGAATAATTTCTGCAAAAGCACGTTCCCACCTCTTGTCTCAGGGGATGAAATTGTTTCTACCGCCCTGGGCAAGGCTGAACTTTTTGCTTCGTTGTTCGCCGCCAATTCTACTCTCAACCCACCTCCAAATGTTCAACCACCAACAATCCCCAATGTCGCACATAAAATGACGGATATCATTTTCAAAACTAAAAAGGTACGAAAGATGCTCTCTTCTCTTAATACCAGGAAAGCCTCTGGCCTTGACGATATCCCAGCAATTATTCTCAAAAAAATGCACACCAGAGCTTGCTTCTGTCCTGACTTGTCTGTTTCAGATATCTTATAATAAAGGCATATTCCCTAGTAACTGGAAAACTGCTCGATTACAACCCATACCCAAGAAATGATCCAAAGCGCTTCCTAGCAACTACAGGCCTATTTCTCTCCTTTCAGTCGTCTCTAAAGTGATGGAAAAGTATATAAACACCGAATTACTAAAATTTCTTGAAAAACATCCAGGACAGGCAGTATGGATTCCGTCAGCGCAGATCGACTGCCGACCTCCTTTCCTTTGTCACCCATTCTTGGAACAAGTCTATGGAACAACACGGTGAATCCTAGATTGTTGCTCTAGACATATCCAAAGCATTCGACCAGGTCTAGCACGTAGCGCTGCTTAATAAACTTCCGGTCTATGGCCTACCACCAAAACTTTGTACCTGGACAGCAAATTTCCTCTCCAACAGGACCATATTTGTTGTTGTGGATGGCCATTCCTCTAAACTGTAGCCAATTAATGCAGGAGTTCCTCAAGGTTCAGCTTTAGCCCCTACTTTGTTTCTTCTCCACATCAATGGCCTCCTCTCTAGCACATCCAACCCAGTTCACAGCTACATGGACGACAGCACACTCCATTCAAATATACAATATTCTAAGCCCGTCTCTTTAGCCCAATTAGATGAGGATCGCAGACTCATGGAGGGTTCTGTCTCCGTGGATCTCCAAAAAATATCAGACTGGGGAAGTAGAAATCTTGTACAATTCAACCCCACGAAAACTAAGTCTTGCTTTCTTTCTCACAAGAGATACACCAGCCCTAGACCCATCACAATGAACAATCAAGTTATTCAAAGTAATCAGTCCTTTTCTCTTGTTGGAATTTCTGTGGATCGAAATCTTAATTGGCACCAACATGTCACATCAATTGCAGAAGCGGCTGCTAAGAAATTAGGTTTCCTCTTCCGGGCTCGCAAATATTTTTCACCAGCTAATCTCTATACCTTATATACTTCACAAATAAGGCCAAACCTCGAATACTGCTCCCACATCTGGGGTGCCGCTGCCGCTTCTACACTCGCTATCCTGGACTCCATTCAAAAGAGAGCTATACGTCTCATCGGTGACCCTACCCTCACCCAAATGTTGCCATCTCTTGCTCACCAAAGTGCCGTTGGTGACCTCTCTGTCTTTTATAGATATATACACGGGCACTGCTCAGAGGAGCTTTCCTCCATAGTTCCCCCACCTGCTGCCCCCAACAGATCTACCAGGGGATTAGAGCGAATGCACCCTTTTACTGTCCAGGTCACCAGACTTGGAACATCTTGTTATGCCCGCTTTTTTGTCCCGAGGACTTCCAAGTTGTGGAATTCCTTGCCGGCACATGTTTTTTCTTCTCCTCCGAACCTCCAAACCTTCAAGTTCAGAATTAACAAGCTGCCTCTTTCCTCCTTGTCAACACCCACGGTGCGATAGTATTTAGGCTGTAAGCCCTCGTGATGTGTTGTTGAAATTAAAAAAAAAAGAAGAAAAAGATCAAAAGTAGAGGCTGTATGGTCGCGTATCTCTGGAATGCGGGTGGGAGCCTGTACTAGCTGAATCGCGCTTGATAGCAAATAGTTCAGCGGCCCGGCCATTTATAGAATGTGAAAACCTAAGCCAGTTAGGATTATGGAAAGGGTTGTTATTTTTAATAACCGATAAACGATAAAAATGTAAAATATTCCCAGAAGTAGCTATTATAGATTTACTTTTCAGCTGGGGATTTGAAAAATCATTTGTTGGTCACATAATGAATTTCGCGTAGTGTATTTCAAGTACACGACCTGGTGAACGCTGTATTTATGTGTCCGTGTGTGTGCGTATGTGTGTACTGGTATAAGTATACCTATATATGTATGTGTGTATCCAAGCAAGTCGCAGAGTATGGGAAGAACACAGTGTGCACATACCGACCGTGGAATATATGCAAACCCCTTTCTTGTAATTTAGCGAAATAAACATTAACGCTACTAAAAGCAATAAAATAAATCAAGCAGCCGAACGTCGCACACTGTTAATGGGGAAATCGGGGGAGTCTGCTGCTCTCTCTCACAAAACAACAGACGATCGTCTCTGCCGCCTTTGCCGCCGCCACCGCCGCATTACGTTTTCCACTGCTAAAAAGGAGACGAAGAAACAGCACACTCTTATGTTAGTATATAAGGCGACACATAATTACTACCTCTTGTTCATTTGTTTCGATCAATACTACTTTACCGACAGATTTAATGGTGACAATATTTTTTTCACTGCTGCTAAATTCAGTATAAACAGTGATTAGAAGATACAAACACGCAATCATCATCACAGTCTAAAAGCGATGTCGCCTTGTTGCTGAAATGATCCCTCTCTGTCTCCAATTAAATATCTGAAAACCGCTTAAAGCATTTTACTAAATATTTGGGGAGATGATAAGTAGGCTAGGGGACACATTTAAAATTATATTTGACGGATGCCACATTATAAATGTCAAGTTAAATGGTGCTTTTCTTTTAAAATTCGATTGTCGCTGAAGAACTGCGTATGTAAGTAGAAAATCGTTGCAAGTGCTCTACTGGTTCCATAAATATCAATTTTCTTAGAAATAAAATTTGGCCAAATTTTTTTGAAGGCCACCTAAATGGGGACAGAATGAAAACTCGACGTTTCGGCTCCAGTTTTGGAGCCATTTTCAAGAGGTAAAGGAAATATGTAAGGACACTCTAAGGTCTCAATCTGCCTACTCCTTAGAGTGGTGGACAAAGGTGGGTAAAGGATATATGTAAGGACAATCTAAGGCCTCAATCTGCCTACTCCTTAGAGTGGAGGACAAAGGTGGGTAAAGGAAATATGTAAGGATACTCTAAGGCCTCAATCTACATACTCCTTAGAGTGGTAGACAAAGGTGGGCAAAGGAAATATGTAAGGACACTCTAAGGCCTCAATCTGCCTACTCCTTAGAGTGGTGGACAAAGGTAGATAAAAGAAATATGTAAGGACACACTAAGGCCTCAATCTGCCTACTCCTTAGAGCGGTGGACAAAGGTGGGTTGGGTTGTTGCAGCTCGATTACGGGGCGTCAATCTGCCTACTACTCAAATCTCGCCGGAGATCGTCTGTGAGGTCTCAGTGTGTTCAACCCTAGGCCTCAGAGAGATCTGATAACCAAGTTTGTCTCACATTAAAGACCGCGGAAATCTTTCTGAACATATATATATATATATATATATATATATATATATATATATATATATATATATATATATATATATATATATATATATATATATATATATATATATATATATATAAATATGAGTGTATATAGGTAAAAACAAACACATTATATTTGTTATTATAATAGTAATATTTGTAGTGGTTACTTATATGGGAATTACTGCTGTACATATCGCTTGATATGGGTACTATTATGTACGAACAAGAACAAAAATGGCTAAGCTAGAATGAAACAAGAATCCAAAAAACGTCATGAGGTTAATTTGCAATTTTTGGCTAATGAGAAACAGTCTCAATACCACCAATAACACCACACACACGCACACACACGCGCGCGCACTAAATGTGGAGACGGACAACGATTTTTTAAAGCACAATTTACTTTAACTTCTGAACAAGGCAGAAATCAACAAGAATAGGTGTGGTTTCAGCAAGACGGAGCCCTGCCACACTTTACCCGCCAAGATAGAGACATTCTAAATAACATGTCTGGAGATAGATGTATTGGGCGTGGTGGCCCGGTAAACTGGTCCGCAAGGTCTCCTGACCTCGCGTCTTTAGATTTTTTTTTGGGGACTTATAAAAGAGACAGGTATGGCTATAACACCAACCACGCCAGAACATTTCAGAGACTGGATTAGACAAGCATGTACGTTAGGTTGTGCTGCTTCGGCGTGATGATTTTCATTTCCCGTCGCGTGCATACAACCACCCTCGCTGCATAAACCACAAGAAAAATGTCTTGTTCCTACCCGCCAAGGAAGTTACGGCACTTGGGGGGATAGGGGTGCTGTGCGAGGTAGGCAGGGTTTAAGAAGGATGTGGCTTAAAGATGTGAAAAAGACAGCTTTCAAGCCCGTTTTATTCGAATTTTCTGCTCATATTTCTTTTTTACTACCTACCCCGCCCAGCACCCCTACTCACTCCTGGTCCCGTAGTAACTTCCTTGGTGGGTGTGAACAAGAAGATTTTCTTGGGGTTTATGGATCCAGGGGGGGTCTAGGCAGGTTTCTGAAAACAGTTTTTTAAAAAGCGTTCGGGAACTAAACTGCAAATTTAGCGAAAATTCGCTGCCAAAACGCACTTACTGCGTCCAGATTTTTATCTTACAAACGCAATATATTTCGATAAAAAAATGCAAACACGCATTAACGAATTTGTTCTACGAAAATTAGCTAAAAAAATAATTATACACCCCTACTCACTCCTGGTCCCGTAACTTCCTTGGGGGGTGTGAACAAGACATTTTTGTTGGGGTTTGTGGATCCAGGGATAGCCCTATGCAGGTTTCTGAAAACAGTTTTTTGAAAAGCGTTCGGGAGCTAAACTGCAAATTTACCGAAAATTCGCTACCACAACGCACTTACTGCATCCAGTTTGTTTTCTTACAAACGCATCATATTTCGATAGAAAATGCAAAAATGCATTAACGAATTTGTTCTACGAAAATTAGCTAAAAAAAATTATAGACCATTAAACCATAAACTCCACTAAGCCTACAGCGAAAGCATCAACTTAACTAAACCGACAGCCAAAGCATCAGAGAAAGGGTCTATTTGAAATAAATTTTCTGTAAATATTTTAGTAAAATGTAGGGCAGTGACGGTTGAATCTGAAACTTAAGGGTTTGCAGAACACTCTTCTTGCAACATTTTCTTTTCACAATCCGTATTTGTTTCACGTTCTTTGCCTAAACATTGCCAATTTTGACGTTTAAAATTGCGAGTTTGACGTTTTGAGGAAAACTACAAAATTTGTTTCTTTAACTCCCCATAACTTCTTTGTCTTTGAAGATAGAGACCTAAAATTTGGTACAGAGTTCAGTCTTTACAATATAAACACGCGTATCAAATTTGGTTGCCCGTACGTTGTTATTTCGGGAGATATGAATTTTTTTATAAAGAAAATACAAAAGTTTTTGGGAAAACTGGGTCCGATTTTCCTGGCTAACGAACTTATCCAAGCCACTTACAAAAGGAAGGTATTCAACAAATTTAATCAAGATTGGTCCATTATTTTTTCAGTTATCGGTCGGAGATATATATATATATATATATATATATATATATATATATATATATATATATATATATATATATATATATATATATATATATATATATATATATATATATATATATATATATAACTAAAACTCAACTCGACTTAAAAAAAACGCTAAAAAACCATTTCGAACACCTTCTAAAACACAAGCATTGTTTAACTCAAGGTAACACCATTCCATTTGACATGTATAACGTGACTCTGGCGGTACAAAAAGAGGAGGAGGGGTTAGTGTCAAAACTATTTCAAAATGTTTCCCCAGCCTACCTACTTATCACCACTTCAAATTTTTGCAAAATACTCCAAGCGGTTTTTCAGATATGCGGTTGTAACACTCTAAACTCCTCACCCTGTATAGGATGCTTCCTATGTTAAAATAGAGAATTTTAAAAGATCTCTTTAAAATTTAACACCTTTTTGCTATATTTACATCAGTGAGTGTTTGTGTTTGTTCAAATTCCTTTAAAGTTCTCAGTTGACAGATTCAGACCCTTATAAGGATAAATACCCTCAAGATGAATAGTACATGAAACAAAATGCACCACTTAGTGACTCTGTTCACTTAATAAATCTCATACTAAACCTTTTGCTGAAGACGTCTGAAATCAATATCAGCGTCTATAAATCTACAATTCGATAAACTAGAGCTGGAAGTGAGTAAGATAGAGTTTAAGACGGTAAGTAAGGATCAAACGAGAGACGTTTAGAGAGGAGAGTTGGAAAGAGATAGGTAGGAAATAATGGTTTTTGCTAGTTGAAGGAAGTGAATGTTGAAGGGGTAACGGAAAGTTATATTTCTTGCCTGAGAAATTAACGGAGTCATAGATCTTTCAGGGACAAAAACATTTGAACACTGAATCAAGACTTATAGAGTTGGATATTCGAGCAGTGAGAGATGGGCTGGGGTCTATCTTAAGAAACCATTTGTATCTAGTCTAAAAACGTTTAAGATAAAAACTAAACTAATAGACTAATTTAATTTTTAACAGAAAAGTAAAAAGTGTTATGATTTAAAAGTATTTATTGTATGTCATTATCAGATTCTAATAATGATGCCTCCTTTTTGTCACAACTATGATTCTCTATCTTGAGCAGTTACTATTATGTTAAAGAATTTGAGCATTTTCCAGAACTGAGCCATGCAATAGCAAGTGTTATGTTGTTTCTGCTGCTTCTGCTGCCTTAGTGCAGTATCTGCAGTTTTCACTGTCCGCTTTGCCCATATTCATAAGGAGATACCTTACTGGGGAGTATCGTGTGATCATTTTCAAGTCGTTCCCGCTCAATTCAAACTAAAATGTCTGGACGCCGCAAGTTCGTTATGGTAGTGAATTTTCATTTAAATGGTTTAACTAGCAAATATGTGTTTTTTTTTAAAGGAAGCAGGCATCAAATTTGGATACCAGTATAACCTATATAGTAGAAAAAATGTACCATATATCATCAAAATAACTTTATTGTTCAAAACTGTACAAAAATTTTTCGAAAATAAACTTAAAATTTTCCCGAAAAAACTAGTTTCCTGGCCAACGAACCGTATAGGTTAATAGCAAATTAAGCTATTCAAATTTGAAGCATTTAATAAGAATTCGCTACCATAACGCAATTGCTGCGTCCCGAATTTCTTTTCTTACAAACATGCATTATAATTATGTGGTCGAAATTACATACATTAAAGGTCAGCTCAGACCTGACACGGACCGAAGGAATCCGACTATCTAATTAAAACAAAGCATTGTTTAATCTATTTGGACCGGCAACAATAACGCACTTGCTGCGCCCTGAATTTATTTTCTTACAAACATGCATTAGATGATAAATTAAAATGTTTTAAATGCAAGGAGGAAGGCCATGTGGCAACCAACTGTATCAACTATGTAATGGAGATCCTCAATTCAGAAACATCAAATAAACGGCAAGGTACTTCATTAGATACGGTTACAATCACCCTGAATGTAAACTTAAGTCAGTGTAACCAAACAAAAGATAAAAACTCTGTTATAACCCAAAGCTCCACAACTGATATACCTGTACAAGAACCAGTAATAACAGTTGCGTAAGTGAATAGAGATAATACAGAAGAGCCGGCAAGGGATTAGTGTCACCATCACAAACCTCAAAACAAGCATCTAAGAAAAGAAAAGTTGAAACAAGTGACCACATTACAGAAGCATACAACGAAATTGAGCATCTCTGTCATGATGACGACCAAAAGTGTCTACATTTTATCAATTTTGCTTAATTCCTTAGACATGTAAAAGGAGAGGACAAACCGTTAGAGATCGCTAGACTATATACACAAATTATTGAAGAATTAGTTTCCCTTCTGAAATTTGGTCAACCATTCTTTTCACAACGGGCAAGTAAAGAACGATGTAAACGCTTAATAAACAGCCTCAAAAAGGCACTAGTATCAGAAGGAAAACAAACCATGTCACCACCATTATCCAGATCGTCATCTGTATCATCTATAACTAGGTCATCCTCAGAGGACTTAGTAAACATGTCAGACAGCAACACAGTAAGTACGTCCCATTTGTTCTCTAAATAAATTCGTTGTTTCACTTAAATTTTCTAAAATGGCTATTAAGATTTTATCAATAAATTCTTAAAGCGTAAAAAGCTGTTATAAATGGACACAACTGCAAGACTTTCTGTCAAGCGAAAATTTGGATATTTGTCTTGTCCAAGAAACAAGTATAACCCAGCTGCCCGAATCTGTCATACGCAACAAAAACCTTAATTTTTTAAACAACCCAGCAAACAAAACTATTCCGATATAGCCTATATGGTAAAAACAATGTACCATATTTTATCAAAATTACTGATTGTTTGAAAATGTAAAAAAATGTTCTGAAAATAAACTTTAAATGTTTCCAAAACGCACTTATTGCGTCTCGATTTTTTTTCTTACAAACATGCATCATATTTCGATAAAAAATGCAAAATGCGATAATATTAGGATGTTAGAAAAAATTTTTGTAAGGATCACTAACGACTTATGGGCCATCCTGTGATTGTCAAAATATATAATTAACGTATACAATTTTTTCTCGTGTATTGTATAATAACAATTTTATTGGGGTTTACCGCAGAAATGCGTCACCGTGAATATATGTGGTGACAGATAAAAACTAAAAGTAAACCCGGTTATGGATTCTAGGGGGCCTAGTTTGCGCTCATTTCAAGAAATCTTTTTAAAATTCAAAAGTCGCAGTCTCCTCAGAAAAGAATTTTTTCTACGAAAATTAGCTAACAATTATAGACCGTTAAACCATAAACTTAACCCAACCTACAGCCAAAGAGCATCATCTATTTTAAATGAATTTTCTGTAAGTAGTTCAGTAAAGTAAAGGAAAATGACGGTTGATGCTGAAACTTAAGGGTTTGCAGAACACTCGTCATTTTCGTTACATAATCGGTATTTGTTTCAAGTTCTTTGCCTAAATGTTGCCAATTTTGAGGTTTCAAATCACTACTTTGACGTTTTGAGGAAAACCCCAATTTGTTTTCTTTAAATGCCTATAACTTTTTTGTCTTTTAACTTACAGACCTTAATTTTGGTACGTGGGTCACGATTTATAATACAAATATACGTACCAAATTTGGTTGCCCTTACTTTGTTACTTCTGGAGATCAAATTTTTGTCCGGAAGAAAACACAAAATTTTCCGGGGAAACTTTGGCAGATTTTCCTGGGTAACAAACTTGTCTAAGCCACTTGCAAAAGGAAGGTACTCACCAAATTTTATCAAAATTACCCCATTATTTTTTGAGTTATCGGTCTGATGAAACATTTTTCCTGCCTTAAGCTTGGTGTTTCCCTCCGGTATGACATCATTTGGTTGGTCTCCCAAGTAATAAGTTCATTTCTTATGTGGCTTTTTGTTAATCCACAATAGAGCTCTGGATCATGGAATGGTCTTGTTGCTGCCTTTTTCGCAAGGCTCTCTGCTTTCTCATTTCCTTTAATGCCTTGATGCCCTGGTACCTACATCAAAGTCACTTTGTTGTTTGTAGCCAGTGATATAAAGGGCATTTTGCACTCCCAGGTCAGCTTAGACTCGCTTTTGAAAGAGTGCTTAGTACTGCTTGACTGCCTGATAGAATGTAGATCTCCCTCTTTTTCGGTGTTCTTTGTATGTATTCCCGTAAACAGAGATTTGTAGCAAGCATATTTGCTTGTAAGATGGAGGAACTTGTTCCTAGCGACTTAGCGAGTCTAAACTTAGGCCTTCTTATTCCCAGTCTTGCTCCCTCCATTTACTTAGACTCTTCTATACACCATACAGATGAGCTATTTGTCAGCCCTTCACTGCCCCTGTCTGATGCTTGGTGGTCAGTTACGACCAAGTCGAATGGAACTATAGAGTCCAGTTTATCTAGCACTTGATGTGTTGGTTTCGCGAGTGACTCCAATGGAATGATTTCCAGGATCTTCAAGTGCCCAACCAAGCCTCCTAGTTTAAATTTGTCTGCTTGAAATATTCTTGATGTACTTAGTGGTGCTTCCCACTTCACGCATGTCTGCATATATATATATATACATATATATATATATATATATATATATATATATATATATATATATATATATATATATATATATATATATATATATAGTAAAATTCAGCCTTCCCTATATGCAGCTGCAGGTAATGATACCATAGCTCCTGTTATTCTAATACAGATCAGCCTGTGCAACTTTTTCAATTTACTTTGTGTTTAGGTTTGTTCCGTTTTTACCCATCATACTATAGATGCATATGTTTCCATGGGTTTAACAACAGTTTGGTGTATCCAATATACCATCCTGGGATTCAGCCTCCTTGACTTTCCTACGGCGTTGTAACCATACAAATAAATTTTTCCGAGTGTGTGCTTCAGTCAAGTTTTTGGTCTAAGGAGATCCTTAAATATTTAACTTTATTGGAAAATTGTACATGTCTCCATTCAGATTGAGCTTCATTTTTGACAGTGTGTGTGAATGTAGAGAAATGAGGTAATGTTTGTAAGATATGGTCTATAATATAAAGTAGTATATATGGCATAAATATGCATATAAAAATGAAATATACGGGTGAGTAAAAGTATGTAAGGTGTGTGTGTGAAAGTGTGCGTGGATAAAAAGAAAATAGTGGAAAAATGAAGAATTGTATTATTTGCCTCAATGAGTAGAACGGATATAAATTTTTCGTAGATTATAAGGCTCCCTGTGCTCCTTCTTGTTTCGTTTGATTTAGATTTACTTTAAGCTCCGCACACGGTTCCCTCACGGTCAAGTTCATAAATAATAGAACTTTTGTGAGGTAACATTGCGTTTATTATGCATATTTATTTATACTGGTTGTTAAAATAGAAATACTGTAAAGATGGTGATAATAAACATTATTATTATTATTATTATTATTATTATTATTATTATTATTATTATTATTATTATTATTATTATTATTATTATTATTATTATTATTATTATTATTATTATTATTATTATTATTATTATTATTATATTATTAGATGGGGGCTCTTAAATTTGGTTTCCTTCTGTTTGTAAATGGGACAAGAACTGTCTTCGAAAGATTTATATTGAGTCCTTCTCACACCAGTTCCTCGCTATGTTTAAGGCTGTTTGTATTAGGCTGAATATTACAGCATCATGCTTGCCCTTTAGTGTTATGACAATATTATCTGAGTATTGTTGGACTATAAATTTTGCTCCGCTCAATATACTCATAATTTTGTCGCTCACGGGCGACTACAGCAGAGGTGATAGCACTTCAAGTTTGTCCATAAAGCTCACAAAGCTCAAGACGAAATCAAAAACTGTGGTTTTTTTTATTTACCGCATACGTCTCACTGTCCTGTCCTATCCCCATGTGATTATTACATCTTTCGAAGATAAAGAAGCACTTTTACGAGGATATTATTTATAGGGCGTCTATGGCTGCAACTTAAAAAATTATTTTGATAATCACATGATGGCCGATAAGTCGTTGGTGATACCTACATCTTTTTTTTTCGAACACCCTTAGTTATTGCATTTTTGCATTTTTTATCAAAGCATGATGCATGTTGTAAGAAAAAAATTCGAGACTCAGTAAGTGCGTTAAAATATCGACGGGAGGCTTAACAAGCTCGGGGAGGAAAGTATGGAAGTCATACTACGGACAGACTTCCCCGGCTGCAACATAATAAACCAATCACCTCCCGACTGGGAATACACAGAAATAGAGGCACCGTACAGGCGGGCATCTAGAGTAGACTGGACAGTCGCTAAAGAGGTGGTTACCTGGAGTAAAATTAGCTGAGCCATTAACAGCTTTAAGTCATTCAAATCCCCGGGATTCGATGGAATAATGCCCATCATGCTCCAACAGGGTGTAGACATACTGGAACCGGCGTTTACCCTTATTATGAGGGCCAGCTTGGCTCTGGGGTATATTCCGAGGGAATGGAGACTGACCAGAGTTGTATTCATTCCTGAACCTGGGCGTTCAAGAGACTAGGCAAAGTCGCTGAGGCCAATAAGTTTCATGTCCTTCTTGCTAAAAACAATGGAAAAACTGCTCGACCGGCACATAAGGGCGGTGTACTTGAAGCATATCCCCTACACTGCGGAAAATGTGCATACAGAGCAGGAGTCTCAACAGAAACAGCACTGCACCAATTGGTGCTGAAACTGAAAATACGCTGGAGAACAAGGAGGTGGCGCTGGGGGCCTTCCTAGACATAGACGGGGCCTTCAGTAACACCTCATTCGGATAGGTACTGGCAGCGATCAGGAAGCGAGGAATAGAGGTGACCTGCTGCAGGCAGACCGGTTACATGCCCAGGTTCCATGCTGGTGGAAAGGTAGACAGTTGGCCAAAGGCTCGGGGGTGAGCCCAGAGAAAGCAACCGTCATGCCGTTTACTCTATACGGTAGAAACATCCCAATGGCCAGGGAGGTGAAATATCTTGTGGTCCTATTGGACTGTAAGCTCACTTGGAATGGCCACGTTGAAAAAATACTGCGTAAGGCAGTTATCACCTTAGCCGTCACTAGGCGGCTATATGGAAAAACGTGGGGACTAAGACCTAGTATGGCCCACGGGCTGTATAAAAGGGTGGTCAGACCATACGCGGCACTGGCCTGGTGGCCTAAGGTGACACAATCTAGTGCCAAACAAAAACTAGGCAAATTCCAAAGGATGGCTTGCCTGGGCATCACAGGAGCCATGACTTCAACCCCAACAGCCTGGAGGTGTTGCTGGATCTGCCCCCCCTACACTTAGTTATTATGGGGGAGACCAGGCTAGGACTATACACACTAGCCTGCAATAATAGACTGAAGATCAACCCAGGCTACAGGGGCCTCTGAAAAATTCAGGAGATCGTAAAGGAGCGCATGGTTGAAATGAGGTCACACTTCGCGAGTCCGCGAATCTGCAGGGAAAATAATTTTACAGTGGAAATTCCCGACCGTGATGCATGGCGGGGGGAGACGCCGGGCCTACCATGGGACGCGTCGTCTGGTCTGGTCTGGATCCGGTGAGGCGCGTGGGACAAGGGCAGGCGTTTATTGGGAACGACCGAGGGTAAGTCACAGTATTTTCCTCGGAGCTCCAGCAACGGTCTTTCAGGCCGAAATATACTCCATCTTGTACTGCGTGCGAGATAATAAGAGGAGGGGCTACAACAACAAGCGGATCCTCATACCCACAGACAGCCAGGCAGCCCTTAAGGCTGTAAGTAGCCCACGGGTACATTTCAGGCTGGTAAGTGAATGCAGAGCCGAGACGAGCGACGTGGCTGGGCAGAAAGAGATCACCCTCATCTGGGTGCCCGGTCACTCGGGGGTCAAAGGCAATGAAGAAGCTAACAGTGTCGCGAACAGGGGGTCAGCAGAACCATTTATGGGACCAGAATTGGTTCTGGGCGTGACGAAGTGTAAGGGCAGGGGATCCATTAAGTCATGTGTCAGAAACGAACAAAAGCTGTACTGGGCAGACTGTTCAGGGCTCAGACATGGGAAGTCAGTAACTGATAAACCCAGTTCAAACAGCGCTGTGGAGCTGCTAAATCTAAGTAGAGGACAGCTCAGGATCATAACAGGACTCTTGTGGCTGTCAAGGGAGAAAACAATGTGCATTTTGGTAGCATATATATATATATATATATATATATATATATATATATATATATATATATATATATATATATATATAAACATAAAATTGGAAATGACCCTGGACATGAGTTCAGGAAGCCTAGATTGCACTCATTAGAAGAAATGTTCAAAATTAAAAAGTCGTGATGTCCGCGTAGAATTTTTTTTTTAAAGAAAATTCACTAAAAGGTACTTTCCGACTTTTTGAATACTTTTAAAATACGTCAATTTTAATATTGAGGGGGGACATGTTTTGACATAAAACTCAACTTTGTTACATCAACCCCCTAAGAGTGGTGATAACAACACTTATATTTTAAGTAGGGAACATGGGTCGAGTGTTACATCATTTGAAAGCTCTTTCTTTTCTGAATTCAGCACACAAATTTGTTTGGAAATTTTATCAACTCGTTTAAAAATTATTCACAGTTGAAGATGCAAAAACGCATTTCACTCATTCGGACAATAAATGTGCTGATAGTCAATGTTTTGTTGGTTTGTAAACAAAAAATTGACTATCAGAACATTTCTTATCGGAATGAGAGAAATGAGGTTTATTATTTCAGTTTATCGGTCGGTTTGATACTTGATAGTACCACCGAAAATTAATTTCACAATGGTGTATTCTGTAGAAGAAAGCGTTGAAATAATTACTCTTTTTTTCAAAAACGATGACTGTGCCAACCGTACCGCAAATTTGTTTAATGAACGACATTCGAACAGACATGGTAACAGAAAATACATTTTGAAGTTAGTTGCAAAGTTTCGACAAAGTGGTTAGTAGCCAACAAAAAACGGGATCCTGAACGTGAATTTCCGGTTAGAAATGAGACTACTGAGATTGAAGTTTTAGGACAAAATTCTGCAGACCCAACTTTGAGCACACGAAAATTGGCCACTGTTTCAAACATCAAAAGAAGAACTATTCAGCGAATATTAAAGCATCATAAATTTCACCCGTATAAAATCCATCTTGTACAACAACTTAATAAAGATGATTTTGATCGGCGGCTGGAGTTTTGTGAAGTTATGACTGCACAAATATCTGATAACGGGAACTTTCTGTTCAATATCTGTTTATTAGACGAGTAGACGTTTTTATTAAATTCTACAGTCAATCGTCATAATTGTCGTTATCGGGCAGATAAGAATCCAATAAATTTTCACGAAGTCCACACTCAAACTCCACAGAAATTGAATATCTGGACTGGAATTTTTGTAGACCGTTTAATCGGACCATTTTTTTTTTGGCAATTTGAGTGGCGAAACGTATTTGAGATTACTAGAAGATATCGTTTACCCTCTACTAATTGACATTGTTGAAAACGATTATCGCTATCAAGAAAACCTATTAGTGTTTCAACAAGTTGGAGCTCCTGCGTATTTTTCACAACGTGTTAGGAAGTTTTTGAACAGAGAGTTTCCAGGACAATGGATTGGGCGTAGAGGTGTTACTGAGTGGCCCCATAGATCATCAGATTTAACTCCTTTAGACTTCTTTCTATGGGGCCATTTAAAGAGTAGAATCTACGCAACCGAACCAGAGTCTCTGGAAGAATGACGACGACTCATTGTTGAAGAATGCCGTCTAATAACTCCACAAATGCTCCAGAATGTCAGAGCTCATTTTGAACAAAATTTGTACTTTTGTATGGAAGCTGGTGGTCAACAATTTGAACACTTACTCAACTGAATAAACATTTTTGAACGTTTAGAACGTTTTAGTTTTTTTAGCGAAAAATTGACTAATTAGTGCATTTCTTATCAGAATGAATGAAATACGTTCTTGCAACTCCAACTGTGAATAATTTTTAAACGAGTTGATAACACTTCCAAAAAAATTTGTGTGCTGAATTCAGAAAAGAAAAAGCTTTCAAAAGATGTTACACTCGACCCATGTTCTCTATTTAAAATATAAGGGTTGTTATCACCAACATTAAGGGGTTGATGTGACAAAGTTGAGTTTTATGTCAAAACATGTCCCCCTCAATATTAAAATTGACGTGTTTCAACGTTTCTTAAAAAAAATTCTCTGGACGCAAATCGGTCTGTTTCGTTTTCAATGCGCCACCCCATATATACAGGGTCGCTGATAAGTCTGGAAACGGTCGATTATCCGGGAAAATATACAAGGTGTCGAAAAAAGTTTTATACAAAAGTTTTTGGGTTCTTCAATGTCTACTAGGCGGTGATAATTTCATTTATACAGGGTTGGTCATACAGGCGTGGCACACCAATATTAATTTTTTTTTAATGGAACACCCTATATATTATTCGATATTTCAATCCTTCTCTTAATTTTGAGCAACATTTATGAGAAGCATAATGTACCTAAACTCAATCGTTTCCGGGTAAAAAAATAAATAAAAATAAACGCTACTGTTTTTAAAATCTATTGGATGAAGAACAAAAATAAATGAAAAGTAGAATATCTCTTGAAAACAATCTGTGAGTGTGAAAAGAACCGGTTGCGATGTTTTTAACATTGTTTGGAATCCCAAGATAAGATAAGATGCCCATAAGAAATGCAGTATTATTCTTTTGTTTTAAAATGTTTCCAGGACAACGAATGTCAAACATTCATTCAGCGTCAACAGTTTTGAAACATTAGTAATTTAGTGTCAACAGTTTTTGTGCAAAATGGCAAGTTTAAGTGAAACCGAACGTATCGAAATTTTAATGATGATAGGGTACGGTGATAGAACACGAAGTTTTGCTCAAGTGGTGATTATGTTCAATGAGTTGCATCCTGAGCGGGAATCGATCTCCAAATCCACAGTTTCGAAAACTTTGCATCGTTTTCACGAAACTGGCGGTATCAAGGATAAACCTAGAACTGGAAGACCAGTAACCGTTACAAATGAAGAAAATTCTTTGAATGTAATATTGGATGTGGTGGAAAATCCGAAAACTTCGGCACAGCAATTGGCTTTAAATCACAATATGAGTCGATATTCAATTCAAAAGATTACGAAGCGGGAAAAGTTCCGTCCATATAAAATTCATTTATTGCAAGAACTGAGTGAAGACGATTTTGATCGCAGAATCGAGTTCTGTGAACTTATTATGGAGAAGTTACGCCAAAATTTTAACTTTGCCAACCACATTTTGTTTTCCGACGAATCTACATTTTGTTTGAATGGACAAGTCAACCGACACAACTGTAGGTACTGGTCAGACGAAAACCCACATTGGATGGAACAAATTCACACCCAAAGACCGCAAAAAGTAAATGTTTGGTGTGCTATTATTGGTGGACATATCATAGGACCTTATTTTATACACGGTAATTTGAACTCTGCTCGATATTTGACACTTTTGCAAGAATCAATTGTTCCAGACGTAAGTCGATTATTTCCGAACAATAACGACCCAAATCTACCAGCGGAAGAAATATGGTTTCAGCAGGATGGGGCACCCCCTCATTTTGGAATTGAGGTACGGGAATATCTGAATCAAACCTTTCCTGGCAGATGGATAGGGCGCAGGGGAACTATTGAATGGTCAGCTAGGTCTCCCGACATGACGCCGCTTGAATTTTTTTGTGGGGTCATGTAAAAAATTTAATTTACCAAAATAGACCGCAGAATATTGAAGAGTTGCAAGCAAGGATTGTGCATGAAATTAATAACATTCCTCAAAACGCTCTTGTAAATGCAGTGCAATGTTTTGTTAAGCGAATTCATTATTGTCAGGAGGTCAATGGAGAACACTTTGAACATCTTATAAAATAGGATTCCAAACAATGTTAAAAACATCGCAACCGGTTCTTTTCACACTCACAGATTGTTTTCAAGAGATATTCTACTTTTCATTTATTTTTGTTCTTCATCCAATAGATTTTAAAAACAATAGCGTTTATTTTTATTTATTTTTTTACCCGGAAACGATTGAGTTTATGTACATCATGCTTCTGATAAATGTTGCTCAAAATTAAGAGAAGGATTGAAATATCGAATAATATATAGGGTGTTCCATTAAAAAAAATTAATATTGGTGTGCCACGCCTGTATGACCAACCCTGTATAAATGAAATTATCACCGCCTAATAGACATTGAAGAACCCAAAAACTTTTGTATAAAACTTTTTTCGACACCTTGTATATTTTCCCGGATAATCGACCGTTTCCAGACTTATCAGCGACCCTGTATATATATATATATATATATATATATATATATATATATATATATATATATATATATATATATATATATATATATATATACATATATATACATTTATATATATATACATATATATATATATATATATATGGGTTTATCTTCAATGATAGGGATAACACTTTCTTGATAAAACTACCGCAATGCGTAGATTTTCAAAAGCTGCAGTTGTTTTTCCTTGTTTAATTAAGATTTTGCTAATAAAAATAAATAATTCGAAAAGCTAAACAACAGTTGTTTCTAATGGTAACATAAATGCTTTAGGTAGATTAAAAGCAAAGTTAAGAGGATTCCCCTAAAAAATTCTCATCCACAGATACTACTACTTAAGCAACAGATAATGCGATCAGATTTTTTATCTTTAATCAAATCGGTTGCATTTGGACGGGAGAAATTGGATTGCATCAAACAATATGGCTAATAGAATTAAATCCGTTCAAAGTTGAAAGTTACATACAAAAGAAGATAAAATCAAAAATTCGCTGTCGACAAAGGGTCGTAGAATTGTTTTCAACAACGCTTGAATAGGTTTAAAAATATTACATCGCAGATGATTCAGTACGGTCGAGGTTCTTTCGGACACGAAAATTATCAGAACTAATTAGTTTTGAAAATACCATTCCCCCGTATTTCACGTTTGATGAAAGAAAAACAAATAAATTGAATAATTCAGTTGTTTTCGCTACAAATAATTCGAGCCCGGAACTCTCCTCCTGCTTTATTTGCATCCCGTGGAAAACACACAGCTCTCAGATGAAATATAGAAAATCTGAAATGGATTTTTTCATTTATAACGAGGTGAACATGTTTTGATGTGTACGCAAAGCGAAATTAAATCGGAATTTGTTTTTCGAGACTTCGCATTACCCAGCTTACTTGTTATTACAAACTTATTAGCATGGATCCAGAAACGTCGAAATACGGAATTTACACAGTTATAAGGTTGAAAGGAAGGTAATTTATTTTTCAAACGAATTTTCAATCAAATAGATTTGTAAATCCTGTCCATAAAAAGTTAATAAAATATTATAGTACTTACATATTATTATGTATGTGTAGCGTTTCTTCAATAATGCACCAAACCCTATCAAAAATATTCCTCTTCATAACTACTTAAAAAAGTCGGAAAGTACCTTTTAGTGAATTTTAGTGAATTTTCTTAAAAAAAAACTCTACACGGACATCACGACTTTTTAATTTTGAACATTTCTTCTAATGAGTGCAATCTAGGCTTCCTAGAACTCATGTCCAGGGTCATTTCCAATTTTATGTTTATATATATATATATATATATATATATATATATATATATATATATATATATATATATATATATATATATATATATATATATATATATATATATATATATATATATATATATATATACTCACTAATAACTAATAACAATATTTGTAATTTATCGTTGCAAATGTTATGTTATTTGTATTGTTCAAGTTGTTTGTTTTTCTATTAAATTATTATTCTTATAACAACTTTTTTCCTGATTGATAAGTTTCGCGTTAAATTTCATAGCCAACGTTCGAATTTCAGATGATTTTAAAAAACACAGCTCTAATACGTGTATTTAGTTATTCGGAATTTGTTGAAAACGACAAAGTTTTTTGAAAATTAATAAGAGTAATAAAAGTTTTAGAATTAAACTTCCCATAAAATGAAATAATACTTTTTTTAATCTACCAACAGGTTAAAAAATTCTGTCACATTTTGAGGGTGAATCATCTCTTATGGACCCTTTAAAATGATCCAATTAAATTCTTATTACTGTAGATTACTGCCCTTGGTATGTACAAAACTTACTTCTTCTAAGTTCAATTATAACTGAGATATTGATTTTTTTCCAAATTAAAAACCCCACTTTGAAGGCCTATTCACTAAGGAGGAGATCCCAAGATCCCGACTTCTGAATTTAGAAAAAATGTCTTCAAATGAACAGGAACTAGGCCCCCTAGAACCCATATCCAGGTTCAGTTTCAATTATATATATATATATATATATATATATATATATATATATATATATATATATATATATATATATATATATATATATATATAGGGTAAACGATTTACCAAAATTTAGGTCTGTAAGTTAAAAGACAAAAAAGTTAGAGGCGTTTGAAAAAATGGGGTTTTCCTCAAAACGTAAAAAGTCGCGATTTGAAAGGTCAAAATTGGAAACATTTAGGCAAAGAACATGAAATAAATACGGATTATGTAAAGAGTGTTCTGCAAACTCTTAAGTTGTAGCTTTAACCATCATTGCCCTTAATTTTAATGAAATATTTCCAGAAAATTCATTTCAAATAGACACTTTCCCTGATGCTTTGGCAGTAATTTTAATTAAGTTTATGGTTTCACGGTCTACAATTTTTAGCTAACTTTCGTAGAAAAAAATCCTTAATGAGGGAGACCGCGGCTTTGAGTTCTAAAAAGATTTATTCAAATGAGCGCTAACTAGGCTCCAGATAATCCATATCCGGGTTTACTTTTTGTTAACATATATACAGCATTTCTTCGGTAAAGCTCAATATAATTGTTCTTATGCAAGATACGAGAAAAAATTGTATACGTTACTTATAGGGTGTCATGAGCTGCATCCTATAAAATTATTTTGACAATCACAGGGTGGCCCATAAGTCTTTGGTGATACCTAAAAATTTTTTTTTTAACATTCCTTATTGCATTCTTGCATTTTCATCAAAATATGATGCATGTTTGTAAAAAAATCGAGACGAGTAAGTGCGTCTTGGTAGCGAATTTTCTTTAAATGTTTCAAAATTCAATAACTCCATTTGCCATTAACCTAAGGTTCGTCAGCTAGGAAACGAGTTTTCTCGGAACCGTGTTAAGTTTATTTTCGAAAATTGTACATTTTCAAACAAGGTATTTTGATAAAATATGGTACATTGTTCCTACTATAAAGGTTATACCGGTGACCAAATTGACGCCTGCTTGCATTTTTTTTTATTTGATATTATTGGCTGCGGCATCTCAGGCCATTAGCACATTCATTTCCAATCCTTCACTATTTTTACTAATTTTTCAGACAAAGTCAACTTCTCGTTGGCTCGCCCAGGAATCGAACCCGGGACCTCTCGCTTAGCAGGCCGGCACCTACGACCTGCGCCACGAGGGCATCCGCCTGCTTGCATTAAAGGGACATATTTGCTATTAAAAATATTTTTATGAAAATTCACTTCCATAACGCACTTGCTGCGTCCAGACTTTTTTTGTTAATTATTTTAAGGAAATACCAGACTGCTGCAAAAGTAAACATGAATATTTCCTATAATGCGACTCAATTGGCCAACGAACTTATCTAAGATATTTACAAAAGACCGACACCTTTCCAGAAATTACAAAATCACTTATCCATTTTTTCGGTGTTTTTTACGACAGTTCGCTAAAAAGTGAGTGCTACAGATAAAAGTAACAAGAAGTTAAAAGGGGACGAAGAGATAACAAAACGTTCACTTACGTGTGCTTGTATATGGTGTGTGAGAAACATCAACCTCTATATTCTGGAATGCATCAACTATTCTCGATACCTGGGGGTTGTTCCTGTATGGCTCCCGAACATCCTGCAGGATCAAAGGGAACAAAGGATCAGACGCCGCACCGAACTATGCGAAAAATTAGTATTTAAGCCACGATTATTGTTATTAACTTTCGAAATTACAGATTACAACACACTTTACGGAGTATGCTTTGATCCTATCCTTTGCATTTTGTAGGTGGAATCGTTTAAATTGAAGAATTCATTAAGCCGTCTCACACAGGAGAATTACCGACACAAAAATTTCAATTATTTATACGGTGTTCGTTAAGAGAAGGTACGAAATAATAATATTTTTGCTTAGACTTTGTTGAAGTCAGAAACAAAATTGTGTATTTAATTCTAGATAATATAATATTCTAAAACGAACTTTTTATAAAAATATTATATCAACGAAGTCTATTGTATATAAGCAGTGCTGCTTAATAAACTTCCGGCCTATGACCTACCACCAAAACTTTGTACTTGGACAGCAAATTTCCTCTCCAACCGGAGCATTTCTGTTGTCGTGGATGGCCATTCCTCTAAAATGTACCCAATTAATGCAGGAGTCTCTCAAGGTTCAGCTTTAGCCGCTACATTGTTTCTTCTTCACATCATTGACCTCCTCTCTAGCACATCCCACCCAATTCACAGTTACGCGGATGGCAGCAGCCTCCACTCAAACATACGCTATTCTAAGCCTGTCTCTTTAGCCCAATTATATGAGGTTCGCAGACTCATGGAGGGTTCTGTCTCTATAGATCTCCAAAAAATATTAGACTAGGGAAGTAGAAATCTTGTACAGTTCAACTCCACCAAATCTCAGTCTTGCTTTTTAGCTCATAAGAGATACACCAGCCCTAGACCCATCACAATGCCCCACCAAGTTATTCAAAGTAATGAGTCCTTTTCACTTGTTGGCATTTCTGTGGATCGAAATCTCAATATGCACCAACATGTCACATCAATTGCAGAAGCGGCTGCTAAGAAATTAGGTTTCCTCTTCCGGGCTCGCAAATACTTTTCAACAGCTAATCTCTATACCTTAGATACTTCACAAATAAAGCCAAACCTCGAATATTGCCCCCACATCTGGGGTGTCGCTGCCGCTTCTACGCACGCTATCCTGGACTCCATTCAGAAGAGAGCTATACATCTCATCAGTGACCCTACCCCCACCCAAAGGCTGCCATCCCTTGCCCACCGACGTGCCGTTGGTGACCTCTCTCTCTCTCTCTCTCTCTCTCTCTTATAGACATCTGCACAGACACTGCTCAGATGAGCTTTCTTCCATAGTTCATCCACCTGCTGCCTCCAACAGATCTACCAGGGGAACAGAGTGAATGCATTCTTTTACTGTCCAGGTCACCAGACATAGAACATCTTGTTATGCCCGCTCTTTTGTCCCGAGGACTTCCAAGTTGTGGAATTCCTTGCCGGCACATGTTTTTCCTTCTCCTCCGAACCTGCAAACCTTCAAGTCCAGAATTAACAAGTTGCCTCTTTCCTCGTTGTCGACACACACGGTACGATAATATTTAGGCTGTAAGCCCTCGTGGTGTGTTGTTTAAATAAATAAAAAATACTGGTAATTTTATCATGGGTTAGAATCAATATAAATTCAATATACATTGGCTCATCTTTAATACACAGTTTCCGTAAATTTTATTAGATTTTTGTCAAAGTTTCTGTAGCGGACTTTCAATATGAAACAGCCAAATGGACTAGATTCAGGCCCTAATTATCGTACATGTTTATAAAAAATCCAGAAGCACATCAATTTTAGAATAGAAAATTACATCCTGCAACGTGGTACCCTCACCACTACATTCCACCCCTTTCGAGTGCTATCTGCAACCCCAAAATGTTTAAATAGAAAGTAGGGGCTTGTGATACCTCATTAGAGAAATCTCTTCATTGTTTAATAAAAATTCGGGACGCAGCAAGTGCGTTATGATAGTGAATTTTCATAAAAATGTTTTTAATAACAAATATGTGTTTTTTAAGAAAGCAGGCATCAAATTTGGTTACCAGTATAACATATATAGTAGAAACAATATGCCATGTTTCATCAAAATAACTTTATTGTGTGAAAATGTACAAAAATTTCCATAAGTAAACTTAAAGTGTTCCCGAAAAAACACGTTTCTTGGTCAACCTTATAGATTAATAGCAAATTAAGCTGTTCAAATATGAAACATTTGATCAAAATTAGCTACCATAACGCACTTTCTGCGTCCAGAATTTCTTTTCTTACAAACATGCATTATATTTCGATGGAAAATGCAAAAATGCAATAACATAAGGCGTGTGATTGTAGAAATATTATTTTAAGATGTAGCTCAAGACACCCTATAATTAATATATACAAAAATTTTTCATATCTTATATAATAACGGATATATTGAGCTTTATTAATTTTTTACGAAAATGCGACAAAAATTATATATCATTAAACGATAAACTATAGCTAAGGCTACTTCCAAGCATCAGAGAAAGGGTCTATTTGAAATGAATTTTCTGGAAACATTTTAGTAAAATGAAGGACAATGACGGTTGAAACTAAGACTTCAGGGTTTGTAAAACATTCTTCTTGAGACATTTTATTTCTATAGCCCGTATTAGATTCAAGTTATTTGCCTAAATGTTGCCAATTTTGACATTTTAAATCGCCACTTTGACGTTTTGAGGAAAACCCCAATTTATTTTTCTTTAAATGCCTATAACTTTTTTGTCTTTTGACCTACATAGCTAAATTTTGGTAGGTGACTTACCTATAAGGATGTACACCTGCGTACCAAATTTGGTTGCCCTTCCTTTGTTAATTCCGGAGATATAAATTTTTTTCGAAAGAAAATACAAAATTTTCCGGGAAAACCTGGGCAGATTTTTCTGGCTAACGAACTTATCCAAGCCATTTGCAAAAGGAATTTTTTCACCAAATTTAATCAAAATCGGCCCATTATTTTTTGAGTTATCGGTGTGATACATATATATATATATATATATATATATATAAATATATATATAAATATATATATATATATATATATATATATATATATATATATATATATATAAATATATATATATATATATAAACATATAAAAATTGAAACTGACCCCGGATATGTTTTCTGGGGGGCCTAATTAGCGCTCATTTGAAAAATTTTTTTCAAAATTCAAAAGTCGGGATCTCCTCATTAGTGAATTTTTTTTAAGAAAATTCACTAATAGAACATTGTGAGATGTACGACAGGGTTGCCATCTCGGTGCGGAACCAGGTAGTATGTTGTTACGACAGCTCCAAATAACACAAAATGTTATAAAATAGAGACTGTGTACAACCAACTAACAATTTTGTAAATTGTCAGCCTTGGCCCATTTCTTCCTTAATATAGGGACTGTTCGCTCCTCGTATAGTGTAAAAGCAGTGGAATTTATAATCTTTATTTTGCGATAAGAAGAACAGACCAGAATTCTACGAATCGTCAAGAAGAACACAACTTAAGTAGTCAGCAACGCAAAACCGCGATATCGTATAGTACCGCTACCTTAAAATTATATGTGTGTGTGATACAGTCAAACCAGCCTTAACAAATCCATTAAACGCACCAGCAACCCAGGATAGCCTTTTCCGGGACACGCACGAGTTTCTGTGAGTCCAGTACTCGACAAGAGAAGAAATTCACAAAGGTAAGTGGCTTTTTGGTCATTCACGAGTTTGCATCAATTTCCACTGCTTTTGCCCCTTCTCTTTTCATTAAAAACGTTACTTAATTAACAAACGCAAATTACAGTCCACTTTGTTCGTAATAGCCCGCTTAACGCCATTTCTTCGCCCGCTCTAGCCCATTTCTTGGTCCTTCTCAGCCGGATAGTTTTTTTGTCTCGGAAATAATACGCAAGTAAATTTGGCTATTCAACTTTGTTAATTTTGAAAATAACTAAAGCGCGCTGGTTTAGCTGTATTCAATTCAGATTTTAAATTAATTTCCCGCAATTTTCATGTATATATCGCTAGAACCTTTATAATTATAGAATTTTTAAAAGTTATTTTCTTATCGCAAGAATCCGCCATTCAGTTAAATTTTGCTTTATTTTGAACAACGAGCACGGCTTTAGGAGTCGACGCATATCATTTCACGCATATATCGCTCTTTGCTTCTGTTTCATTCTTATCAATTTGTACCTGAATAATTCTTTGTTTCACATTGGTACGTATATCTGTTATATTTCCATATACGAGGCCTATTCAATTAATATCATGACTGACACTAAATTAAGGAAATACAAAAACCAACGCAATATTCAGCTATCTGAAATAGACACATTGTCTTCTCTAGCCCAGAAAGCCCAGTCAGATGTTTCGCTTTATAATTTACTTAGGGTTAGATCTTCCGAAATCGACTATTTAAGGGAACAGTTTATTCAAACGCACGAAAATCTCGTTTCTGTAATTTTAAGTAGTGAACATGGAAACGCTTCTGATGAAAACACTATTTACGCTGGATTTATGGACGCTTATTTTGAAATTAAAGCCATTTGTTCTAGGTTATTCCCTGACAATAAAACAAATGTCCAGGAAATTCTAAATTCAAATACAGCTGGTCTTAATGAAGGTGCTAAAGCAAGGCTAGCTAAAATAGAAATTCCTAAATTTAGAGGTGACTATAAAACCTTTAACACTTTTATCGATTTATTCAATGCCTTAGTACAGGACTGTCCCGCATATTCCGACATTGAAAAGTTTCATTATCTAACTATATCAGTAGAAGGCCCGCCGTTATCTCTAATAAGATCTTTGCCTCTGACCGCTGACAATTATCAGATAGCTTATAATACATTAGTCACTCGTTATTCTAACAAACGTCTGCGTGCCCAAGAGCACTGGCATGCTATAGATAGCATTTCGAAATTTAATTCTGATGACCACGTCAATATTCGCAATTCGCTAGACATTATTTCGGAAAATCTTTCTGCTTTAAACACTTTAGGCTTTCCTACAGACCAATGGGACTTTGTTATGTTTATGTTGGTGTCAAAACGCCTTGACAGGAACATGTTGACGAAATTTGAGTTAGACCACGCTTCCACCGAGGTCCCTACATTTACGCAATTGCTTGACTTTCTAAATAAATATTGTATCGCTGGTGATGCTATGAATCAGAAGTCATTCCTTTCGCACTCTCAAAAGAAATATTCTGACAAATCGCAAGCTAGACCAACGCCTCGAACTTCCGCTTTTTTCGCTGATAATTTAAATTGTAAATCTATCTTACATACTTGTGTGTTTTGCAAAGATTCTTCGCATTCTATTTATAATTGCTCCTCATTTTGTAATAAAACTCCAAAAGATCGCTATAATTTTGTTAAATCTTCTCGTCTTTGCCACAACTGTTTAAGTAGCCTACATTATCTTAACAAATGCAAATCTACCAGGTCCTGTCGCAAGTGTGGTCAGCGTCATCATACGCTCTTGCATTTTGATAAAAGCTCCGCGCCTATTCCGTCGCCAGTGTGTAATAACCCTTCCAGATCTCCAGTTCATTCCGCTCCGCTCGACCAAGAGCAGGTCTTTGCTGCTTCTGGGATTGTATCTAATCAAACCACGGTCTTATTGGCCACTGCGCTGATTGAAGTTCTTGATAACCATGGAAATTATCAGATTATGAGATGCCTTTTGGATGGAGGTAGTATGATGTCTTTTATCTCGCAAAGGGCTTTTAAGCGTTTGGGGTTGCCTAAGCAAAACTGCATGTTTGCAATCAAAGGACTGGCATCTATGCAGACTTCTTCTCAGAGTGGTTGTGTAACGCTCACTGGAAGACCGGTTGGTCAAGATTCTTTCAATTTTACTGTCGACGCATTGATCTTGAACGCCATTTGTGATAATTTGCCAGCAACCGCTATTTGCTCTTCCAATTGGTCTCACATTCGCAATTTAAAATTGGCTGATCGCCATTTTAATCGTCCAGGTCAGGTCGATATATTGTTAGGAGCCGACGTTTTTTCTAAAATCCTTTTAAATGGACGCATTTCCGGTGGGGAAGGTCAACCTGATGCCGTCAACACCGTCTTTGGTTATGTGCTCATGGGTAAGATTGGCAACACAGTTCATTCTTCTGCTGTCTTTTCTTTCTTGTGCAGTAACTTTGAATCAAATCTCGATCGCACCCTTAGGGATTTTTGGGAAGTGGAAAGTGTTCCGACTTCGTCGCATCACTCTACTGAAGATATTTTTTGTGAACATCATTTTAAGACTAAAATATCTCGCTCTCCTTCTGGCAAATATATCGTTTCGCTCCCATTTAAATCTGAGTCGCTGCCTATTTTTCCTGGCATTCGCGACCTCGTCGTCCAAAGATTTCTTTCCCTGGAACGCCGCCTTGCTAGAAACATGGACTTGTATACCCAATATTCTGCTTTTATGAGAGAATATTTGGAACTAGGCCACATGAAACGTGTTTATGACAATAAAGATTCTCCCGACGCATATTATATTCCGCATCATTGCATTTTGAAACCAAATAGCTTGTCTACTAAACTCAGGGTAGTTTTTAATGGTTCGGCGAAACTTCCCAACCAAAGCTCTCTTAACGATTGTCTACATACTGGACCAAAACTACAACAAGATATTGCCACAATTCTGTGTCACTTTCGCCTTCATAATTATGTCTTGTGTGCTGACATCAAAATGATGTATCGTAACATTCTTGTCGACCAATCACAGCATGATTATCAAAGAATTGTTTGGAGGTTTGCTTCTGATGAACCTTTGGTGGACTATAACCTGGTTACGCTTGTATATGGACTAACGCCATCCCCCTTTCTCGCGATACGCACTCTTCATCAGTTAGTGAATGACGAAGGGGGCTCTTACCCGCTAGCTTCTGCCGCCATTTTAAACGACACTTATGTTGATGATGTTGTAACCGGCTGCTCTTCTTATGAAGACGCAAAGCTTTTACAGTCAGAGCTGATCTCGCTTTTTGAACGAGGCGGCTTTGAGCTTAGAAAATGGTCTAGTAACTGTTCCGCATTACTTTCACATTTACCTCCGGAACATTTGTCGCAAAATCCGCTTATTTTTGGTTCACTGGCAAACGACACTCCTTTAAAAATTCTCGGTCTGCAGTGGAGTCCCTCTGAGGATACATTCTTTTTCTCAGTCTCGCCGTTGGGGAAACCCTGTACGAAACGCAACATGCTCTCGGAACTGGCCAGAATCTTTGACCCGCTTGGATTTCTTTCGCCTATTACTATTTTTCAAAAGATTCTAATCCAGTCGCTGTGGACTTCTAAATTAGATTGGGACCAAACCCCGCCCTCGCATATTGTTGAGGCTTGGAACCGTTATCGAAATGAACTCGGTTTACTAAGCAATTTACGCATTCCTAGAAAAATCCTTCCACCTCATTCTGGATGTGGTTATGAATTACATGGGTTCTGTGACTCTTCTGAAAAGGGTTACGCTGCCGTTGTTTATATACGATGCCTCCGCCCTGACAAAACAGTTTTTGTTCAGTTTGTTTGCTCTAAAACCAAAGTCGCTCCGGTTAAGAAACTAACCATTCCTAGGCTAGAACTGTGTGGTGCAGTTTTGTTGGCGAAACTCCTATCGTTTCTTCTGAACGTTTATCAGACTCGCATGACTTTCGAAAGAATTTTTGCCTGGTCAGATTCGCAAATCGTCTTGAGTTGGATCAAATCTTCGCCTCATCGTTGGAAAACCTTTGTGGCAAATCGAGTTGCCTACATTCACGAAAGGGTTTCTTCTGAATTTTGGCATTATATAGATTCTGCTAATAATCCCGCCGATATCGCCTCTCGAGGTGTTCATCCTTCTCAATTTCTCGCCCATGATATTTGGTTCAATGGTCCATCGCTACTATGTCGTTCTGAGCTGTCTGCCTACTCCCCGTCTTCAGAGCTGCAGTCTGAAGAGGTCTCTGTTGAGGAAAGGACAGTTTCGCTTTTAACATTTACAGGTGAAGAAAATCTGCTTGATGATTTGTTAGAAAATCATTCTTCTTTACATTACATACAGTCTATTTTGTCATACGTATTACGCTTCGCTTTTAATTCTAGACATTCTTCTATTGCGAAATTTGGACCGCTATCTCGGTTAGAGCTTCATGATGCTCTGACCCTTCTGGTCAAGCGCACTCAAGCGGTCTACTTTGAAAAGGAGTTATCTAGTAAAAAATTCCCTAAGTCCTGGAGAAAACTCGCCGTATTTCAAGACAGTACTGGTCTTTTGCGTGTAGGTGGTCGCTTGACTCACTCAAGTTTGTCTTATGAGCGAAAGCATCCGCTCTTCCTTCCACAAAAGTGCCGACTCACGGTGCTTTTAATTGAACAATACCATAAAAGGTATCTTCATATTGGCCCTCGCACTCTTCACTTTTTGTTGTGTCAGAATTTTTGGATTTTGTCTGCAAGACGTGCCATAAACACTGTTATTTCGAAATGTATGCCATGTTGGAAAATAAAGCCTCAACCTTATCAGCCACCTATGGGTGACTTACCCCTTTCTCGAGTTTCGCAAGTCAAACCATTCTCGCATACTGGGGTAGATTTTGGTGGTCCATTCGCGATCACTATGAATCGATACCGAGGTGCTAAAACCTCTAAGGCATATATTTGCCTCTTTGTGTGTTTCGCGACTAAGGCTATACATCTAGAACCTGCCTGTAGTCTTTCGACTGACGCTTTTCTCGCTGCCCTCCAACGATTTATTGCTCGTCGTGGTCGATGTGATAATCTCTATAGTGATTGTGGTACAAATTTCGTTGGCTCCGCCAAGGAGCTTAAACGCATTTTTTCTGATGCAACTGCTAGGGAAGGAATCCATTGGCATTTCAACCCCCCTTCTGCCCCACATTTCGGTGGTCTTTGGGAATCTGGTATCAAGAGTGTAAAATCTCATCTCTCTCGTGTTGTTGGCCAACAAATCCTATCGTACGAAGAATTCTACACTGTCCTGACGCTTATAGAATCTGTCTTGAACTCCCGACCTTTAAATCCCATGAGTTCGGATATCGATGACATTCACGCTTTAACTCCTGGACACTTTCTTCATATGGAGCCAGTTTCTACGATTCCAACTCCCGATTTGTCGTCTGTCCCCTTAACTCGTCTGTCAAGATGGCAACTTCTCCAACGTATGCACCATGATTTTTGGATTCGCTGGCACAAGGAGTACCTTCACACCCTACAACAACGAAGCAAGTGGCTTGACGCTGGTGCTCTTCCTACTATTGGGGCGATGGTGGCCGTGAAAGCTGAAAAACTTCCGCCTTCTAAATGGCTACTAGGTCGTCTATTGTCTCTAATTCCTGGTCCTGATGGTGTCGTAAGAGTTGCTATTGTAAAGACCTCGAATGGTATCCTTCGTCGCCCTTTGGTGAAGTTGTGCCCGTTGCCAACTAATGACTAGTAGTAGTAGTATTTGTTTCTAATTTAATTTAATTTTTTATTTTAAGTCTTTTTATTGTTTTGTGGATTCTTGCTAACCGGGATAATCATTTATTTTGTTTCTTGTTCTCTTTTTTCTTATCCGCCGCATGTTATCGCTTCTCCTTCGCGTTAATTATTTTTTTGTGTAGAAAAATGTCTTGCTTATAGCAGCCATTTTGGCCGGGCGGGATGTTCGCTCCTCGTATAGTGTAAAAGCAGTGGAATTTATAATCTTTATTTTGCGATAAGAAGAACAGACCAGAATTCCACGAATCGTCAAGAAGAACACAACTTAAGTAGTCAGCAACGCAAAACCGCGATATCGTATAGTACCGCTACCTTAAAATTATATGTGTGTGTGATACAGTCAAACCAGCCTTAACAAATCCATTAAACGCACCAGCAACCCAGGATAGCCTTTTCCGGGACACGCACGAGTTTCTGTGAGTCCAGTACTCGACAAGAGAAGAAATTCACAAAGGTAAGTGGCTTTTTGGTCATTCACGAGTTTGCATCAATTTCCACTGCTTTTGCCCCTTCTCTTTTCATTAAAAACGTTACTTAATTAACAAACGCAAATTACAGTCCACTTTGTTCGTAATAGCCCGCTTAACGCCATTTCTTCGCCCGCTCTAGCCCAGGGACAACGTATGTAAGGCTAGATGTATTCTCACCATAATTAGAATCGCACACCGATTTAGCTCTAATTAGAGCTCATCAGTACGGTATACTAATTACAGCGAGAACACACCTATACAGTAATATGGCTATGGTAGCCAGCCTCCTAGAACATTGTGATATGTACGACAGGGTCGCCGTCTCGGTGGGGAACCAGGTAGTATGTCACGACAGCTTCAAATAACACAAAATACCATAAAATAGAGACTGTGTACAACCAACAATTTTTTTTGTAAATTTCTGACCCTGGCCCATTTCTTCCTTAATATAGGGACAGTGTATGTAAGGCTAGATGTATTCTCACCATAATTAGAACCGCAGACCGGTTTCGCTCTAATTAAAGCTCATCAGTACTATACTAATTACAGCGAGAACACACCTACAAAGGAATACGGCTATGCTAGTCAGCCTCCTATAACATTTTGAGATGTACGACAGGGTCGCCATCTCGGTGCGGAACCAGGTAGTATGTTGTCACGACAGCTCCAAATAACACAAAATGTTATAAAGCGGAGACTATGTACAACCGACTAACAAGTGTGTAAATTTTCAGTCTTGTCCCATTTCTTCCTTAATATAGGGCCAATGTATGTAAGGATAGATGTGTTCTTACCATAATTAGAACCATGACTTTATAGGTGTGTTCTCGCTTTAATTTGCATACCGTACTGATGAGCTCTAATTGGTGCGAAACCGGTCTGCGGTTCTAATTATGGTGCGAATACATCTAGCCTTACATACATTGGCGCTACATCAGAGAATAAATGGGCGAGGGCTGACAATTTGCAAAATTGTTAGTTGGTTGTACACAGTATCTATTTTATAACATTTTGTGTTATTTGGAGATGTCGTGACAATATACTACCTGATTCCGCAGCGAGAAGCCGAGCATGGCGTACATCTCACAATGTTCTAGGTGGCTGGCTACGATAGCTGCATTACTTTATAGGTGTGTTCTCGTTGTAATTAGTATACCGTACTGATGAGCTCTAATTAGAGCGAAACCGGTCTGCGATTCTAATTATGGTGAGAATACATCTAGCCTTAAATAATACTAGTCTTAAAAATTATTGCAAAAAGAAAAGAAATTGAAGAACTTCGCTACAACATACTAAAAAACTCAAAGACGCAGCAAGTGCGTTATGGTAGTGAATTTTCATAGAAATGATCTGGCACCAAATATTTTATTATAACTTTTTTTTCTTGTAATATAGATATCTGAATTTTTGCGTGTAGTTTACTTTTTATATCGTAAACCTACCCACCAAATTTGGTTATCATAGCTTTTTTGTTTTTTGAGATAAAATTTTTTTTCGAATGAAAACTCAAAATTTTCCCGGAAACTCTCGTTCTATTTTCCTGATTAACGAACTTATCCAAGCCACTTACAAAAGGAAGGTACGTGCCAAATTTTATCAAAATCGGCCCATTATTTTTTGAGTTATCGGTGTGATACATACATACATATATATATATATATATATATATATATATATATATATATATATATATATATATATATATATATATATATAAAAATTGAAACTGTCTCCGGATATGGGTTCTAGGGGTCCTAGTTCGCGCTCATTTGCAAAATTTTTTTCAAAATTCAAAAGTCGGGATCTCTCCATTAGTGAATTTTTTCTACGAAAATTCACTAAAAACTAATAACTAATAGCGTTTTATTCCTGATCATAAAAAAAACAAAAATATTGGAACGCAGCAAGTGCGTTATGGTAGCGAATTTTTATTAAATGCTTCAAATTTGAATAACTCAATTTGTATAGTATAGTAAGGTCTTCACCAGGGTACATACTTACCAAATTAGATCATAATAACTTTGTTATTTTTTAAGACACAGTTTTTTTTTTAAGAAAAATCAGTATTTTGTTTTTATAAACACTGTTCCAACCGGGCTAGCTAACGAACTCGTCAGCGGTTTCAACAAAATGAAGATACATGCCAAGTTTCGTTCGAATACACACACACACACACCCACACACACAAATATATATATATATATATATATATATATATATATATATATATATATATATATATATATATATATATATATATATATATATATATATATATATATGTATATATATATATATTACATATAAAAATTTTAACAGACCTTTGTTTCTTCTTGAGTCGGTTAAATTGCATGGTTTCGTTTTGTATACCATACTTTTTACATATCCTCATAAGAAGAAGTCTAATAGCGTAGGATCGGGTGATCGTGCTGGCCATTCTAAAGATCCGCGCTTCCCTATCTACCGATTTGGAAATATTATGTCAAAGTACTGGCAGATATCCTGCTGGAAACATATCCCATTCGCCGGAACTTGGGGGTGTTTGTTTGATCAGTATATAAGTTCGTCAAAGTTGGCACCTCTTCATTTGAGAGCAGTGCTAAATAATTATCTTCATAAGTACACTTGGAGAACCCAAGCCACCACAACACATCTTTTTAAGGACCTGACGATCGTTTCACTTAGCGTCATCAGAGGATGAAAAACTCTAAACTACTCACTACTAAACATCACCTTTTATACTTAGTGTTAGGTAAAGACTAATCCGAGAGGGAGATGTAATCGCAGCCAAATTTTCTGGCTATTGTACTTTGGTTGCCGGTCGAGGTTTTTGAACTCCCGCTATAACTTTACCGTTAAGTTTCCAAATATTTTTCGGTATCAAAGATAGAGCGCAATTTAGTAATAATTCACTCTTCAAATTTTAGGCAGGGTTGGATCATCATCCAACGGTGTGTAGAAAACTCATCAGTTTTCTGTACTTAAAAAAAGAGCATGTATTCTATTGCCCATTTTCAACATCCTACCTTCGCGAAACCGGATTTTTTGTGGTGGATACCTTGAACACAAAATATAAATCTCAGCTAAATATAGAATAAGAACATAGAGTGTCAATTTCTAATATTAAACCTGCTTTCGAATAAATTGACTCTGCAACACAGACCCAAGAAAGTCACTAATAATGATTAATCTTGTTTTTAATTTAACATTAATAAGTTAATTATGAAATACATTGTGCAGTACTGATAGAATCCTATATAGGTATATTCTATTTCTTTTCTTTCAGTAGATCAAATAAAATTTTTAATAATAATAATATATATATATATATATATATATATATATATATATATATATATATATATATATATTAATATGTACGCGCACCCCATTTAGTTTTATTACGCCCCCCTAGGAAGGCACACCCCATGGGTTGAGAATCGCTGTCTTAAGCCCTAAAGAGCGACTTACAACTATATCAGCGTTTTGAACTGTTACAAGTTTGTGAGCAACTCAACACTTTCTATTTGGCCTTTTTTGTGAGAAACCATCTGCAGTAGACCTAAACATAAGGTTACGTTATACGGGGCTATGGATTTGTTTATTAACAAAACACAGCTTTCCAAACTACTAATTTATTATTACCAACTATTTTCCAACACCAGTGTCAACTAAAATATTTCTCTTCTCTATTATTAAATGTCCATAGAACTATATTCCACTATCGCCTTCTATGATCGCTTCCTATAGACCAACACTTACTGTTAACTCGCTTTATACTTTATGATCACTTTTACACCACTTTATTCAATACTGAACTAACTTACTCAGCGCACCCCTCGTCTATTTATATCTGTCTATAGAGATTCTAGACGTTCTATACTATTCTACACTACTCTACACCTGTCACTTCTGGTCTATTCTAGAACTGTCATTCCAGAGTGTTCGCTGTGACACTGCCCCCTCTTATATTCGATCGTTCCGGTCGAATTCTGACATTTCTTAGTATGGCGTAAGTCTGTGCATATGGACCACCTTGATCTTGCTCTTCGGGCTCCTCAGAATGCGATAGACAACGTCATTGATCCTTTTGACCACCTTATAAGGACCTTCCCATAATTTCTGTAGTTTCGGTGACCGTCCCTTGCGTCGTACTGGATTGTAGAACCACACACGATCTCCTTTAAAACCAGCTGAATTAGCCCGCACGTCATAACGGGTCTTTATGCAGTCGCTTTCTACTCGTTTATGCATTCCGACAGCACAGTATATGGTTTTCCTTCTCGTCAATATGTCGGGGCTTTCTTCAAGCAAAGCTCTTAGGTGGTACTGGTTCTTCCGTGTAGTTGCTGTTGTTCTGAGGTTTCTACATGCACAAATATCTCAACGGGCCCTATTCATCCTGTCGACATTGGATCTGTTCCAAAAAATGTGTTTACTGACCTTTTTCTGGGTTGACTTCACATTTAGGTGGTCTTTGCACCCTTCGTCTTGTACTTATCTCCTACTTTCTTCTCCACTTGCTTCTGGCTGAGTAACTGGGTCATCTCTTCCTCTCACAGCTCTCTTCACTGGAATGGCACTTTCACGGCAGTTGCTATTTGCCTCTATCGTGATTTTCCGCACTACCAAGGTACCGCTGATAGTCAGGATGTTAGTGCCAAGATCAAGTTTAGCGCACTGGCCCTGAAGTATGTCCAAGCAAATTATAATCAGGTCTGATATGGCGGCGACTATGGCTCTCTGCTTTGCTTTCCATGTCCCAGTTTGCAGCTCGACGTCAGTTTCGCCAAATATCTGGATTCGATCGCCACCGGCTGCATTTACTCTGTACACTCCGTCTGGATCTCTTAGTCGCCATCTTGGAACCATGTCGCGGCGAATAATCGTCCTAGGTGCGCCTGTGTCGACGACCATCTGAGCCTTATTACCGCTTACGTATCCGTCTACGACGAGAGTGCTGCCAAAATCGCAAACCTGAGAAATGGTTACCGGCTTTAGCTTAACTTTTTCCCTTAGGCGTAATCTTAGAGCCCAACATTCGCCCCTTATATGTCTCACCTTGCCGCAGTTCCAGCAGCGCAAGGCATTTGCACGGTGAGCTCTTATTGGGTATTCATGAGACGTCGGCCTTATTTGTTCTGCTATTTTCTCTAGTAGCTGCATGACCTTGGATGAATATGTTTTATTTTCATCTTGGACTTGGAGACTGCGAACTTGCACATGACTTTCCGACGCTTGCTTTACCACTTCAAACTCCAAGGCATGTGCCAAAGCATCGTTCAAGTTTTTGTGTCTTGCCATCCTCAGCGCCTGCTGCGTGTCGGTATCTATGATGGCGTCAATGAAGGTTTGACCGACAGCTGGTTTAAAAACTCCATCGGAGTTATGGGGTAGGCTAATCGCGTCAGTTTGACAACGTCGGAGTGGAGATGTTGGAGACTTTCGCCCGGTTTTTTGACAACGATTTTTCAACTGCAATCAATACAACTGTTGTAAATGCTGATCGCCAAACCTCATTTCTAATTGATGTCTAATGCTGTCAAAACTCAGCAGTTCTTCCCTGGGAATACCTTGAAGCACATCTAGATCATCTCCTGTAAGAGCCACAATTAGCGAAGTCGCTTTCTCTCTCTTACCCCAACCATTTGATGTAGCAGCGGCTTCGAACTGACGTAGATAAATACCCCATGGGACTGAGCCATTAAATGTGGGAACAGTAATTCTTGCGACCGGGCTATCTTCGAGCCTGATGTTTCCTTTGGCTAGGGTTTCGCACTTATCTTCTAGTGATTGTATTTTCTGATGCACTTCCTCTTGTATATTCGTCAGCTTGTCATGTACATCGTCGTTACTCTGCTTTCTACCTGTTGGCAGATGTCGTCTTTTACCTGCTTCATTCGTTCGTCCACACACGAAGTAATATTCTCAATTCTGCTGGCTTGTTATTGCAGAATTTTGTTTGTTTCTTCATCTCTTCTTCTGACTGCTTCGTCTCTTTTTAGGGCCTCTTCATCTCCTTTTCTCATTTCTTCTTCGTCTCTTCTTCTGACCTCTTCATTTCTTTTTCTCATTTCTTCTTTGGCCTCTTCAACCCCTTTTCTCATTACTTTTTCGCTTCTTCGTCTCTGTTTCTTGCTTCTTCATCTCTTTTTCTGGCTTCTTATCGTGCTATTTTAGCTTCTTCGTCCATATTTCTCATTTCTTCTTTGGCTTCTTCGTCTCTTTTTCTCGCCTCTTCATCTCCTTTTCTCATTTCTTCTTTGGCTTCTTAATTTCTTTTTCTGGCCTCTTCTTTCATTTCTTTAATCAATTCCAATAGCTGGGCGTCCATTTTCGCTGTTGCTGTTGCGTTACGTGTCTTAGGCAGAGATGTATTTTAAGCTGGTAAACAGTTTATTCTGTTTCAAGAACACACCCAGTTATGACTTACCGCTGACACTGATCTTCCAGAGATTTTAGAAATTTTCACGTTGTTCAACGAATATTCTGGAAAATATTTCTGCTAACAGCTTGAAAATCCCACTTCTGACACCAGTTGTTACTTTCTACGGGGTTCTGGATTTGTTTACGAACAAAACTACTAATTTATTATTACCAACTATTTTCCAACACCAGTGTCAACTAAAATATATCTCTTCTCTATTATTAAATGTCCATAGAACTATATTCCACTATCGCCTTCTATGATCGCTTCCTATATACCACCACTTACTGTTAACTCGCTTTATACTTTATGATCACTTTCACACCACCTTATTCAATACTGAACTAACTTACTCTGCGCACCGCTCGACTATTTATATCTGTCTAGAGAGATTCTAGACGTTCTACACTACTCTACACCTGTCACTTCTGGTCTATTCTAGAAATGCCATTCCAGAGTGTTCGCTGTGACAATATATAGCTTATATAAATATCATAAGCAATCCTACTTTTTTCAAATCTTTCAATTATAGGTAATTTCATGAAGGTGTTGATAACCATGAACACTGTCCTGTGTTGCAAAAAAATTAACCAAATTCACAGTCAAATTAACAAAACGAATGTAAGCTGACTTGATACCAAATGAATCCAGTAATTATTCACAATTCTGGAAACAAAAATCCTCATAATGAAGGCCGCATTTTCCACAGTCTGAGTGAGTAGAAACAATGGATAATTCCCAATACAATATACGATTCTCTCTCTATACGTACATAATAAGAGAGGGAGTAGGGAATCACAGTTGAGCATATCGAAGCAAAGAGGAGAGATATCGTCCACCATTCCGATGGTTGTAGAAAAGGACTAATTTAATAAATTATCCCAGCGCGTGCATGTATATAAGACAAAAACCTAAAATCCATCACCGGTCGAATGTATTGTGTACGACGTCCACCCACCGGGCCCGATGCCCACTCATCCCCTGGCCCATTCACTGGCAAAACACATCAAATCCTTTATACGGAGACTGTGACGCGACGTACGAGAAACAAACGACTCTCGACTCTCTCCTGAGGGACACTCGGAGACTTCTGCAGTGACGGAGTCAAAATATCTAGATACAAATTACTTTTTACTACTTACTTTATTAATAAATTTATATATATATATATATATATATATATATATATATATATATATATATATATATATATACATTCAAAAAGTACACTTTTCACTAAGTGAAGATTGGAACCTGTGATGAGTACTGATAAGTACACTTCGAGAACCCAAATCACCACAACACATCTTTTAAAGATCTGACGATCGTTTATAATCAACAGTTATGCTGTGTCAATGTTTCCCTTTTTGTAGAGTACCGATCTTGTTTCACGAAACTAAAACTAAATCAGGTATATATATATATATATATATATATATATATATATATATATATATATATATATATATATATATATATTTATATTGCTATGGTATTTTGTGGTTCCTTAGCATTTTTAATTGGTGAGCATGAGAATTCAATTTGCGTCTTTATTTAAAAAACAATAATATTGATGATCCTGAAATTATGCTAAAAAATTGTTTACTTACTGCTGTGAAATTTTTCTCTCATCTCATGGGTAAGGTTCTGTGCTTGCGCTAGCATTTTTGTTTAATATATCGTTTTTATAAATTATAGTACTCCCGAGTGTTTGGAAGTTTCAAAAAAAATTATTATATAATTGGGTTCTTTTGATTTTACTTTTAATTAACGATGAAAAATAGCCTTATTTTATCATATAGCTAATATTTGTTTGATTTGAGGTCAAAATTAAACAGATTATGTTAGTACAATCTAGTAACCGACATAGGCATGAATGCAAAAGCATAATTTTTGTATCCTCCTACTATGTCGAAAAGCATAACTATTGGACAAATGATAGTCCCTTTATTAATCTTATTTTTAAAGGGGTAGACATTGATCCAATCCAATCCATAGCAGGTGGTAGTGGAATTTTCCTTTACGTGATAGTTAAGAATTTTTTTCACGTCCGAGGAGGTACCACCCCATAGATAAAGGGGCCGGTGAAGTCCCAACGGACGTTTCCGGTTCTGGTGTATGAGTCGGTTTCCCTTATAAGCAGAAATGATGATGGCTCCTCCTTGTACAAAATATTCCGGAGATAAAACACCCCTCCATTCGGATCTCCGGGAGAGGGGTGTACAGGAGCACCAACATCAAGGTTTAACATATCCTTTTCGAATATATGTGGCCTAAATTCTAACCTGAACTCCGTCCACCATTTTCTCCAGGCTAACAGGCCCCAAATCCTCTTCCTCACCGAAACCCAAATCAGTGCCAAAACAGCCACTAATCACCTTAATTTTCCGGGGTGTGAGCTCCTTACTTCCTTTAGATTGTCTGGAGGCGTGTGCGCATACGTCCCTAGCAATTTACTCTGCGCCAGACTCCACAATTTAGAAGCTGGAAGAAAAGACATACTATGGATAAAACTCTCTCCCAGGGCTGCAACTAAATTCATCTGTTGCATTTACTGGTCACCTTCTGACAACAACTTTGTCCAGCTCTTTGATTACCTTTCTGAAAAAACCGACTATCTGATTTCTGAATATCCTTCCTCCGAGGTCACTATTCTTGGTGACTTCAATGTCCATAATAAGAAATGGCTAGGATCTTCAAAAACCGATCCACAAGGGAGAGCAGCGGAGGCCTTTGCAGTCAGTAATTCTTTAGCCAATTAGGTTCAGCAACCTACTTACTTTCCTCGCATCCCAATACACAGCTCAAATCCCTTGGATCTCCTTCTTACTACAAATCCTGACTGCTATAAGATATCAGACACCGCCCCCCTGAGTCGCTCAGACCACGGCATGGTCACTGCTTCCTGCGCAATGCAACACAGTCATCACACCAACGTATCGTTTGGCACTACAACTCCGCAAACTGGGACGAAATGCGGGATTACTTTTCTTCATTTCCATAGGCATCTGTCTGCTTCTCTCATCCTGACCCCTCTAATATCTCACAAAACGTCACAGAAATTATCCAAGCTGGCATGGAATTATCTATTCCACGTACACAGAAAACCTCTTCAGCCACTCAAAAGCCCTGGTTTTCTAAATCATGTGACAAGGCCAGACTTTAAAAGGTCAAAACTCACAAAACGCTTCTACACAATCCCAGTCAAGAAAACCGTCAAGCATTTAACGACGCAAGAAACCGATATGTCCGCATTCTTTCTGAGGCAAAAAATTCGTTTAATAACCACATCAAAAACAAAGTCCTTTTAAGCTCCAACGGCGGCAAACCCTTCTGGACTCTTGCTAAATCTATTGGGAATAATTTCTGCAAGAGCACGTCCCCACCTCTTGTCTCAGGGGATGAAATTGTTTCTACCGCCTTGGGCAAGGCTGAACTTTTTGCTTCGTTGTTCGGCAGCAATTCTACTCTTAACCCACCTTCAAATGCTCAACCACCAACAGTCCCCAATGTTGCGCATAAAATGACGGATATCATTTTCAAAACTAAAAATGTACGAAAGATGCTCTCTTCTCTTAATACCATACACAATACCATACACAAAAATTGAATATCATTTTATTATGAGGCACTTGCCTTTTACGTTTAATAATTAACTTCCATATTTACAGTTGTCGCACGTCAAGGAATCAAGTTTTACTTCTGGCAGTTCATTTGCGAATCTCCCTCATCGACCTGCTGTCGTCTTAAATAAACTACACCCGTGTTACAAAAAATCTTTTCTCGCTGTACCTTGGCAAAACAAAGTTCATAGACCTTGAGTTTTCCCATTGTCCAACTTTTTGTTCGTTACACTCTTTGGAAACAACCACACACAAAAATTATCCATATCAACTTACGCTGCGTCTTTTCTTACAATTGGTATTGACAAAAAACTTATTTTTAACTTAATATTATAAATGTACAATATAGTAAATGTACTTACTGCCTAAGAATAAAATTAAAATCGTTATATTATGTTAAAACTTCATAAATAAAAACAAGGCTATTGTTCTGTGTTCTATTGTATTCCAACGACTTTTGCTTCGTGAACATAAAATGTAATATATGTAAAAAAAGAAATCATTGTTCTGTATTCTTTTAGCTGTCTTGCTATTCCTTATTTAACCCTAAAATATTTTACACTCTCAATTATACAGGGCATTTAAATATTAGGACGTATTAATTTTATGTGCATGGCCCGTTTTATTCCACAATAATGTTTCTAATTTTCTGACATATCTATAGCCATATATATATATATATATATATATATATATATATATATATATATATATATATATATATATATATATATATATATATATATATATATATATATATATATATATATATATATATATATATATATATGTATATATATATATATATATATATATATATATATATATATATATATATATATATATATATATATATATATATATATATATATATATATATATATAGATGTGTGTGTCATACAAATAACTCAAAACATAATGGGCCGATTTTGATGAACTTCGGGAAGTACCTTTCTTTTCTAAGTGGCTTGGGCATGTTCGCTAACAAAGAAAATCGAACAAGTTTTTCCAGGAAAAGCTTGGGTTTCTTTTCGGAAAATGTCCCAGAATGTCTCCGAAAATAACGAGGCTATTGCAACCCAATTTGATACGCAGGTTTATGTTATAAAAAGTATATTATGCGCCACAATTAAGACCTCTGCCAACAAAAATGTTGGTTGCTGCTAGAGGTCAGAGCACTGCACAAGACCAAAATATTTTGTGAGTTAAACAAAATCTAAAATAAATTCTATAATACCTAACTTTTACCAACAAATTTACATATTTCTGGGCCCAAAAAAATTTTCGAAAAAAAATGCGTACATCATTTCTATGAAAATTCACTACTACAAGGCACTTGCTGCGATCAAATTTCGTTAACCTGTGCTCTCTTTTGGGTAACCAAGTTTTTACACAATCACCACGCACTGCCTATTACCACCATAAGCACACGAAAAAAAGTTTCGACAGGACTTGCATGATATTCATCAGGAGTGTAATATGTATCGGACACCCTCTCGCAATTCCGCCGATGCTCCATTGTTTCTCTGTCCATGGCTAAGTGGATGATAGGACACACATATACGCAGGCAGCGACCCGCCAGCGGCTCTCGACAGCTCCTGACGCTTCTCAAAGACTTCGGATACGGTGATTAGTCAAGGTCTTATTGTAATACGGTCTGTCAGGGTTCTCGTGATATATGAATCGAATCATATATCAAACAATATTCAGCTAATTCGAGTGGTGGAATGTTCTGATGTCTCTTCTGATTCTCTCTCTCTCCCTTCTCCACTTGTATGGATGTGGCCGTGTATTATGTCTTTCTGTAATGCGTCTTTCTGTATGTGTCTGTGTCCAGTGGTTGTTGACGTCATCTAATACGTTTAGTTACACATTTAATCGAGGTACAATGGATATGAACCTGTATAACGCTCAAACCAAACATTACAATAATACATGGCATGTCTCCGAAAATGGATGCTGTTACTTGCAGGAATTGTGAATTGATATGACAACTGAATATTAAATTGCACGAAATTTATCTCCATAAGAATTTTCATAAAAATATTTCAAATTACAAAAAGGAAAAATTTCGCCACGGAGGAAGTGTGTCATAATAGTGAATTTTCATAAGAATTGTACACTATTGGTACGGCATATTACTAAGTGTAATACTACTAATTTAAGCAGACATCGAAGATCGGCTTTAGAGGTCCTAATACACGCTGATTTGAAGAATTTCTCTCTTTTTATTTTCATGAGAAATATTCCAATCTTGTGTTCTATCTCATTTTAAGAAAAAACTTTCAATGGCCAAAACTCAATTTTCTATGACGCTATAAAATTAAAAATTGACGTCTGTTATTGCCGATTTACAAACTCGTCCGCGATTTTAACGAAATGAAGACATGTGCCTAATGTCGTTGAAAACAGTTGAGTGTTTTTTGAGTTATCGTTCGGGGACACACACACACACACACACATATATATATATATATATATATATATATATATATATATATATATATATATATATATATATATATAGGGTGGCGCTTTGAAAACGAAACAGACCGATTTGCGCCCAGATAAATTTTTTAAGAAACGCTGAAACATGTCAATTTTGAAATTGAGGGGGACATGTTTTGACATAAAACTCAACTTTGTCACATCATCACCCTTAAGGGTGGTGATAGCAACCCTTATATTTTAAATACGGAACATGGGTCGAGTGTTAGATCGTTTGAAAGCTCTTTCTTTTCTGAATTCAGGACACTAATTTTTTTGGAAGTTTTATCAACTCGTTTAAAAATTATTCACAGTTAGAGTTGCAAGAACGTATTTTAATCATTGTGATAAGAAATGCACTAATTAGTCACTTTTTCGTTAAAAAAAAACTAAAAAACAAAACCAAACGTTCAAAAATGTTTACTCAGTTAAGTAAGAGTCCAAATTGTTGACCACCAGCTTTTCTACAAAAGTACAAATTTTGTTCAAAACGAGCTCTGACATTCTGGAGCATTTGTGGAGTTATTAGACGGCATTCTTCAACAATACGTCGTAGTAATTCTTCCAGAGACTCCGGGTCTGTTGCGTAAATTCTACTCTTTAAATGGCCCCATAGAAAGAAGTCTAAATGAGTTAAATCCGGGGATCTAGGGGGCCACTCAATGGCACCTCTGCGCCCAATCCATTGTCCTGGAAACTCTCTGTACAAAAACTCCCTAACACGTTGTGAAAAACGCAAAGGAGCTCCATCTTTTTGGAATACTAATTGATTTTCTTGATAGCGATCACCATTTTCAACAATGTCAATTAGTAGAGGGTAAACGATATCTTCTAGTAACTCCTAATACATTTCGCCACTCAAATTGCCATCAAGAAAAATTGGTCCGATTAAACGGTCTCCAAAAATGCCAGTCCAGACATTCAATTTCTGTGGAGTTTGAGTGTGGACTTCATGAAAATTTCTTGGATTATTATCTGCCCAATAACGACAATTATGACCATTGGCTGTAGAGTTTAATAAAATCGTACACTCGTCTGAAAAACAGATATTGAACAGAAAGTTCCCGTTATCAGCTATTCGTGCAGTCATAACTTCACAAAACTCCAGCCGCCGATCAAAATCATCTTCATTCAGTTGTTGTACAAGATGAATTTTATACGGGTGTAATTTATGACGCTTCAATATTCGCTGAATAGTTCTTCTTTTGATGTTTGAAACAGTGGCCACTTTTCTCGTGCTCAAAGTTGGGTCTGCAGCAATTTCTCCTAAAACTTCAATCTCAGTAGTCTCATTTCTAACCGGAAATTCACGTACAGGATCCCGTTTTTTGTTGGCTACTGAACCTCTTTGTCGAAACTCCTAAATTTATTTTCTGTTAACATGTCTGTTCGGATGTCGTTTATTAAACAAATTTGCGGTACGGTTGGCACAGTCATCATGTTTGAAAAAAAGAGTAATATTTAAACTTTCTGTTAACATGTCTGTTCGGATGTCGTTCATTAAACAAATTTGCGGTACGGTTGGCACAGTCATGATTTTTGAAAAAAAGAGTAATTATTTAAACTCTTTTTTCTACAGAATACACCATTGTGAAATTAATTTTCGGTAGTACTATCAGGTATCCAACCGACGGATAAACTGAAATAATAAACCGCATTTCTCTCATTCCGATAAGAAATGTTCTGATATTAATTTTTTGTTTACAAACCAACAAAACATTGACTATCAGCACATTTCTTATCGGAATGAGTGAAATGCGTTTTTGTATCTTCGACTGTGAATAATTTTTAAACGAGTTGATAAAACTTCCAATAAAATTAGTGTGCTGAATTTAGAAAAGAAAGAGCTTAAGAGCTTTCAAATGATGCAACACTAGACCCACGTTTCCTATTTAAAATATAAGGGTTGTTATCACCACCCTTAAGGGGTTGATGTGACAAAGTTGAGTTTTATGTCAAAACATGTCCCCCTCAATATTAAAATTGACGTGTTTCAGCGTTTCTTAAAAAAAATTCTCTGGGCGCAAATCGGTCTGTTTCGTTTTAAATACGCCACCCTATATATATATATATATATATATATATATATATATATATATATATATATATATATATATATATATATATATATATATATATATATATATATAAAAATTCAAACGGGTCTTGGATATGAGTTCGAGTTCCAGGGGTCATTGTTCGCGCTCATTTGAAAATTTTCCGACAGTCTCACCATCGTTACCTCTCTATTAGTGAATTTTCTCAACGAAAATTTACTAAAAATACATACAGATGAACATAGAACCATCTCCTGTTTTTTGAAGTCGACTAAAAAAAATTAGGTTTCGGAAATATAAATTTCTTTTGATCGAGTGGGTTAAGTCGGCTAAAAAAGATTAAGTTTCCGAAATATAAATTTGTTTTGATTGGGTGGGTTAAGTGTCCAAGCAATTAACGCAAATAAATTTATAAATTTAGCTATACCTTTCTTTTGTAAATAGCTTAGATAAGTTCGTTAGCTAGCCTCCGTGGCCGTGCGGGAAAGTCGATTCAGACTTTCCAATACGGACTCGGGGGTCGACGGTTCGAGCCTCAGCGGCGGCGGATGATTTTTCAAAATCACTGTCGTCGTTGAGATCGAGCTCAAGGTGGAGGGCAGGTTAGTTTAGATGAGCAAAAAGGGTCAGCAATGGCCTAATTGCCAGTAAGAATCTTACCTTTACCTTTACCTACCTAGCTAGCCTCATCGAAGCAGTCTTTGTGTGAAAATCTTACATTTATATCCTTAAAATTCTTGTATCTTCTAAAATAACACAATTATTTTTAGTAAAATTCTGAACAAAATTTACCTTTACAGAGACTACTACATGCCAAATTTTGAGCTCTAGCTTTACAGAAAATTTAAAAGCATTTTTAACCCAAGCACAATATTGAAAGTTTTGCATGATAAAAGCAATATACACTACGTCTATAAAGTAACGCATGAATTCAATGAAATTGGAAGTTACCATCATTAAGGAAACTTAAAAAAACAGGTCGATTTTTGTTGTTAAGAACTAACTTTTTGATCTAAAAATTTCACCCCTATCGTCATACATCTTCAAAAGGTATCTACCTCTTTGAAATTTTGAAATCAGATGGTGGGTAGTGTGATACATCTTTTTAAAGCTAATCCAATTCTCTATTCAACAACACCAATTTTTTTGTAGGAATAAAATAAAGTGAGTGACAACATTTTTATTACCAGTTATACCTAATATCGGTGAAGCCTGTAAATAATTAATATCAGTAATTCTTTAGATAATAATAGATATTTTAAAGTCTGTAAATAATGTTCAAAATGTTGGTCTTGAGACGGTTCTAAACCTCTCTTTTTATTTTTTAATAGCTTGTTAACTTCAGGGGTGAAAAACATAGTTGATATGTGGACATAATACTCACTTGTGAACACTCTGTGGCTAATAATTTGCATTTTTAGTCAATTTTCGTAGAAAAAATTTACTAATGGGGAGATCCCGACTTTTGAATTTTGAAAAATGTTTTGCAAATGAGCGCGAACTAGAACCCATATCCGCGGTCAGTTTCAATTTTTATATGTTTATATATATATATATATATATATATATATATATATATATATATATATAAATATATATATATATATATATATATATATATATATATATATATATATATATATATATATATATATATATATAAATATATATATATATATATATATATATATATATATATATATATATATATATATATATATATATATATATATATGTATCTATCACACCGATAACTCAAAAATTAATTTTGATAAAATTTGGCACGTACCTTTCCTTTGTAAATGGCTTGGATAAGTTTGTTAGTCAGGAAAATCGGACGAGGTTTTCCGGGAAAATTTTGATGTTTCATTCGAAAAAAATTTATATCTCCGGAAATAACAAAGTAATGGCAATGTTAAAAAATAAATTTGGGTTTTCCTCAAAACGTCAAAGTCGCGATTTAAAATGTCAAAATTGGTAATATTTAGGCAATGAACCTGAAATTATAATATGAGCTATCGAAAGAAAATGTCTCAAGAAGAATGCTTCACAAAGCCTGCACTCGTTGTTTCAATCGTCATTGTCCTTCTTCTTCTTTCGGTGCCATATCAGGTCCTCCTAACGTTGGCAATTACATTGGCGAGTTGTTCGTGGTTTTCGGCTAATCTGAATAATTGTTCGGCACTGCGTATTCCAGTCCAATCGCGAATGTTCTTTAGCCATGACATCTGTTTCCTTCCAATTCCTCGGCTGCCTTCGATTTTACCTTTCATTATAAGCTGGAGCACCTTGTATCGGTCTCCTCTAAGAACATGTCCTAGGTATGATATCTTTCGTACTTTAATAGTGACAAATAATTCACGGACGGCATTCGCTCTATTTAATACTGCTTCGTTGGTCTGCATAGCTGTCCAGGGTATTCGAAGCATTCTTCTGTGCAACCACATCTCAAACGCTTTCAGTCGACCGATCGTAGCAGCCTTCAGAGTCCAGGTCTCAGCTCCATACAACAACACGGACCAAATATAACATTTGATCATTCTTTGACGCAATCTTAGGTTTAAGTTGTCGTTAGAGAAAAATGATTTCATTCTCATGAAAGTTAAGCGCGCTGTTTCAATTCTGCACTTTATCTCTTTATCAGGGTCTAAGTGTTCTGTGATATAACAACCAACGTATTTGAATTGGGTAACTCTCTCAATGTTTTGTTGGTCTATCTGTAGGGAAGCATCGGCGTGCGGTTGGCGACTGAATATAATAAATTTTGTCTTATTGATATTTATTTTCAAACCCATTACCCTTCCTGTCATGTTTACACTATCCAACAACTCTTGAAGGCCCTGGACACTATCGCACAAGATGACCGTATCGTCGGCATATCGAATGTTATTAATCAGTTCACCGTTAATCTTCACTCCAAGATCTTTATCTTGCAAAGCCTTCTTAAAAATTTTATCCGAGTATATGTTGAACAATAGCGGGGAGAGAATGCATCCCTGTCTGACGCCTCGTTGAATGCGACATTCATCGGTTAGTCTTCCATTGATTCGGACCACTGCTTTCTGCTTCCAATATAAGTTCTCTATAATTTTCAGATCTCTCTCATCGATTCCCAAGGTTCTTAGTATGTTTAAAAGTGTTTCATGCTGAACCCTATCGAAGGCTTTTTCATAGTCTATGAAACATACATAAATATCCTTGCGTTGGTCACGACACTTTGGAAGAAGTATATTTAGGGCAAAAAGTGCTTACCGGGTGCCTAGTGCATTCCTAAAGCCAAACTGCGTCTCATCCAGGTCCTCCTCGCACTGACTTCTTATCCTTCCATGTATTATGCGAAGAAATACCTTTAATGTATGACTCATCAGGCTAATTAATCTATATTCGCCGCACTTCTTTGCTCGCTGTTTTTTCGGAAGTGCTACAAAAACAGACTTCAACCATTCTTCGGGTATTTCACCAGTAGTATATATATTGTTAAAAAACTTAACTAGAACATTGATGTGATCTTCGTGGATCATCTGTAAGAGCTCTGCTGGGATGTTATCTGGACCAGTTGCTTTCTTGGTTTTGGCTGATTTTATGGCATGGAGAACTTCGGATTTTAAAATTTCTGGCCCTTCGTCTTGGCTTGCATTACCCTGCATGTTTGGCCTGTCATCTTCAAACAATTCAGTCACATATTTACTCCTTCATTTTACTAATATATTCCCAGAAAATTCATCTAAAATAGACCCTTTCTCTGATGCTTTGGCAGTAGTGTTGGCTGTAGAGTTTATCGTTTAATGGTATATCATTTTTGTCAAATTTTCGTAAAAAATCATTAAAGCTCAATATATCCGTTATTATGCAAGTTACAAAAAAAATGGTATACATTAATTATAGGGTGTCTTGAGCTACATCTTAAAAAATATTTCCACAATTAGAGGCTGGCCCATAAGTCGTTGGTGATTCAAATTTGCTTTTTTTTAATCGAACACGCCCTATGTTATTGCATTTTTGAATTTTCCATCGAAATATAATATATCTTTGTAAGAAAAGAAATTCGGGACGCAGCAAGTGCGTTATGGTAGCGCATTTTCATTAAATGCTTCAAATTTGAATAGCTCAATTTGCTATTAACCTATAAGGTTGACCAGGAAACCAGTTTTTTCGGGAACAATTTAAGTTTACTATCGGAAATTTTTTACATTTTCAAACAATAAAGTTATTTTGATGAAACATGGCACATTGTTTCTACTATATAGATTGTTGCCTGCTTTCTTAAAAAACATGTTTGGTATTAAAAACATTTTAATGAAAATTCACTACCATAACGCACTTGCTACGTCCAGAAGTTGTTTGGTAAATAAACAGTTTGTTTGTAATGGACACTTGTAAAACCTTGGAAAGGCGCCATGTAAGAGCTGGTACCTCCTCGGACGTGAAAAAATATTTTACTCCCACCTGTTAATCCAATAATTTTGAAGATGTTAATATTTTGTTCATTGATGTTGACTTTGCATGGAAAGCTGAAGACAATGGATGAAATCCAAACTTTGAGATTTTTTTACAGTGTAGTTTTTATAGATAAACAGAACGTATTAACCCCTGAGGATAGCCAAAAGGAGCAGAAACGCGCAGGGTTGTTATAAAACAAAATCTGTGTGGAAGTATAAGCTCTTGATTTGTCCTTCAAATATTTTGGTGATGTTAACTTAAGTATGGAACATCCGGTATACATAAACATATACATTATGTGTATGTTTATGTATACCGGAGCGTATGGATTTTAGGGGCTCTAATTCAGGCTCATTTGAACAGATATGTCAAAATATCAAAAGTCGTTACCTTTCTATAAGCGAAATTTTCTTCGGAGACACATTTTTTTTCGAAAATTCAAAATTTTCCCGGAAAACCTTGTCCGATTTTCCTGGCTAACGAATTCTTCGATTCCGGTTTCGGGTCATACTGTATATGATTTCCAATTTGACGGACACTTCTCGATATAGACATAAAATAGACCACATGTCGAAAGTATATCGCCATAAAAAATAATTGGTTGCGTTAGTTCTTGGAAGATACCTACCAAGTGATCGACACATGTCGATTCAGAGAAACCAATGGCCATATCTTTAAAAGTACCCTGTATAAACGGCTGAAACTTCACTCATGTAATGTATGAAGCCAGATGAATTAAAATCTGCAATAAATTACAGGGTATTTAATTTAAAAAATATATAAATTTAGTGCAACACTCCGTATATAGCCACCCTGTATAAATGAAATCAATTTTAAAATGCGCACTCGTGGAACACCTATCGCCTCTAGAAACCAACATTTTAAAACATGGCCTGAACTGACCTGAACTTACCTGACCCCGGGTATGAGTTTTAGGGTCCTACTTTCCGCTCATTTGAAAATTTTTTTGCAAAGTCTCTCTCTCGCTAGGATCCTCAAAAACCGATCCACAAGGAGAGCAGCGGAGGCCTTTGCAGTCAGCAATTCTTTGGCCAATATGGTTCTGCAACCTACTTACTTTCCTCGTATCCCAACACACAGCTTAAATCCCTTGGATTTCCTTCTTACTACAAAATCTGAATGCTATAAGACATCAGTCACCGCCCTGACCCCTCTAATATCTCACAAAACGTCACCGAAGTTATCCAAGCTGGCATGGAATTATTTATTCCACGTACACAGAAAACCTCTTAAGCCACTCAAAAGCCCTGGTTCTCTAAATCCTGTGACAAGGGCAGACTTGAAAAGGTCAAAGCTCACAAAACGCTTCTACACAATCCCAGTCAAGAAAACCGTCAAGCATTTAACGACGCAAGAAACCGCTATGTCCGCATTCTTTTTGAGGCAAAAAACTCGTTCAATAACCACATCGAAAACAAAATCCTCTTAAGCTCCAATGGCGGCAAACCCTTCTGGACTCTTGCTAAATCTATTGGGAATAATTTCTGCAAGAGCACGTTCCCACCTCTTGTCTCAGGGGATGAAATTGTTTCTACCGCCCTGGGCAAGGCTTAACTTTTTGCTTCGTTGTTCGCCGGCAATTCTACTCTCAACCCACCTCCAAATGTTCAACCACCAACAGTCCCCAATGTCGCGCATAAAATGACGGATATCATTTTCAAAAGTAAAAAGGTACGAAAGATGCTCTTTTCTCTCAATACCAGGAAAGCATCTGGCCTTGACGAGATCCCAGCAATTGTTTTAAAAAAATGCGCACCAGAATTTGCTCCTGTTCTGACTCGTCTGTTTCAGATATCTTACAATAAAGGCATATTCCTAGTAACTGGAAAACTGCTCGAGTACAACCCATCCTCAAGAAAGGATCCAAAGCGCTTCCTAGCAACTACAGGCCTATTTCTCTCCTTTCAGTCATCTCTAAAGTGATGGAAAAATGTATAAACACCGAATTACTAAAATTTCTTGAAAAACACAGTCTAATCCACGACAGGCAGCATGGATTCCGTCAGCGCAGATCGACTGCCGACCTCCTTTCCTTTGTCCCCATTCTTGGAACAAGTCTATGGAACTACACGGTGAATCCCAGATTGGCGCTCTAGACATATCCAAAGCATTCGACCAGGTCTGGCACGCAGCGCTGCTTAATAAACTTCCGACCTGTGGCCTACCACCAAAACTCTGTACCTGGACAGCAAATTTCCTCTCCAACCGGAGCATTTCTGTTGTCGTGGATGGCCATTTCTCTAAACTGTATCCAATTAATGCAGGAGTTCCTCAAGCTTCAGCTTGAGCCCCTACTTTGTTTCTTCTCCACATCAATGACCTCCTCTCTAGCACATCCAACCCAGTTCACAGTTACGCGGACGTCAGCACCCTCCACTCAAATATACAATATTCTAAGCCTGTCTCTTTGTCCCGATTAGGTGACGATCGGAGACTCATGGAGGGTTCTGTCTCCGAGGATCTCAAAAAAATATTAAACTGGGGAAGTAGAAATCTTGTACAATTCAACCCCACCAAATCTCAGTCTTGCTTTCTTTCTCATAAGAGATACACCCTAGACCCATCAAAATTAACAACCAAGTTATTCAAAGTAATGAGTCCTTTTCTCTTGTTGGCATTTCTGTGGATCGAAATCTCAATTGGCACCAACATGTCACATCAGTTGCAGAAGCGGCTGCTAAGAAATTAGGTTTCCTCTTCCGGGCTCGCAAATACTTTTCTCCAGCTAATCTCTATACCTTATATACTTCACAAATAAGGCCAAACCTCAAATACTGCTCCCACATCTGGGGTGCAGCTGCCGCTTCTACACTCGATATCCTGGACTCCATTCCAAAGAGAGCTATACGTCTCATCGGTGACCCTACCCTCACCCAAAGGCTGCCATCCCTTGCCCACCGACGTGCCGTTGGTGACCCCTCTCTCTTTTATAGATATCTGCACGGGCACTGCTCAGAGGAACTTTCTTCCATAGTTCTTCCACCTGCTGCCCCCAACAGATCTACCAGGGGAACAGAGCGAATGCACCCTTTTACTGTGTAGGTCACCAGACATAGAACATCTTGTTATGCCCGCTCTTTTGTCCCGAAGACTTCCACGTTGTGGAATTCCTTGCCGGCACATGTTTTTCCTTCTCCTCCGAACCTCCAAACCTTCAAGTCCAGAATTAACAAGTTGCCTTTTTCCTCCTTGTCAACACCCACGGTGCGATAGTATTTAGGCTGTAAGCCCTCGTGGTGTGTTGTTGAAATGAAAAAAAAAACATCGATACCTCTCTGTTAGTGAGCTTTTATTAAATTTTAATGAAAAATCACTAAAATAAGACATTTTGACACAAATTTAAATACTGAACGATTCAAGTTTATATGTGTTATGATTTTCGTAACGCTTTTAGAGTAAAATAAACACTGGGCTTAAATAAATTACGCACATTATTTAAATTTTAACTCACTAAAACATAAATGCTTCTAATTTTATGACAAATTAACCCGACCATTTTAAAACCAAATCCCAAAACCCCTTTCACACAGATTTCCACGTTATTCCACTGTAATTAACCAGCAAAAATCTAGTTCAAGTAGGACGTTAATTTGCGCGCAATCAACAACCGTTCCTTAGAGAAAGAACAAGGCGGCGGAGAAATAAGAATAAGTAGTTGTTTTCTTGCAGGAAACTTCCAACCGCCGCCACACAACACGCCATTAATACGACAATTACGGTTTATAAGTTCATATTTGCAGTAAGCAAATTGAAATGCGAAGTCAATTACAGGCATAATTACCGACAAATCTGCCAGGTCTCTGCCGGGTACCCAAAGAATAACTCGGGGTTAATACGCGTAATCTCAATTGTTAGATCCCTCGATGGTCTCGAGATCAAAGTGTGGGCCAAGCAGGCCGCCCTCCATGCCGCCCCCAAACGGTCTCGACGTCAAACACAACATTTTGAGTGACTTTTAGTTGCCCTAGAGGAATTATATTGTAGTAGCCAAAGCCAGGCCGCAATACGGCACACTGTAAAGCAAAACTTAATTTAACTAACCCCTGAGTCGGTCCAGCTCGAACTCTCGACCTTAGACACCCCTACCAAGCCGACTAAGACCCAACAGAGCCGCTGTTTGAACAATTAAATTATTTATGCTTTTGGTCAACCGGTACCTATACGGAACATAATAGAAAACAAACTTAATTACATACGTTTGCCAGTTAAGAACAAGCCTACTGTGCGAATGATGTTGAATTAGCAATTGTGAAACATTCAATTTATGAATTATTACTTGGGGGGCGCTTTCGGCGTTTAAATGCTCTCGCTTCGGCCTGCATGCGTCTCCCGCCGCACTTGCCCTCCCGTCTCTTCATCTTCTTCTTGCTCCCACACGTTTCGTAAAATTTATATTAGATTTGTGAATTTACCTACTAACTTGATTTGAACGAAATGCCTTGTTCGGTGTTCTGTATCCCGCAGAGCGTGCTGCTGTTGCTGGTCCGCTTTTAATTATTTTACATTATTTCCGGTGTAAACGTAACCATTCTTGTGGTGTTGTTTGCCAGACGCGACCCCAAGACAACTTAGCTACGACCTCACGCTATGCTCGCTGCTGTTGCTGCGACTATTGTAATTCATGTAAACACAATACTAAATACTAGTGCCCTTAGTTTACTGATTTATGCAAGCGGACCTGTACTGTATAAATACACATTTTACTAGCGTTGTGTGCTCCTCTCGCAGAAAACTACCTTCTTAGTGAATTGTATAAGAAAATTAAGAAAATGTTCATTGATTGTTGTTGCCCTTACTTGGTGAAACTTGTCCATACTGCATACAGACTTGGAGAATACTTATCTGGCTTCACTGTTGGTTTTTAGTGGTGAAGGACGTAGCCAGCGCGTGAGCTAACTGGAGCAAGTGGCCCTTCGAATTCTGGAAGTTCTAGGATGTTCTTCAACGATTCTGTGACTATAGTTTCGCTCCTTGACAGCATTTTCAGACAGATTAAAATTGAATTAGTACGAAATCATGACAACTACAAATAAATATCTGTTGCTATGTTATGATATGATGTTTTGATCAAAAAATTCTATCAAATTGAAAATAAAATGAAACACAGATGACAGATGAGGTTTTCAAAATGTCTATGTGATGTATGTCAATATTTAACATAAAAATAGAACTAGCCTATAATAACTATGATAACAGTTACGACAATAAAATAACTAAACAATAACAGTATAAAAGTAGTCTCTATACAACGAAAATATCGACATACATCAACTCATTATTTTATTACAACTTTTTTGAAATAATAGTTAAATTTATTTTCTTTGACATATATAATTAGAAAGAAGAATGTCCAAGAAAGGGGAATTCATTAAATCAGTTTGCTCGTTTAAAACAAGGTAGTTATTGTCGTGTGTGTGCCTTTTGACTTCTAAAGCTTCAAAAAAGTCTAGTTTACGTTTGTCACTATAAAAATGTAGTGGTTGTATGCGGTTATTTATTGTAGGTCTATGTTCGGTATCAATAATATGTTTTGCAAATGTAGATTTGTCAGCGTGGTTATATATATATATATATATATATATATATATATATATATATATATATATATATATATATATATATATATATATATATATATAAAGAACATATTTCTGCATTTAGAAATAACCACTCTGACAAATCTACATTTGCAAAACATATTATTGATACCGAACATAGACCTACAGTAAATTATCGCATACAACCACTACATTTTTATAATGACAAACGTAAACTAGCCTTTTTTGAAGCTTTATAAGTCAAAAGGCACACACACGACAATAACTACTTTGTTTTAAATGAGCAAACTGATTTAATGAATTCCCCTTTCTTGGATATTCTTCTATTTAATTAAATAAGTCAAAGAAAATAAATTTAACTATTCTTTCAAAAAAGTTGATCGATGGTGAGACTTCCAGAAAATTTCTTCCCGAATAAGGGCAAGGGCCGTTTGAATGTATATCTACAGATAGGGTGGCGCATTGAAAACGAAACAGACCGATTTGCGTCCAGAGAATGTTTTTTAAGAAACGCTGAAACACGTCCATTTTAATATTGGGGGGGACATGTTTTGACATAAAACTCAACTTTGTCACATCAACCCCTTAAGGGTGGTAATAACAACCCTTATATTTCAAATAGGGAACGTGGGTCGAGTGTTACATCACTTGAAAGCTCTTTCTTTTCTGAATTCAGCACATTAATTTGTTTGGAAGTTAAAAATTATTCACAGTTGGAGTTGTAAGAATGTATTTCATTCATTGTGATAAGAAATGCACTAATTAGTCAATTTTCCGTAAAAAACTAAAAAACAAAACCAAACGTTCAAAAATGTTTATTCAGTTAAGTAAGTGTTCAAATTGTTGACCACCCGCTTCCATACAAAAGTAAAAATTTTGTTCAAAAAGAGCTCTGATATTCTGGAGTATTTGTGGAGTTATTAGACGACATTCTTCAACAATGTGTCTTCGTAATTCTTCCAGAGACTCCGGTTCTATTGCGTAAATTCTACTCTTTAAATGGCCTCATAGAAATAAGTCTAAAGGAGTTAAATCCGGCGATCTAGGGGGCAACTCAATAGCACCTCTACGCCCAATCCATTGTCCTGGAAACTCTCTGTTCAAAAACTCCCTAACATGTTGTGAAAAATGCGGAGGAGCTCCATCTTGTTAAAACACTAATTGATTTTCCAGATAGCGATCATCATTTTCAACAATGTCGATTAGTAGAGGGTAAACGATATCTTCTAGTAACTCCAAATACGTTTCGCCACTCAAATTGCAATCAAGAAAAATTGGTCCGGTTAAACGGTCTCCAAAAATGCCAGTCCAGACATTCAATTTCTGTGGAGTTTGAGTGTGGACTTCGTGAAAATTTCTTGGATTATTATCTGCCCAATAACGACAATTCTGACGATTGACTGTAGCGTTTAATAAAAACGTACACTCGTCTGGAAAACAGATATTGAACAGAAAGTTACCGTTATCAGCTATTCGTGCAGTCATAACTTCACAACACTCCAGCCGCCGATCAAAATTATCCTCATTCAGTTGTTGTACAAGATGAATTTTATACGGGTGAAATTTATGATGCTTCAATATTCGCAGAATAGTTCTTCTTTTGATGTTTGAAACAGTGGCCAATTTTCTCGTGCTCAAAGTTGGGTCTGCAGCAACTTGTCCTAAAACTTCAGGCTCAGTAGTCTCATTTCTAACCGGAAATTAACTTCAGGATTCAGTTTTTTGTTGGCTACTGAACCACTTTGTCGAAACTTTGCAACTAACTCCAAAATGTATTTCCTGTTAACATGTCTGTTCGAATGTCGTTCATTAAACAAATTTACGGTGCGGTTGGCACAGTCATCGTAAAGTAAAGAGTAATTACTTCAACTATTTCTTCTACAGAATACACCATTGTGAAATTAATTTTCGGTAGTACTATAAAGTATCAAACCGACCGATAAACTGAAATAATTAACCGCGTTTCTCTCATTCCGATAAGAAATGTTCTGATAGTGAATTTTTTGTTTATAAACCAACAAAATATTGACTGTCAGCACATTTCTTATCGGAATGAGTGAACTGCGTTTTTGCATATGCAACTGTGAATAATTTTTAAACTAGTTGATAAAACTTCAAAAAAAATTAGTGTGCTGAATTCAGAAAAGAAAGAGCTTTCAAATGATGTAACACTCGACCCATGTTCCCTATTTAAAATATAAGGGTTGTTATCACCAACCTTAAGGGGTGGATGTGACAAAGTTGAGTTATATGTCAAAACATGTCCCCCTCAATATTAAAATTGACGTATTTCAGCGTTTCTTAAAAAAATATTACTCTGGACGCAAATCGGTATGTTTCGTTTTAAATGCGCCACCCTATATTATGCGCGGGTTGCATATTGATTTCTACATTTGCACTACAATAATTTTACTCGTAAAGCTAGATGTATTTCTTTATTCATTTGATTTTCAACTTTTATCAGTTGGTTAACTAGCAGTTATAATATTTAAAAAAATTCGCTACCGAAAGGTACTTGCTGCATCATACTTTTTTAAGGAAATTGTTAAGATATAATTTAAAATAAACGTGATAATCACGTAAACATATCAAAAATGATATCTGCTTGTACAAACAACACGAAAGCTCTTCTTGTATTAATTGGTATTTCGGTAACGCTTAAACGCACCCTGACTTTTATCTGTGACATCGCACTTCACCCCCATCTCTATTGAATCGTAGTTGAAATGTGGACAAATTCGTTCCTTTTACACAGTTTAACCTTTTATCGGATGATTTTTATGTTTGTCGGAGAGCGATCTGCTGTGGATCGACCACTGGAGGGTTGTTTTACTACCCCGAGGCCACTTTGGGGTATGTTCTGATACGTTGTTGTAACTTTATCTGCGGATACGCCTGCTCACTCAGAGTGACCGATACTGGGGGCATTTTTATCGAGATTTTATACTGAATTTCCAGATAAAAAGATCAATTTGCGAACCCTTCCCACTGTTTGGCTTATTTTTATTTCAACTCTGACCGGCAGTGAAAAAAGGGAAAGCGATGAAATTTAGTATGTTGTTCTTTCAATTGAGTGGGATATGTGGAGGATTTGATGGTATTAAGGGTGTATTGATTTTAAAAGTAAATATTTAGAAAGTGATTTTTTTCTCCTGTTTTATTTGAAGCTATTAACGTCGTTTTAATATGGATGAGGCTGCAAACATTCTGGATATACTTTGTTTAGTAACCTCTCTCCTATAAAGAATAATAATGGGTAATTCGAACATTAAGCTTACATACAGGGTGAGTACATAATAGCGCACTAAAGGGGATTACGCACAAAAATTGTTTGACATTTAGATTTGACATTTGGTTGGGTTAAATTATATATAAATACCCATATATTGATATGAGTGTCATTTGTTCTGTGTGACTGGTGTTTCTCAGACGCCGCCTTCTTGAGTTTTTTGGCAACCTATGTCATTTGGCAGGTAATTAATTTAAAAATATAATACTGTAGATCATAGGCCTGTTCATTATAAAAAAACTCTGGACGCAGCAAGTGCGTTATGGTAGTGAATTTTCATAAAAATGTTTTTAATAGCAAATATGTGTTTTTGTTTTCAGAAAGCAGGCATCAAATTTGGTTACCAGTATAACCTACATAGTAAAAAAAATGTGCCATGTTTCATCAAAATAACTTTATTGTTTGAAAACGTACAGAAATTTCCGAAAGTAAACTTAAAATGTAACCGAAAAAATCCGTTTCTGGTCAACCTTATAGGTTAATAGCAAATTGAGCTTTTCAAATATGAAGCATTTAATCAAAATTCGATACTATAACGCACTTGCTGCGTCCAGAATTTCTTAACTTACAAACATGCATTATAGCTCGATGGAAAATGCAAAAACATAAAAGATTGTAACATTTATTAAACTAAAGTAATTTTTATCTCCTACAAATTTAAAAATTTTGGTGAAAATATGGGTTGTTTGGAAAGAGTAGCAGTTAGAAAGACATTATGGAATAGCAGAGATTTATGGTAAATGAAGGTGGTGGTTGAAGTGTTAGAAGGTGCGAAATAGAAGAGAAAAAAGAATTAAAGTTTGGTACGTCAAAATCTGAAGTTTATTGAATTTGTTGTCGGACTGTCAAACTATTTAGGATTCAATCTTCTAAATTATGTTATATAATACACCACAAGTCGCATAAGACTTATTGTGTTAACATATGTATAATTTTTGCCAATAAACAATAATAATAATAATAATAATAAGGCGTTTTCCACTAAAAAAAATATTATTTGTATCACCAACGACTTATGGGCCACCCTGTGATGGTAGCAATAATTTTTTAAGGTGTAGCTCAAGACACCGTATAATTAATGTATACAATATTTTTTCATATCTTGTATAATAACGGAGATATTGAGCTTTATTGATTTTTTACGAAAATTCTACAAAAATTATATACCATTAAACGATAAATTCTATAGCTAAGGCTACTGCCAAGCATCAGAGAAAGGGTCTATTTCAAATGAATTTTCTGGAAATATTTTAGTAAAATGAAGGACGATGATGGTTAAAACTAAGACTTCAGGGTTTGTAAAACATTCTTCTTAAGACATTTCTTTCCAAAGCCCGTATTAGATTCTTTGCCTAAATGTTGCGAATTTCGACGTTTTAAATTGTCACTTTGACGTTTTGAGGAAACCTCCAATTTATTTTTCTTTAAATGCCCATAACTTTTTTGTCTTTTGACCTACAGAGCTAAATTTTGGTACGCACCTCACCTATAATGACATAAACCAGCTTACAAAATTTGGTTGCCCTTACTTTGTTAATTCCGGAGATATAATTTTTTTGTGAAGGAAAACCCAAAATTTCCCGGGAAAAACTAGGCCGATTTTCCTGACTAACGAACTTGTCCAAGCCATTTACAAAAGGAAGGCATTCACCAAATTTGATCAAAATCGGCCCATTATTTTTTGAGTTATCGGTGTGATACATATATATATATATATATATATATATATATATATATATATATATATATATATATATATATATATATATATATATATATATATATATATATATATATATATATATATATATATATATATATATATATATATATATATATATATATATATATATATATATAAACATATAAAAATTGAAACTGACCCCGGATATGTGTTCTGGGGGGCCTAATTAGCGCTCACTTGAAGAAATTTTTTCAAAATTCAAAAGTCGGGATCTCCTCATTAGTGAATTTTTTTTAAGAAAATTCACTAATAATGGAGAAAATTATAAAATAAATATACATTGTGGAGAGAACATTTCTGGACAAAGGGCTTTGAATAAATACAACTTATTCAAAATTAAATTGAAAAGTTACATTTGTTTGTTATCTACTTATTGTTATAAATTTTATCAATTTTTAAATATACTCTTAATCGCTTTTGCAATTCTAACTGATAACAAGATAATCTTTCTTATCTGTCTTATCCTGGCTTCTACTAAAACTATTTGAATAAGTGGGTTTCTCTTGTTGCGTTACATGTAAAATGCGATTTAATTTCCGTTTAAAAACACGTGTGGTTATACTGTCTATCAAAGATTAAAAAGCCTGGACGCAGCAAGTGCGTTATGGTAGTGAATTTTCATAGAAATGATCTGGCACAAAATATTGTATTATAACTTTTTTTTCTTGTAACATAGAAATCTAAATTTTGGTGTATAGTTTACTTTTTATATCGTTAACTTACCTACCAAATTTGGTTATCATAGATTTTTTATTTTTTAAGATAATTTTTTTTTTCAAATGAAAATTCAAAATTTTTCCGGAAAACCTCGTCCGATTTTTTTTATTTACAAACTTATCAAAGCCATTTACAAAAGGAAGGTACATGCCAAATTTTATCAAAATCGGACCATTATTTTTTGAGATAAAATTTTTTTTCGAATGAAAACTCAAAATTTTCCCAGAAAACCTCGTCCGATTTTCTTGACTAACAAAGTTTTCAAAGCCATTTACAAAAGAAAGGTACATACCCAATTTTATCAAAATCGGCCCATTATTTTTTGAGTTATCGGTGTGATACATACATATATATATATATATATATATATATATATATATATATATATATATATATATATATATAGATATATATATATATATATATATATATATATATATATATATATATATATATATATATATATATATATATATATATATATATATATATATATATATATATATATATATATATATATATATATATATATATATATATATATATATATATATATAAACATATAAAAATTGAAACTAACCCCGGATATGGGTTCTAGGGGTCCTAGTTCGCGCTCATTTGCAAAAATTTTTTCAAAAGTCGGGATCTCCCCATTAGTGAATTTTTTCTACGAAAATTCACTAAAAGTCTGGACGCAGCAAGTGCGTTATGGTAGTCAATTTTCATAAAACAATTTTTTAATAGCAATAATGTGTGTTTTTTTTTAAGAAAGCAGGCATCAAATTTGGTTACCAATATAACCTATATAGTAAAAACAATGTGCCATGTTTCATCAAAATAACTTTATTGTTTGAAAATGTACAAAAATTTCCGAAAGTAAACTTAAAGTGTTCCCGAAAAAACTCGTTTCTTGGTCAACCTTATAGGTTAATAGCAAATTGAGCCATTCAAATATTAAGCATTTGATCAAAATTCGCTACCATAACGCACTTACTGCGTCCAGAATTTTTTTTTGACAAACATTCATTATATTTCGATGGAAAATTTAAAAATGCAATAACATAAGGCGTGTTTGATTGAAAAAAAAGAAAATTTGTATGACCAACAACTTATGGGCCAGCCTGTGATTGTAGAAATATGTTTTTAAGATGTAGCTCAAGACACCCTATAATTAAGATATACAATTTTTTTCATATCTTGTATAATAACAGATATATTGAGCTTTATTGATTTTTTTACGAAAATTCTACAAAAATTATATACCATTAAACGATAAACTCTAGTAGCTAAGGCTACTGCCAAGCATCAGAGAAAGGGTCTATTTGAAATGAATTTTCTGGAAATATTTTATTAAAATGAAGGACAATGACGGTGGAAACTAAGACTTCAGGGCTTGTATAACATTCTTCTTGAGACATTTTATTTCCATAGCCCGTATTAGATTCAAGTTATTTTCCTAAATGTTGCCAATTTTGACGTTTAAATCGCAACTTTGACGTTTTGTGGAAAACCCCAATTTATTTTTCTTTAAATGCCTATAACTTTTTTGTCTTTTGACCCACAGAGCTAAATTTTGGTAGGTAACTTACCTATAAGGATGTAACCCGCGTACCAAATTTGGTTGCCCTTACTTTGTTAATTCCGGAGACATAAATTTTTTTCGAACGAAAACACAAAATTTTCCGGGAAAACCTGGACCGATTTTCCTGGCTAACGGACTTATCCAAGCCATTTGCAAAAGAAAGGTATTTACCAACTTTAATCAAAATCGGCTTATTATTTTATGAGTTATTGGTGTGATATATATATATATATATATATATATATATATATATATATATATATATATATATATATATATATATATATATATAAACATATAAAAATTGAAACTGACTCCGGATATTTGTTCTGGGGGGCCTAATTAGCGCTCATTTGAAGAAATTTTTTCAAAATTCAAAAGTCGGGATCTCCTCATTAGTCAATTTTTTCAAAGAAAATTCACTAAAAGTCTGGACGCAGCAAGTGCGTTACGGTAGTTAATTTTCATAAAAATGATCTGGACGCAAATCTTTTTTATAACTTTTTTTTCTTTTAACATAGAAATATAGATTTTGATATATAATTTTCCTTTAATATCGTAAATTTACGTACCATAGTATCATGGTTACCATAGCTTTTCTACTTTTTGAGATAAAAAAATTTTCCGAAGGAAAACCCTAAATTTTTCCGCAAAACCTAGTTCGATTTTCCTGGGTAAAGAACTTATCCAATTAACCTACAAAAAGATCGTGCATGGTAAGTTTTATCAAAATCGGACTATTATTTTTTGAGTTGTGGGTGTGATACATACATACATATACATATATATATATATATATATATATATATATATATATATATATATATATATATATATATATATATATATATATATATATAAACATATAAAAATTAAAACTGACCCCGAATATATGTTCTAGGGGTCCTTTTTTCCCCTTAGGGTTCGTCCGCGTCTTTGCCGCCCCGATAGCACAGCAGCCTTTGGCTTATTGTGCATGCGCTTTGTCTTTTCTACATCGCCCATTCAAAAATCACTGTGCCTTGAACTAGTCTGAATAGCAATTGGTAGGGAAAGGTTTAATTTTGTTTTATATTGCTCTGTTTCTGGTATAGGCTGTCCGTAGGTCAGTTGCCTTTTGCGGTTAAGAGCTTTACACTCGCACAAGTTGTGCTGGGCTGATCCGCCCCTCGCCGCAGAGTCTGCATGCCAGGTCCCTCTCGAACCGCCCCATATTATGCAGGTGTTTCTTGACAGCCATGTGTCCCGTCAAGAGTCCTGTTATGTTCCTGAGCTGTCCTCTGCTAAGATTCAGCAGCTCCACAGCTCTCTTTGGACTGGGTTGCCCAATTAATTACTTTGTTTGAGTCCCCTGACCCAGGACTTGATGGTTCCTCTGGCCATGCTTTTTGATACGCCCAGGGCCGGTTCTGGTCCCATAAATGATTCTGCTGATCCTTTCTTCCCGAAACTGTCAGCTTCTTCATTGCGTTTGACCCCCGAGTGACCCGGCACCCAGATGAGAGTGACCTCATTCTCCCCTGTCAGGTTGCTTGTCTCGGCTCGGCACCCGTGGGGCACTTAGGGCGTTCAGTGCTGCCTGGCTGTCTGTGGCTATGAGGATCCGGTTGTTGGTGTAGCTCCTCCTCTTGTTCTCTCGCACGCAGTTCAAGATGGCGTACATTTCGGCCTGAAGGGCCGTTGAATGAGCTCCGAGAGGAATACTGTGACTTACCGTCGGTCCTTCCGAATAAACGCCTTCCCCCGTCCCACGCTCCCCGCCGGATCCATCCGCGAGCCAGACGAGCGCGTGCCGTGGTAGGCCCGGCGTCTCCCCCCGCCATGCTTCGCGATCGGGGATTTCTTCATTTGAAGAAATTTTTTCAAAATTAAAAAGTCGGGATCTTCCCATTAGTGAATTTTTTCTAAGAAAATTCAGTAACACAACTGCCTGTCATACTTGCGATAGGTAAACGAGAAGCAATTTGTCCTAGCTTATGCGCATTGAATTATTAATAATTGTTGGATTCGATGATTGCAAGAGGACCCATTTTGGAGCTTGTCATGTGTTTAAAGACAGTTAACAGACCACCAATCAGCAGATCTACAATATCGCGAACAGTTGAACAACTAAGTGTGTAAGAAATTGTCCAATTTTTCGAACACCGGAAACAGCAGCACATGATCAAGTTTTACTGGTGTACCACAAGCCCCAATCAAACAGGTATGTGAAGGATCAATAAAATATATTAAGCTGGTCTATGCACCAACCCTAAAAACTACATTTAGTGTATAAACCCTTCGAAGGCGAGGAAGGTTGCAATTTTGCAGGAATTACGACGGAAAGAACTAAAGCTGAATTTTTGTCAGAACCATTGTTTTTTCAGACGAAGTCACATTTACGCTAAATGGTTCTGTATACAGCAATAACTGAAGATAAGTCAACCTGCTAATCACCATGTCAACATGAAAATTCACACTAACCTATTTAGTGAATTTTTGTTTATTTATTAAAAAAAATCACTAATAAAGAGGTATTGATGGTGACACTTTCCAAAAGTTTTTCTAATGAGCGCAAAATAGGACCCCTAGAACCCATATCCAGGGTGAGTTTCAATTTTTATATGTTATAGAAAATTGAGTTATTCAAATGTCAAGCATTTCATGAAAATTGACTACCATAACGCACTTGCTGCGCCCAGAACTTTTTTTTTTCGTTTACATGAAATGCACATTTTTCCGCGCCTTTTAGTGGATTTTTATTTTAAAAAATCACTAATAGATGGGTATCGATGGTGAGAATTTTTCAAATGAGCGCGCACTAGGACCCCTAGAACCCACATCCGGAGTCAGTTTTAATTTATATATATATATATATATATATATATATATATATATATATATATATATATATATATATGTGTGTGTGTGTGTGTGTGTGTGTGTGTGTGTGTATCCAACCGATAACTCAAAAAAAAAATCGATTTGGATGAAACTCGGCAAGTAACCTTCTTTTATTAATGGCTTTGATGAGTTCGTTAGCCAGGAAAATAGGACAAGGTTTTCCGGGAACATTTTGAGTCTCCTTTCGAAAAAAAAAGTTCTCCGAAAATTACAAAGGTATTTTAATAAAATTTGGTGGTTTTATTCATTAGGACACTAAGTAGAACTTCAGGACCGCTTGTATTTTTGTTCATTATACAAAAAATCCATAAACGCAGTTTGGCTTCTCGAATAAGCAAAACGTTTGATGATCATAACTTAATTTTTATAAAACTAAAACTTTGGTACGTGGTCTGTAATAAAGGCAATATACCTACTAAATTACCAGAAATTAAAATATGGTATTGTAAAATAGTAGATAGGAATTGTATGTTCTACAGCAAATTATCGTTGTCATTTTAAAGGTCAGGCTTATTTCACAGTCACCTCTCCTTCAAGGTCTCAATTTTTTCTCTTTTTCAAGGTGACACAACTTTCAGAAACACGTCTCCTTTTAATAAATCCCCTCTTCGTTTTATAGGTCGCGCTATTCTTAAGGTAATCCCCTTCCATAACAACTCTTTCTCAAGTCTATATATTCTCTACAAAAAGTGTGTTAGCTTTAAAAGCTCTAGTATGAGGAGCTTGCAATCGTAACTCTACTATACTATATACAAACTGGCAAATATGTAAAACTGACAGGTACAGGATTCGAACCTGCGAACTTCTCTGAATGTGAGGATATTGAAATCATGTCGCTATTATACTATACTATACAAATTTGTAAGTATGTAAAACTGACAGGTGCAGGATTTTAACCTGCAAACTTCTTTGTCTTATAGTTTGAATACATCGACTTACATCGCTCGGCTAAGCTAAAGTTATAAAATAGTAAATTCATAACAAAGAAGTGAAAAGTCATCCATCAAAAATCTGTCAGGTCAGGTCAGGTCCCCTGTGGGTCCGAGGACTAACTAAAAGAATAGGGCCAAGGTAAGTTCTGCCTGTCGTACGAGGCTACTAATCGGAGTCAAGCAGGTGGTAGTGGAATTTTCCTTTACGTGATAGTGAAGGATTTTTTCACGCTCGAGGAGGTACCAACCCTTACATCAAGGGGCCGGTGAAGTCCCAACGGACGTTTCCGGTTCTGGTGTATGAGTCGGTTTCCCTTATAAACAAAAATGATGATGGCTCCTCCATGTACAAAAGATTCTGGAGATAAAATACTCCTCCATTCGGATCCCCGTCCCCAAGAAAGGATCCAAAGCGCTTCCTAGCAACTAGAGGCCTATTTCTCTCCTTTCAATCGTCTCTAAAGTGATGGAAAAGTATATAAACACCGAATTACTAAAATTTCTTCAAAAACACAGTACAATCCACTACAGGCAGTATGGATTCCGTCAGCGCAGATCAACTGACGACCTCTTTGCCTTTGTCAGCCATTCTTGGAACAAGTCTATGGAACTACACGGTGAGTCCCAGATTGTCGCTCTAAACATATCCAAAGCAGTCGACCAAGTCTGGCGCGCAGCGCTGCTTAATAAACATCTGGCCTATGGCCTACCACCAAAACTATGTACCTGGACAGCAAATTTTCTCTCCAACCGGAGCATTTCTGTTGTCGTGGATGGCCATTCCTCTAAACTGTATCCAATTAATGCAGGAGTTCCTCAACGTTCAGCTTTAGCCCCTACTTTGTTTCTTCTCCACATCAATGACCTCCCCTCTAGCACATTCAACCCAGTTCAAAGTTACGCGGATGACAGCACCCTCCACTCAAATATACAGTATTCTAAGCCTGTCTCTTTAGCCCAATTAGATGAGGATCGCAGACTCATGGAGGGTTCTGTCTCCGTGGATCTCCAAAAAATATTAGACTGGGGAAGTAGAAATCTTGTACAATTCAAACCCACCAAATCTCAGTCTTGCTTTCTAGCTCATTAGAGATACACCAGCCCTAGACCCATCACAATGAACAACCAAGTTATTTAAAGTAATGAGTCCTTTTTACTTGTTGGCATTTCTGTGGATCGAAATCTCAATTGGCACCAACATGTCACATCAATTGCAGAAGCGGCTGCTAAGAAATTAGGTTTCCTCTTCCGGGCTTGCAAAGACTTTTCACTAGCTAATCTCTATACCTTATATACTTCACAATGGAATTCCTTGCCGGCACATGTTTTCCTTCTCCTCCGAACATCCAAACCTTCAAGTACAGAGGTAACAAGTTGCCTCTTTCCTCGTTGTCGACACCCATGGTACGATAGTATTTACGCTGTGAGCCCTCGTGGGGTGTTGTTCAAATATATTTAAAAAAAATATGCAGAATTTGAACCTGCGCACTCTTTCCAACTATATGTTATCAATATATCGCCTTAGATCGCTAAGCCAACCTGACGCTATTAAATTGTTAATTTAGTTCATTAATTGTTGTTGCCCTTACCAGATGAAACCGTTTCATGCTAAATACAGAGGTAGATACTATTTCTCTGGCTTCACAATTGTTCGTTTTCTTGATCTTTTCCGTAACTGGTTCCGTCTGACAACATGATAAGACAAAATAAAATCGCATTGATTTACACGTTTTCATGACGACTACAAATAAAAATTCATTGCTACGTCATGATATTTTGGTTAAAAAAAACTATCTACAAAAAATGTACGTGACTTTTATTTGATTTTTATTTGTAGTTGTCATAAATACGTACCAATGCAATTTTCTTCTGTCTGCTGATGCTGTCAAGCAGCGGCGCCGGTTACAGAAAATAAAAAGAAAACAAGCATTTGTGAAACCTGAGAAATAGTCTCTACTCGCTGTATTTAGTTAATTTATGTCAAAGAAGTGGGAAGGCATCCAGTAAAAATCTGTCAGGTATATGATGTGGACCTGTGACCTCTTTAGAGCTATAGAGCATAAATCTGTCACCTGTCTTGGCCAACCTTACGTTAAAAAAACACATACTTAAAGTGCAGCTTTACAAATCGTTAAAACAGCTTTGTTGCAGTGACCTTGAAAGCGGGAAGGAATCGAATTTGAAAGCAGGGAGAAAGCGACCCTGGAAAAGCTGAGGAAGCCACCTTGAAAGCAAGGAAGACGGGACCTTAAAATAAATTGTCTTGAGAAATATCATGACCTTCAAAGATGAATGGTCCTGACATGGACGTTTCCTTAGAAATAATGTAACCTCAAGAGGAGTAAATGTTTTTTTAAACGGAGGTAAAAACATCGTGACCATACAAATTATAAGTTGGCGTCTTAAAAAGTAAGGCTATTGTGAAAATAGCTTTAAATAAATAGTTAGAGAACTATTTTCTCTTTTAACTTATGGATCTAAATTTTGGTAAGTAATTTACCTATATTGATATAAATCTGCTTGCCAAATCTGGTTGTCCTTACTTTGTTATTTCCTAATTAGCGCTAATTTGAAAAAAAAATTCAAAATTCAAAAGTTGGGATCTCCTCATTAGTGAATTCTTCTAAGAAAATTCACTAAAAACACAGATATTTTAATTCACAGAACAAAACCCTTGCTACTGTGGAAAATCAGGCTAAAAATTTTAACAAAACTGGTGTTCTGGGTGAAATTATTAATGTGTAGCCTATATTATTGCTTAAATAAATTGCATGGCTGATAAAGTCGTGTATTTTAGGATTTTTTGGACAGAAATTAAATTCTTTGAATAGTCTTTATTTTACTTCATTTATTTTCATGAAAAGCAGATTGTTTCCGTTCTTGCCAGAGAACGTAAAAATAATTAATTGGTACCATCAAATATTACGTTACTACACTTTCCAAAAATGTGTCACATGACCCGTGTTGCTATTTAAGTAATTAGAGAGTTGTCACCCTCCAAAAAATGGGGTCCTTGAAAATATCGATAATGCCACCAAATAGTCGCGCAAAATCTGTTATGCAATCATACAAATCTTGAATCCGATGCCTATCTTGGTTTGAAAGTTATGGCCTTGTTGCATTACTTATACGCAACCCTGTAGAGGACCCTTATACGTGATGAATTAACGTATCTTATTTGTACACCAACGCAGTCCTGTATAAACGTATGCGTGTTCTTGGGTAGGACACCTATCTATGCAAAAGCTAGGGACAACTTGTTCAAAAGATGTAAACAAAATTTGACTTTTATAGTACGAGTAATAAAGTGCAGATAAAATTAAATAGTTCAAATTAAAATAGCGAAGAAAGAGTCGAAATTCAAAATGAATTCTTAAGAGCTACAACATATTTCAAACACATAAATTGGTACCTCCAAAATGTTCCTGTAAACATCAATCTCTCCAGAACCATCTCTATCGAATTATCAGGATAAAATTGATGCACACTTCGTGTCCCACATCCTCGCTGAAAGTGTTACAACCCGACAGAGTGCGAGACCGCAGAACACACCGCAGGGGGATTTTTCAGCCAGCCGTAGAGGATTTTTTCACCCCTGCCACATTCAACAGGTAGCTATTGATATCAGTTTATTGGAAAATAGGGTATTTTACAACTGTTTCCGACTTTTTACGAGCAGTCGATGTCAATTCGCTCACTCTTACACACACAGAGCCAGCCAGCTCCGCGATATTGAGAGAACATCGAAAATAAAACAGGGGTGAATTCATTCCGGCTTTCCGTCGCATCAGAGTGGGCCCTGAGCGCGCTTCTCATGTCACTTGTCATTCATTTGTTTCCAGATTAATCGGGTATTGTTCACGGCTATTGGACGGCTCGATGCGCGATTGTTTTTCGCGTTTTGTTAACGTCAATGAGCTCTACGATTCGAATAGAGCCCCGTTTGTGTTCCACTCACTCTCGCTATTTCGAAGCATGCCATTCTGGATTGATGGATGAAACAAATGAATGAATGAAATGTTTGATTTTTTATTTTGTTCTCTCTGCCTGATTGAAACATTGGTACACTTGTTTTGTTACTTGATTGATATGTTTTTTAATGTTCTTGTTTTATTTCGCGCTTCATTTGTTACGGTTGATGGCGTTTGTGTTCGGGGCGTTGTATTGTTTGCATTGGCTTTTGTGTTCAGATGTAAAAGTGAAACAAATTACAAATCGACGTTGGCTGTCATCTTGTTGGATACTGCTCAAGCTGATTTGTTTCGGTTCATTTTTTAAGGAAATGTATGTCGCGGAACGCCAGTTGTTTGGGGTCTCGTTTTTCTTTAAGTAAGACCAGTTATTAGTCTCCACAAATAGCAAAATTAAGCCAAACAAATCCACAATGTCTCTTGGAAAATACGGTGCATAACAATTTTACGTTTCTTTATCATAATCATCACAATGCAAGGGTGATGTCGCTATGTCGTCGCAACCATGATTCGCCGTCATCAGTAGCTCCATTTGTTTCAGGGTGCTTTACAGACGATTTTTCTTTTGGTCTACATCTTCCATTTTGACCAAGCATGTGTCTTGCAAATAATGTTGTCAGACAGTCAGTCATTGCGTTATATGTCATATGTCCTATAAATTTTGCATTCCTCCTTTCAATTTCTTCTACCAAGCATCTTACATCTCTCGCCTCTTGTTTTGTACGTGTTCCTATCGTTCTACAGTGTTATTGGGGGGTGTGGTCCCTTAGCCTGGTCGTGTCGTGGTCGTTCTCTTGATTGATCGACGCGTGACTTAGCTACTGGACTCCTAGAGGCTGGCTCCACGTGTCACTCCTGGTGTGACTGTCGGCAATGGGAATAACGACCAGGGCTGATGGTCTACTAAAGTCTAGCTCCCTCTCTTCGCAGGTGGTAGTGAAATTTTCCTTTACGTGATCGTAAAGGTTTTTCACGCCCGAGGAGGTACCACGCCATGCATCAAGGGGCCAGTGAAGTCCCAACGGACGTTTCCGGTTCTGGCGTATGAGTCGGTTTCCCTTATAAGCAAAAATGATGATGGCGCCTCCTTGTACAAAATATTCCGGAGGTAAAATACCTCTTCATTCGGATCTCCGGGAGAGGGGTGTACAGTGGGCGCCAGCATCAAGATTTAACATATCCTTCTCAAATATATGTGGCCTAAATTCTAACCTGAACTCCGTCCACCATTTCCTCCAGGCTAATAGGCCTCAACTCCTCTTCCTCACCGAAACCCAAATCAGTGCCAAAACAGCCACTAATCACCTCAATTTCCCGGGGTATAAGCTCCTTACTTCCTTTATATTGCATGGAGGCGTGTGCGCATACGTCCGTAGCAATCTACCGTGCATCAGACTCCCCAATTTAGAAGCTATAAGAAAAGGCATACTTTGGAAAGAACTCTCTCTCGAGGCTGAAACTTAATTCATCTGTTACATTTACCGATCACCTTCTGACAACAACTTTGTCCAGCTCTTTGACTACCTTTCTGAAAAAAACGACATCTGATTTCTGAATATCCTACCAAGGGAACAGAGCGAACGCACCCTTTTACTGTCCAGGTCACCAGACATAGAACATCTTGTTATGCCCGCTCTTTTAGTTTGAGGACTTCCAAGTTGTGGAATTCCTGGCCGGCGCATGTTTTTCCTTCTCCTCCGAACCGTCAAACCTTCAAGTCCAGAATTAACAATTTGCCTCTTTCCTCCTTGTCGACACCCGCGGTACGATAGTATTTAGGCTGTAAGCCATCGTGGTGTGTTGTTAAAATAAATAATAAAAAATTGTCACTTTTCTCCATGACCACATTTCAGAGGACCCTTTCTCCTGATATATATATATATATATATATATATATATATATATATATATATATATATATATATATATATATATATTTGTGTGTGTGTGTGTGTGTAGGGGATGGCTTTGGAAAACAAGTTCCATTAGCCACAGGCTTCTCTCCTGATATACATATACTTACAAGTACTACAACAAGAAGGTTGAAATTTGAATTTCAGATGACCGATAAACCTTTGGGACATATTTTCAGAGGAATCCGGGATGCTCGAGGACCCTGGGGTGATGTCGTTTGAGGGGTAATCTGGATAATCATATTTTATTTATCAGCGGTTTGTCGCTATACTAGTGAAATTTCTTTGAAAAAAAATTATTAATGAGGAGACCCCGTCATTTAAATTTTGAATTTTTTTTGCTAATAACCAAGGCCTAATAGATGCAATAAAAAGTCTGGACGCAGCAAGTGCGTTATGGAAGTGAATTTTTATAAAAATGCTTTGAATAGCAAATATGCCTCTTTAATGCAATCAGTCACCAAATTCGTTACCGGTATAACCTATATAGTAGAAACAATGTGCCATATTTAATCAAAATAAATTATTGTTTGAAATGTACAAAAATAATACAATAAACTTTAAATGTTGGTTTCATAGCCAACAAACCTTAGGTTAATAGAAAATAGAGTTATTGAAATTTGAAGCATTTAATGAAAAATTGCTATCAAACCGCACTTACTGCGTATCGATTTTTTTTCTTTAAAACATATTTCGATCAAAAATGCAATAAAATAAGGGTGTTCGAAAAAAAATTTTAGGGATCACCAACGACTTATGGGCCAGCTTGTCATTGTCAAAATAATTTTATAAGATGCAGCTCAAGGCACCTTCTAATTAACTTATACAATTTTTTATCGTCTCTTGTATAATAATAATTATGTTGAGCTTTACCGTAGAAATGCGTGACCCTGTACAGATAAAAACTAAACGTAAACCCGGATATGGATTCTAGGGGGCCTAGTTAGCGCTCATTTGAAGAAATCTTTTTAAAATTCTAAAGTCGCGGTCTCCTCATTGACGAATTTTTTGTACGAAAATTAGCTAAAAATTATGGACCGTTATACCATAAACTTAACTAAAACTACCGCCAGAGCATCAGAGAAAGAAAAAATATGTCTTTTTAATGCAAGCAGTCATCAATTTGGTTACCGGTATAACCTATATGGTAGAAACAATGTGCCGTATTTTATCAAAATAACTTGTTTGAAAATGTACAAAAAATTTCCGACAATAAACTTTAAATGTTGATTTTCTATCCAACAAACCTTAGGTTAATAGCAAATTGAGTTATCGAAATTTGAAGCGTTTAATGAAAATTTGCTACAAAAACGCACTTACTGCGTCTCTATTTTTTTTCTTCTTATAAACATATTTCGGTAAAAAATGCAATAAAATAAGGGTGTTCGAAACAAAATTGTAGGGATCACCAACGGCTTATGGGCCAGCTTGTGATTGTCAAAATAATGTTATAAGATGCAGCTCGAGACACCCTATAATTCACTTATACAATTTTTTATCGTCTCTTGTATAATAATAATTATATTGAGCTTTACCGTAGAAATGCGTGACCCTGTACAGATAAAAATTAAACGTAAACCCGGATATGGATTCTAGGGGGCCTAGTTAGCGCTCATTTGAAGAAATCTTTTTAAAATTCTAAAGTCGCGGTCTCCTCATTGACGAATTTTTTGTACGAAAATTAGCTAAAAATTATGGACCGTTAAACCATAAACTTAACTAAAACTTCCGTCAAAGCATCAGAGAGAAATAACTAACCTGTTGCATATCAGCCCTTTTTGTAAAACTTTAAGTCTTTATATCAGTTGACAAAACATAACAAACACTGTTTAGTCCACCCGCTAACATTAATAAAATCGTAAAAGCATAATTTGCACTTGTATATTAAAATTCCCAAATAACACAAATAATTTGTCAGCTGAAATTGAAAACAGGTAAACGATGCAATAATATACGATAAGCGTCAGCTACAGCGTGTACCTGACCTACGCAATGATATCAAATGTTCCGTTGCTAAGTAACGACTCAGACATACTAGATCTCATATACCTATAAACCAGTTTTTGCTATTGTCAATAAAAAGCGGTGATATTAAAAATAAATGTTTCAAATTTGAATAGCTCAATTTTCTGTAAACCTAGAAAGCTGAATTTTGGTACATAATTAGGTCTTTCCCAAAGAAACATGTACACCGAATTTAATCGAAATAGCTTTGTAATTTTCGGAGAAAAAAATTTTTTTCGAAAGAAAACTCGAAATTTTCCCGGAAGACCTTGTCCGATTTTCCTGGATAACGACGAACTCGCTATTAATAAAAGAAAGACACTTGCCGAGTTTCATCAAAATCAGTTAATTGTTTTTTGAGTTATTGGTTGAATACACACACACAAATATATATATATATATATATATATATATATATATATATATATATATATATATATATATATATATATATATTTATATACATAGGGGTCCTAGTGCGCGCTCATTTGAAAAAATGTTTACAAAGTCTCACCATCGATACCCCTCTATTAGTGATTTTTTAAATAAAAATTAACTAATACGTGCTCAAATGTTATTGTTTAGAACAGCAAACTCACTTTTGCTTTTCTTGCGTCTGCCGTATCACCATCCCGGTCATTCCTTTTATTTAGTGTGTTTCAATATACCCCTGCAAGACAATACGGAAGTGGCAGCAGGAGAAGCTGAGCAGGATAAGGGAGAAGTTTAAGTTAAACACTGCAATATGTTGCCTGTAGAGATATATGACCGTCTTCAAGCCATTGGGAAATGGTCGTTAATGTACAGTTTTCAAATAGCTATATATTTCACAAGACCAGGGAATGCGGACTCCATTCTCACCGTCTTCCTTAACTCAGACCTCGGATATTCATAAACTGGTTAAACCCTTAATGGTAACATATAACAATATACATTTTTGGAAACTTTTTCTATTTATTTAATAAATTAAAATTCGTGTTTATATCGTTATTTAGATTAAAAATATTTTAGTGGAAAATACTTTTTAAAGCGATTCCAAAATACCTCAAAGTAGCAACGGATTTTTTTATATTTATAGATGCCATCAGTGCTTATAAATAATATTCAGTTTTTCCCTCGTCTGCTTGTTTCCGCGACTATGGCCAATGACCGACGCCAGGGAGCAGTTTTACCTCACTATCCTGGAAATTTTGCCGAAACCCTGCCTTTTTGTAAAGAGAGTAGGGATCTTTAACGTGCCCAACATCGCATGGAAACGGGACCGCGGTCTTCAAGCCCCCTCCGAAGAGCAGAACGTGCAGAAATTCAACTTGCCAAATACAATGCCACAACCTCAGTTGATGTTAATGTTACAGCATGTACTGCAAAAGTAAATGGAGAACCCTGGGATCGAACTTAGTACCATTTGGTTCAGAGGCACACGCTGTTACCACTGAATCACCGAGGCTGTGAAGCCCAAGATAAAGTCTGTACATCTGTATCTAGTATAAAAGAGTTTCACTAAGTAAGGCAATAACAATGAATACACTTTTAAAAGTCTTTGATTCTACGCCTCTCAGCTGCCTAACCATTCATATACAAATACTGGATGATATAATTCTTTTTGTCAGAATCACTGCTGGAGCAGATGTGCTACAAGTTTTTAGTGGTTGCGATGATCATATAGAGTTCATTATTGAGAGGCAAGCTGATAGTAGTGTACCAGAAAAAAGGGATAAGTAAGAGCAACAACAATCAATGCACTCTTAAAGTCTGAAGATTTAACACCTTTAGACTTTTTTCTGTGGGTACACAGTCAAAATTTTATGCAATACGGCCTGTAACGGGGTGGTTTTAGCGCCCTACGACTCAATCATTTATGCTAATTCTATCTTTAAATATCCATACAAATTTTATATGAAAATTAATTCGGTACTCGAGGCAGCTGGTCCATTCTTAATAAAAAGGGAACATTTAACAACATATTAAAATGGAACGGACTCACCCAGAAATCTGAAACAATACACCAGCTCTGTACCCTGCTTTACCAGCCCCTCCATGTGCCGTTCAACCACGCGCGTCCGCGATAATCGCCCTTTTTTTAAAACGCCCCTAATTCATTCTCTGAAATTTTCCCCCAAACTTCTATATATTCTCTGATTATACAAAAAAAAACCTTGACATTTTTGTTGCGGCGGTACTCCCTAGCCCCGAGCCGGCCGAGTTCATACTAACTTTTTAGACACGTATTTTTCCACCGTACCCGTATCAAATTTCCTAGTTTGCATTTTTGTCCCTGTTGAAACCAACTGACCTCGTTGTAGGCCGTAACCCTAAACTTGCAAATCCAGCATTCCTCTATCCGCTATGTTTCAAGTGACCCGGTTGAACTCGCAACTTGAGCAGTTAATTGTTTATAATTTCAACATGCCCAGTCTAGATAATTATGCATATTCAAATTATATTTATGATCGCTTGAAGTATTTGTTGTGGCGATTTTTGATAATTTTTTTTTAGAATTCCAATCCAGTAATTCTATTTACTTCTTGTATTAAAAATATAGATACGAAATCAGGTAAGCACCTTGATTACAGACCAAACTCACTTGAGGAGCTTCGCCGGCGAATTGTTGAAGAATGTCGTCAGGTAAGGCCTGAAATGCTTCGAAATGTTCATTCGAAAGTGAAGCAGAGATTTTATTATTGTATAGAAGTAAAGGGAAAACAATTTGAACTTTTAATTAAATAACATTGTTTTATTCATTGATATTTTATCTTATTCTCTAATTGATTATTTTATTGCCATATCCAAACTAAAATTTAAAAAGTCGTACGTTGTCGTGAGCAGGATTGAGAAAGCTTCAAAATGAGGTATCACTTAACGTAGAAAGCCATTTAAAATTAGGGGAACTTTACGCCACTGTCTAAAGGGGTAGGTTTCAAGGTACCAAAACTTACGCCACCATGTGTCCCTCTTGAAACAAAAGTTGACGTCTCGGCTTTTTTTTTAGTGAATTTTCATAAAAAAATAGTTAAAATTATACAAACAGATGTTTAGGTTAAATTATTAAAATTTTATTTCAAAATTTTGTATTGTTTATATTTATTTCATTTTCAAAAAGTATGGATACATCAATATTAAATAAGTGTTGAAAAAAGTTCAAGTGCGTTAATGGTAGCGAAGTTTCATGAAAATATTTCAAATGTTGATAACCCAATTTCCCATTAAACTAGAATCTTGAGTCTCGATACATAATAAAACCTATATAAAAGCAGCGTAGATACTAAATTTAAAAAATAACACAATGAGCTTTACAGATAATTTGTTTTCAAAAACTTTTTTGTTATTTTGTTTGCATAAACTAGTTCGATTGAGTTGATTAAAACCGATTCAAGCGATTAATATGGAAAAATACTTACCTGCCATCTATAATTTCATAGATGCATTCCGTGTAAAAAATTAAAATTAAATTTTTGGTAAGAGTGCAGATTAGCACATGGGGGGTGTTTAGCAAACTCTTTTCTGAAATATAATTTAAACCCCTTCTGGATGCCCAAACCACAAGAAGAATTTCTTGCAAACAGCCCACAAGAAAGTTACGGGGCTAAGAGTGAATAGAGGTGTTGGGTGGAGAAGAACATAGTAAGGAAATTTGAGCGGAAAATGCGAAAGAAACAGCTTAGTTGGACCTTTTTAAGCTGCCTTTGTCCAATTTTGCAGCTATACCTCCTTAAAATCCTGTTTACCACGCGCAGAACCTCTATATTCACCGCAGGTCACGTAGCTTTCTTAGGGGTTGCCCCAAAGGAATTTTTATCGTTTACATTGTGCTTATTTATGCATTGAGGGTGATTGTAGGCATGCATAAGGGAAAGGAGAACCCCCGCGACGAAGCAGCGAACCAAGATTTTCAATTTATGTTTAAATTGTTATCTCATTTCATTTTTTAAAATATTTTCAAAAAATGATTCTGAGGTTGCCCTGTTTGTCAGTTTTACATAGTGAGCTGCAGTATTTTGTCATTTTCAAAAAGTATGGATACAACAACCGTCAATAAGTGTTGGGAAGCGTCTTTTATTTATTTTTTAGCTCCATATAAAATATAAATGTTTTCAAATAATCGCTAACTGGGACTCTAAAATCGATCTCCAAGGTCCATCTAAATTTAAAGAATTAGTTTTAATAATATTTCTTACTAATAGTGTACAATTCTTATGAAAATTCACTACTCTAAGGCACGTGCTGCGTCCCGATATTTTTTTTATTCCGATATTTTCCAGGTGGGGGGTTTTAATTAGCACACCTTGTTTGTATAAACATATAAAAATTGAAACCAACCCTAATATTTAATCGTTGTATTTTGCTGTTATAGCGATGTATGTTATGTTTAATAAGTTGCTAAGGTTACTGTGTCACAATTTTGTTTGCACCCTGCACGTAGCTGCTACAATTAAATTAACGAGAAATAAACCAAGCCTTGTTAAATTACAAAATTTACGGAGACAGTGTATAATTAAGCCTATTCAGATTTTAACACTTTTAGTGAATTTTCTTAAAAAAATTCACTAATGAGGAGATCCCGACTTTTGAATTTTGAATATATTTTTTTTCAAATGAGCACTATTTAGGACCCCTGGAACCCAAATCCGAGGTCGGTTTCAGACTCTATATGTTTAAATATATATATATATATATATATATATATATATATATATATATATATATATATATATATATATATATATATATATATATATATTTATATATTTATGTGTCACCTATAACTAAAAAAATAATGAACCGATTTTGATAAAACTTGGTGAGTACCTTACTTTTGCAGGTGGCTTGGATAAGTTGGTTAGCCAAAAAAATCCGCCAACGTTTTCTTGGAAAATTTTGGATTTTCTTTAGAAAAAATATATATTTCCGGAATTAACAAAGCAAGGGCAACCAAATTGGGTACGCGGGTTTACACGATTATAAGTAAGTCATCCTCTAAAACTTAGCTCTGTAAGTTTAAGGACAAAAAAGTTACAGGCGTTTAAAGAAAAATAAATTTGAGTTTTCCTCAAAACATCGAAGTCGCGATTTAAAACGTCAAAATTGGTAATATTTAGGCAATGAACCTGAAACTAATATGAGCTATGAAAGGAAAATGTCTCAAGAAGAATGTTTTACAAAGCCTGAAGTCTTAGTCTCAAACGCCAGTGTCCTTCATTTTACTAAAATATTTCCAAAAAATTCATTTTAAATAGACTCTTTCTCTGATGCTTTGGCAGTAGTGCTGGCTATAGAGTTTATCGGTTAATGGTATATCATGTTTGTCGAATTTTCGTAAAAAATATTTAAAACTCAATTTATCCGTTATTATGCAAGTTACGAAAAAAATTGTATACATTAATTATAGGGTGTCTTGAGCTACATCTTAAAAAATATTTCTACAATTACAGGCTGACCCATAAGTCATTGGTGATTTAAATTTTCTTGTTTTTAATCGAACACGCCTTATGTTATTGCATTTTTGCATTTTCCATCCAAATATAATACATCTTTGTAAGAAAAGAAATTTGGGACGCAACAAGTACGTTATGGTAGCGAATTTTCATTAAATGCTTCAAATTTGAATGGATCAATTTGCTATTAACCTATAAGGTTGACCAAGAAACCAGTTTTTTCGGGAAACTTTAAGTTTACCTGCGGAAATTTTTGTACATTTTCAAACAATAAAGTTATTCTGATGAAACATGGCATATTGTTTTTACTATGTAGGTTATACTGGTAACCAAATTTGATGCCCGCTTTCTTAAAAAAAAACACACACATATTTGCCATTAAAAACATTTTTATGATAATTCATTACCATAACGCACTTGCTGCGTCCAGCCTTTTTCAACTCATGAATTATATGGATCCTCTAAAAGTCATCGACAACCCTAAGCAAATATAAAAATAATTTCAGACAAGAAAATCAACATTTCAGCTCGAGTAAACCCTATCTCAATTTCCTACCTCTGACAGGGTAGAGATATGCTACCGGGCAAACTGCACGAGAAGACCCAAAGCTTCAGCTCTTTGGATTATATGTGCAGCTTGTTAAGTGAATTTTAACTCTTGCATCTCTTCCGACATATTACTAGATATATTGCCTGGTATTGCCGGCGGAATGAGATATTTAATATTGTCAAAGGGACGAACGTTCGAGGATCAAAGAAAATTGCCAAGCGATGTATATAGATTCCTTATCTACAGCAACTGCAATTAAAATTGAATTTCGTGAGAATTTCCATCACTATTTTCTGCATTTTACTAGAGGCAAAAGAGTATCTAGTGCGCTCGGCAACCTGAAAAATTGAAATGAGCATTGAAATTAAATGGCTGCACTTTTTTACACGTTCCACTGATGAAATTGGCTATTCTTGTTGAATTTCAGAAATGAGAGATATAAATTCTTTTCCATGTAAAATTTTAAATTGAGCTTCTCTATCCCTTTAAGCATAACGCATATTTCATTAAACAAGTTTTAATTAAACTACAACGGAAAGCTCAGCTATAAATATCAAGTTTTATGTCACGCAACCAGGACAAACCAATAAATAGATTATTTTCTTATTACACAATTTTAATAGAAACATTTTTACTCTCCAATGCTATGCGAGGTGTTATCTTTTTAGCTTTCTACAGTGTAGCACAGCCAAATGAAATAAATACAGATCTGAAATATTGTACATATTTATGAGAAATCTCGCCAATATTAGATTAAAAAAACTCTGAACGCAGCAAGTGCTTTATGGAGGTGAATTTTTATAAAAATGCTTTGAATAGCAGATATGTCTTTATAATGCAAAGCAGTCATCAATTTCATTACCGGTATAACCTACATAGTAAAAACAATGTGTCGTATTTTATCAAAATAACCTATTGTTTAAAAATGCACAAACATTTTCCGACAAGAAACTTTAAAATGTGGGTTTCCCTTAGGTTAATAGCAAATTGAGTTATTGAAATTTAAAGTATTTAATGAAAATTTGCTACCAAAACGCACTTACTGCGTTTCGATTTTTTTCTTACAAACAAATTTTGATAAGAAATGCAATCAAATAATGGTGTTCGAAAAATAATAATTTAGGTATCACCAACGACTTATAGACCAGCCTGTGACTGTCAAAATAATTTTATAAGATGCAGCCCAAGACACCCTATGATTAACTCATAAAATTTTTCTTGTCTCTTGTATAATAATAATTATATTGAGCTTTACCGTAGAAATGCATCAGCCTTTATATACGTAAATAGATAAAAACTGAACGTAAACCCGGATATGGATTCTAGGGGGCCTAGTTTACGCTCATTTAAAGTAATCTTTTTAAAATTCTAAAGTCGCGGTCTGGTTATTGATGAATTTTGTGTACGAAAATTAGCTAAAAAATATGGACCGTTAAACCATAAACTTAACTAAAACTACTTCCAAAGCATCAGAGAGAAAATAACTAACCTGTCGGATATTAGCCCTTTTTGTAAAACTTCGATCTTTTAAATCTGTTGACAAACATCACAAACACTGTTTAGTCCACCCACTAACATTAATAAAATCGTAAAGGAATAATTTGCACTTGTATATTAAAATTCCCAAATAACACAAATAATTTGCCAACTAAAATTGAAAACGGATAAACGATCTAATAATATACGATAAACGTCAGTTACAGCGTATAACTGACCTGCGCAATGATATCATATGTGCCGTTGCTAGGTAGCAACTGAGACATACTAGATCTCATATACCTATAAACCAGTTTTTTACCACTGACAATAAAAAACGGTGATATTAAATATAAATGTTTCAAATTTGAATAGCTCAATTTTCTGTAAACCTAGAAAGCTGAGTTTTGGTGAATAGTTAGGTCTTTCCCAAAGTAATATGTCCACCAAATTTCATGAAAATTGCTTTGTAATTTTTTCGAAAGAAAACTCTAAATTTTCGCGGAAAACCTTGTCCGATTTTCCTGGATAACGAATTCATCCAAGCTATTAATAAAAGAAAGGCACTTGTCGAGTTTCGTCTAAACTGGTTAATTACTTTTTGAGTTATCGGTTGGATACCTATATATATATATATATATATATATATATATATATATATATATATATATATATATATATATATATATATATATATATATATATATATATATATATATATAAACTGACCCCGAAAATGGGTTCTAGGAGCCCAAATTCGCGCTCATTTGAAAAAATGTTTGCAAAGTCTCACCATCGATAACTCTCTATTAGTGGATTTTTTTAAATAAAAATTCACTAAAATGTCACCCTGCAACAGGAAAACTTAAAAATTTCACCCTTACATTCAACCCCCTTCGAGTGACAGTTGTAATCCCCAAAGTTTCAAATAGGAAGTAGGGGTTTCTGATACCTCATTTGAAAGCTCCCTCCGTTCTTTATTCAAAAATGGTATGGTTTTGAAATATATTACCTACAAAAATTAACAATAAAAAAAGAAATTCATTTGATTGACGAACGTCGCTACAACACACTGAAAACTTAATAGATAATCGCGTTTGATGTTTGATAATGTGGAAGCAAGCTAAATCAATTTCCGTCTCCCTTTTGGACGGTATCAACTGAAAAAAACACATAAAAATATATCAACATTCTTCATAGTTGGCAATGTTAGTTTTGTTTGAAACGCCTTACCAACTCGGAAAATTGATTTATTTAAAAGACATACATAATATAACAATTCTACAGATGATTGATTACTGAGATAAAACACGATCACAAATCAAAATTGCTCGCCTTTTAAAAAAAAATCCCGATTGTTCACCTATATCCCCAGGAACAATTAGTAAAATTGTAAAGCAATTTCGCAAGCTTGGACATGTAGGCAGAGGTTCTGGAATTGTAATTGAGCACGTTGAATGTCTGCACGTTCCGCCCTTCGGAGGGGGCCTAAAGCCGTTGATCTCGTGTCCATGCGATGTTGGGCACGTTAAAGATCCCTACTCTCCTTACAGAAAGGCAGGGGTTAAAGAAAGAAAACACACACACAAGCAGCCACAACATTGGATGTTAGGCATTCATCGATTATTCGAACACTAATAGAAAATAAAATGCATCCCTTTAAATTAATACAAACTCAGGAATTCATGGAAGACGATTTTGATAGAACGTCTTTTTGAGAACAAATAATGGAAATGGTAGATAACAATGTGATCCAACTAGAAAATGTTTTGTTTTCTGATCAGCGAAGTTTCACACCTCCGGTCATACTAACTGTGGAACTTGTCGCTACTAATCTAAAGAGAATCCACATTGGATGAGAGGGAACACACGCAAGAGTGAACTATGTACCCAAATTTAGGTCTTAAGTTAAAAGACAAAAAAGTTATTGACATGTAAACGAAAAAAATGGGGTTTTCCTCAAAACGTCAAAGCCGCGATTTTAAACGTCAAAGTTGGCAGCATTTAGGCAAATAACCTAAACAAATACGGGTTATGTAAAGAAAATGTTGCAAGAAAAGTGTTACACAAACTCGTAAGTTTGAGCTTAAATCGTCATTGTCCTTCATTTTACAGAAATGTTTCCAGAAAATTCATTTCAAATTGACCCTTTCTCTGATGCTTTGGCAGTAGTTTTGGTTAAGTTTATGGTTTAGCGATCTATAATTTTTAGCTAATTTTCGTAGAAAAAATCGTTGATGAGGAGACCGCGACTTTTGAATTTTAAAAATATTTATTCAAATGAGTGCAAACTAGGCTCCCTAGAATCCATATCCGGGTTTAGTTTCATATATACGGGATGACGCTTTTCTAAGGTAAAACTAAATATAATTGTTATTATACAGGGCCTTAAGTTAAGCAACCCGGCCATACACGGTTGTACAACCTGAATAAATGAAATCCCTAAGTTGCCAGTGTCGTCTCATATTTCCTTTGGGGTTTTATAAAAAATTATAATAAGTTGAAACAGTAAATGTCTTAAATGTATTTATTATTTAGAATTTTTAACAGCAAGTCTGCTTATGTATGATTTACTGTTATTGATTGTTAAAAAAATAAATTAAAAACATAATAAAATATTACTTTTATTTTGTATACATATCAAAATTTTGTAATGTACGTAAACAAATTGAGGTCCGGTCATTTACGGTTTTAGGAATGTGTATTGTGTAACATGTAACAAATATGTACCTGTTTGGGCAGATTACCGACGAACAGACTTGGTAGGGCTTCGTTCCATGCGATTTCGAATATCGTCAACAATATAACATACATACCTACACTTTTAACTTACGTAAAAACGCAATGAAAATGCTAAGTTTTGATAAAAACTGTTTATTTTAATTGTCCAACAGATAGAAAATTATTTGAAGAAGGTAAACACTGGTCGAACCTGGAAAATGCACAATATACATATAAAATAACCGCCAAAAGGGAATTGAGCGCCAATGGACTGAACTGTCAATTGTCAATTGATTTAGTAACTTTAGGGTCCCTGTCTAGTGGTTTTTTGGGTTACTTTTTGACTCCCAACTCATAAAATCATATTTCACTAAGAGAGATACAGAATCCGGTCACGTGGGACTCTGGAATTAATGAAGGCCCTGTACAAGATGCGAGAAAAAACTGTATACACATAATTATAAGATGCCTTGAGCTGCACCTTATAAATTTTTTTTTTGACAATCACAGGCTGGCACATAAGTCGTTGCTGATACTTACAACATCCCCCATATTGTTACATTTTCGAATTTTTTTATCAAAATATGATGCATGTTAGTAATAAAAAAAATTGAGACGCAGTAAGTGCGTTTTGGTAGCGAATTTTCATTAAATACTTTAAATTTCAATAACTCAATTTGCTTGCTATTCAACTAAGGTTGGTTGGTTAGAAAACCAGTTTTCTCGGAAACATTTAAAGTTTATTTTGGAAAATTTTTGTACATCTTCAAACAATAAGTTCTTTTGATAAAATATGGACATTGTTTCTACTATATAGGTTATACAGGTAATCAAATTGCTGCCTGCTTGCATTAAAGAGTAAAGAGACATATTTGCCACTAAAAATATTTTTATGAAAATTGGCTACCATAGTTGATTCCTGTGAAATAAAAAGGCCAGCTTCCGAAAATCTGAGCAGTTTGATTTATGTTTACCCCACACGATAAATAATACATGCTTATTATAAACATCATTATTCCAAATCGCACACAAAGTCTTCTGCGGCCTATGTCATCACCAGATTAATGAATGAGAATGAGGGAAGACAGAAGATAATATAAATGAATGTGCGTGAATTGAAGGATGGCATTTAACCGTCGGTCTGGCACGGCGTATAGAGGCCCATACATAAAGTAAATTCCCGAATCTGCGATACGCCGGATATGGTCAAGTTAAGACAGCAACAGTCAGTGACAAATCTATGCCTTTCAACCCTTCCGCTCGCGCTGTGGCCAGATCACCCCCCGAATCTTCTCAACCCCTATTCACTATGTCGCACCGCCACCCTCCTCCCAGCGGAGAAGCGACCGTTGCTGTCTCTACGTCACAATATGACAGCGGTGCGTCCTCTGAATACAAATACGCATAAATGTAAGGACATTTCGAATAACGATACTTCTTGTTCTGTCTGGTCTACCGTTGGTGATTAGGAATCTCTGTTTGAAGGTATGGAATTAGCATGAAATCGGCTTTATTTAAATTGGAAGTGTATCGCAGATAAAGTGGTGAGTTTCGTAGTTAGAGCATTGACCTGATAATACTGTGGGAGCCAAAATAATTTGTTAATTTATAAAAATCAATAAAGAAATTAATGTGTCTCAAATGTAAAAATTAATGACAACATTTAAAAAGAAGGCTTTGGAGATATTTGACAACTGTTTGATAGTTAGGGAGCAGACATTCTAAATGAGTTTTTCAATATTTTTTTTCAAACTAAAGTTTTTTAATTTTTTTTTATTTCAACAAACACCACGAGGGCTTACATCCTAAATACTATCGTACCGTGGGTGTCGACAAGAAGGAAAGAGGCAACTTGTTAATTCTGGACTTGAAGGTTTGGAGGTTCGGGGGAGAAGGAAAAACATGTGCCGGCAAGGAATTCCACAACTTGTAAGTTCTCGGGACAAAAGAGCGGGCATAACAAGATGTTCTATGTCTGGTGACCTGGGCAGTAAAAGGGTGCATTCGCTCTGTTCCCCTGGTAGATCTGTTGGGGGCAGCAAATGGAGGAACTATGGAAGAAAGCTCCTCTGAGTAGTGCCCAGATATCTATAAAAGAGAGAGAGGTCACCAACGGCACGTCGGTGGGCAATGGATGGCAGCCTTTGGGTGAGGGTAGGGTCACCGATGAGATGTATACCTCTCTTCTGAATGGAGTCCAGGATGGCGAGTGTAGCAGCGGCAGCAGCACCCCAGATGTGGGAGCAGTATTCGAGGTTTGGTCTTATTTGTGAAATATATAAAGTATAGAGATTAGCTGGTGAAAAGTATTTGCGAGCCCGGAAGAGAAAACCTAATTTCTTAGCAGCCCCTTCTGCAATTGATGTGACATGTTGGTGCCAATTGAGATTTCGATCCACAGAGACGCCAACAAGTGAAAAGGACTCATTACTTGGAATAACTTGGTTGTTTATTGTGATGGGCCTAGGGCTGGTGTATCTCTTATGAGAAAGAAAGCAAGACTGTGATTTGGTGGGGTTGAATTGTACAAGATTTCTACTTCCCGTCTAATATTTTTTTGGAGATCCACGGAGATAGAACCCTCCACGAGTCTGCGATCCTCATCTAATTGGGCTAAAGAGACAGGCTTAGAATATTGTATATTTGAATGGAGGGTGCTGTCGTCCGCGTAACTGTGAACTGGGTTGGTTGTGCTAGAGAGGAGGTCATTGATGTGGAGAATAAACAAAGTAGGGGCTAAAGTTGAACCTCGAGGAACTCCTGCATTAATTGGATACAGTTTAGACGAATGGCCATCCACGACAACAGAAATGCTCCGGTTGCAGAGGAAATTTGCTGTCCACGTACAGAGTTTTGGTGGTAGGCCATAGGCCGGAAGTTTATTAAGCAGCGCTGCGTGCCAGACCTGGTCGAATGCTTTGGATATGTCTAGAGCGACAATCTGGGATTCACCGTGTAGTTCCAAGAATGGGTGATAAAGGAAAGGAGGTCGGCAGTTGATCTGCGCTGTCGGAATCCATACTGCCTGTCGTGGATTAGACTGTGTTTTTCAAGAAATTTTAGTAATTCGGTGTTTATATACTTTTCCATCACTTTAGAGACGACTGAAAGGAGAGAAATAGGCCTGTAGTTGCTAGGAAGCGCTTTGTATCCTTTCTTGGGAACGGGTTGTACTCGAGCAGTTTGCCAGTTACTAGGAAATATGCCTCTATTGTAAGATGTCTGAAAAAGACGAGTCAGGACAGGAGCAAGTTCTGGTGCGCATTTTTTGAGAACAATTGCTGGGATCTCGTCAAGGCTAGAGGCTTTTCTAGTATTAAGAGAAGAGAGCATCTTTCGTACCTTTTTAGTTTTGAAAACGATATCCGTCATTTAATGCGCGATATTGGGGACTGTTGGTGGTTGAACATTTGGAGGTGTGTTGAGAGTAGAATTGCCGGCGAACAAAGAGGCAAAAAGTTCAGCCTTGCCCAGGGCGTTAGAAACAATCTCATCCCCTGAGACAAGGGGTGGGAATGCTCTTGCAGAAATTATTCCCAATAGAATTAGCAAGATTCCAGAAGGGTTTGCTGCCGCTGGAGCTTATGAGGACTCTGTTTTTGACGTGGTTATTAAACGAGTCTTTTGCCTCAGAAAGAATGCGAACATAGCGGTTTCTTACATCGTTAAATGCTTGACGGTGGTTTTCTTGACTGGGATTGTGTATAAGCTTTTTGTGAGCTTTGACCTTTTTAAGTCTGGCCTTGTCACAGGATTTAAAGGGCCAGGGCTTTTGAGTGGCTGCAGAGGTTTTGTGTGTACGTGGAATAAATAATTCCATGCCAGCTTGGATAATTTCGGTCACGTTTTGTGAGATATCAGACGGGTAAGGATGAGTGAAGCAGACAAACGCCCATGGAAATGAGGAGAAGTAATCCCGCATTTCGCCCCAGTTCGCGGAGTTGTAGTGCCAAACGATACGTGGATGACTGTGTGACCTCGGGTTGCATTGCGCAGGAAGCAGTGACCATGCCGTGGTCTGAGCGACCAAGGGGGGCGGTGACTGATATCTTATAGCAGTCCGGATTTGTAGTAAGAAGGAGATCCAAGGGATTTGAGCTGTGTGTTGGGATGCGAGGAAAGTAAGTAGGTTGCTGAACCCTATTGACTAAATAATATGTATGTCGAATACAAATGTGCAACATTTCATTTAGGTTGGCTTACGTCGCTTAAGGTAGCTCACTGTTTAGTCGAAAATTGTCAAAGGAGCTCAATACATTGAAAAGGTTGGCGAGCACTGCTCTAGGGTGTCGTCGTGAGGTAAATGTGGAAAATGATCCGAGCTTACATTGGGTGCACCACTTCCAGAATAAAACAGCTTAGATAAGTTGCGTAGGTACTAGCCAACAGTTTAGATTATTTTATGTTTATTTCGTTTATAAATGGCCATCAAACTTATGTGACTACTACAATTATACTGTTTTCTTTATATGATTTCTACGAAGACTACTGTTGTTGAATTTGGTACATCATTTTATCATTTTCTACGACGATAAACTTGATGTTAGTTGTTTCCAGTAATTACCTGCATGAAATTCTAAGAACATGAAGTTTGTATTTTGTATGATTATAATTTATAAACGTGTTTCTGGTCATTTTTATTAACTGCTAAGAAACATTTAATTGCCTGACAACTGTATTTATAATTATTGTACGTGTTCATATGAACTTGATATATTCGAATCCGTGAAATGTGGAATAGACGTCATTTATTTCGACAAAATGTATTTTTTAATGTTATTGGCATTTGCAGCCACTAAATTCATGCTACTAATTTGAAAATAAATTAGTACTACACGTCAAGGTGTCCACAACTAGCTTCCGTAGAATAGGTGATGTATGTTTGGTTATTTTTGCATTTTGCACATAAGATCAAAGAAGAGTGATATTTTGTGGTCATAAAGCCTAGTGCAATGAACAAAATTCTAGATATTGACAAAAAAAATCTAGCTTTTAGTGATTTTTCTTAAAAAAAATCAATAATGAGGAGATCTTGACTTTTGAAAAAACTTCTTCAAATGAGCGCTAATTAGGCCCCCGAGAACACATATCCAGGGGTCAGTTTCAATTTTAATATGCTTATATATATATATATATATATATATATATATATATATATATATATATATATATATATATATATATATATATAGGTATCACACCGATAACTCAAAAAATAATGGGCTGATTTTGATTAAATTTGGTGAATACCTTTCTCTTGCGAATGGCTTGGATAAGTTCGTTAGCCAAGAAAATTGGCCCAGGTTTTCTCGGAAAATTTTGTATTTTCTTTCGAAAAAAAATTATATCTCCCGAATTAACAAAGTAAGTGCAACCAAATTTGGTACACGGGTTTATATCATTATAGGTAAGTTATCTACCAAAATTTACCTCTGTAGGTCAAAAGACAAAAAGTTATAGGGATTTAAATAAAAATAAATTGGGGTTTTCCACAAAACGCCAAAGTTGCGATTTAAAACGTCAAAATTGGCAACATTTAGGCAAAGAACTTGAATCTAATACGGGCTATGGAAAGAAAATATCTGAATAATAATGTTTTGAAAACCCTGAAGTCTTAGTTTCAACCGTCATTGTCCTTCATTTTACTAAAATATTTCCATAAAATTCATTTCAAGTAGACCCTTTCTCTGATGTTTCGCAGTAGCCTTAGGTGTAGAGTTTATCGTTTAATGGTATATAATTTTTGTCGAATTTTCATAAAAAAATCAATAAAGCTCAATATATCCGTTATTATACAAGATATGAAAAAATTGTATACACTAATTATAGGGTGTCTTGAGCTACATCTTAAATAACATTTCTACAATCACAGGCTGGCCCATAAGTCGTTGCTGATACAAATTCTCTTTTTCTTTTTAATCAAAAACGCCTTATGTTATTGCATTTTTGCATTTTCCATCGAATTATAATGCATGTTTGTAAGACAAGAAATTCTGGACGCAGCAAGGGCGTTCTGGTAGCGAATTTTGGTCAAATTCTTTATATTTGAATAGCTCAATTTGCTATTAACCTATAAGGTTTACCAAGAAACGAGTTTTTTCGGGAACACTTTAAGTTTACTTTCGGAAATTTTTGTACATTTTCAAACAATAAAGTTATTTTGATGAAACATGGCACATTGTTTTTACTATATAGCTTATACTGGTAAACAAATTTGATGCCTGCTTTCTTAAAAAAACACACACATATTTGCTATTAAAAACATTTTAATGAAAATTCACCACCATTACGCACTTGCTGTGTCTAGGCTTTATATATATATATATATATATATATATATATATATATATATATATATATATATATATATATATATATATATATACAGGGTAAGTTTTTTCTATATTTAGTACAGACATCTCGTAAACTACTGCAGTTAGAGAGACGGTTAAATGGGGAAAGCAGTGCAGTTTTATGATTGTAATTCAGAACTGTTTTTGTTTCTATAAAAAATGTATTTTATCAAAGTAACTTATTGTTTGAAAATATACACAGATCTACCGAAAATAAACTTAAAATATTTCCGAGAAACTGGTTTCCTAGCAAACTGAGTTATTCCAATTTGAAGCGTTTAATGAAAATTCGCTACCATAACGCACTTACTGCGTCTCGATTTTTTCTTACATACATTTTTTTTTATTATTTAAACAACAGGATGGCTTACAGCCTAAATACTATCGTACCGTGTGTTTCGACTAGGAGGAAAGAGGCAATTTGTTAATTCTGGTCTTGAAGGTTTGGAGGTTCGGAGGAGAAGGAAAAACATGCTCCGGCAAGGAATTCCACAACTTGTAAGTCCTCAGGACAAAAGAGCGGTCATAGCAAGACGTTCTATGTCTGGTGACCTGGACAGTAAAAGAGTGCATTCGCTGTGTTCCCCTGGTAGATCTGCTGGGGGCAGCAGGTGGAGGAACTATGGAAGAAAGCTCCTCTGAGCACTGCCCATGCAGATATCTATTAAAGAGAGAGAGAGGTCACCAACGACACGTCAGTGGGCAAGGAATGGAAGTCTTTGGGTGAGGATAGGGTCACCAATGAGACGTATAGCTCTCTTCTGAATGGAGTCCAGATGTGGGAGCAGTATTCGAGGTTTGGCCTTATCTGTGAAGTATATAAGGTATAGAGATTAGCTGGTGAAAAGTATTTGCGAGCCCGGAAGAGGAAACCTAATTTCTTAGCAGCCGCTTCTGCAATTGATGTGACATGTTGGTGCCAATTGAGATTTCAATCCACAGAAATGCCAACAAGTTAAAAGGACTCATTACTTTGAATAACTTGGTTGTTCATTGTGATGGTTCTAGGGCTGGTGTATCTTTTATGAGAAAGAAAGCAAGACTGAGATTTGGTGGGGTTGAATTGTGCAATATTTCTACTTCCCCAGTCTAATACTTTTTGGAGATCACGGAGACAGAACCCTCCATGTGCCTGCGATCCTCATCTAGTTGGGCTAAAGAGACAGGCATAGAATATTGTATATTTGAGTGGAGGGTGCTGTCTTCCGCGTAACTGTGAACTGGGTTGGATGTGCTAGAGAGGAGGTCATTCATGTGGAGAAGAAACAAAGTAGGGGCAAAAGCTGAACCTTGAGGAACTCCTGCATTAATTGGATATAGTTTAGAGGAATGACCATCCACAACAACAGAAATGCTCCGGTTGGAGAGGAAGTTTGCTGTCCAGGTACAGAGTTTTGATGGCAGGCAATAGGCCGGAAGTTTATTAAGCAGCGCTGCGTGCCAGACCTGGTCGAAGGCTTTGGATATGTCTAGAGCGACAATCTGGGATTCACCGTGTAGTTCCATAGACTTGTTCCAAGAATGGGTGACAAAGGAAAGGAGGTGGGCAGTTGATCTGCGCTGATGGAAACCATACTGCCTGTCGTGAATTAGACTGTGTTTTTCAAGAAATTTTAGTAATTCGGTGTTTATATACTTTTCCATCACTTTAGAGATGACTGAAAGGAGAGAGATAGGCGTGTAGTTGCTAGGAAGCGCTTTGGATCCTTTCTTGGGGACAGGTTGTACTCGAGAAGTTTTCCAGTTACTAGGGAATATGCCTCTATTGTAAGATGTCTGAAACAGACGAGTCAGGGCAGGAGAAAGTTCTGGTGCGCATTTTTTAAGAACAATTGCTGGGATCTCGTCAAGGCCAGAGGCTTTCCTGGTATTAAGAGGAGAGAGCATCTTTCGTACCTTTTTAGTTTTGAAAATGATATCCGTCATTTTATGCGCGACATTGGGGACTGTTGGTGGTTGAACATTTGGAAGTGGGTTAAGAGTAGAATTGCCGGCGAACAACGAGGCAAAAAGTTCAGCGTTGCCCAGGGCGGTAGAAACAATTTCATCCCCTGAGACAAGAGGTGGGAACGTGCTCTTGCAGAAATTATTCCCAATAGATTTAGCAAGAGTCCACAAGGGTTTGCTCCCCTTGGAGCTTAAGAGGACTTTAATTTTTTAATGTGGTTATTAAACGAGTTTTTTGCCTCAGAAAGAATGCGGACATAGCGGTTTCTTGCGTCGTTAAATGCTTGACGGTTTTCTAGACTGGGATTGTGTAGAAGCGTTTTGTGAGCTTTGACCTTTTCAAGTCTGGCCTTGTCACAGGATTTAAAGAACCAGGGCTTTTGAGTGGCTGCAGAGGTTTTCTGTGTACGTGGAATAAATAATTCCATGCCAGCTTGGATAATTTCGGTGACGTTTTGTGAGATATCAGAGGGGCCAGGATGAGAGAAGCAGACAGACGCCCATGGAAATGAGGAAACGTAATCTAATTTGTAGTAAGAAGGAGATCCAAGGGATTTGAGCTGTGTGTTGGGATGCGAGGAAAGTAAGTGTGTTGCTGAACCATATTGACTAAAGAGTTGCTGACTGCAAAGGCCTCCGCTGCTCTCCCTTGTGGATCGGTTTTTGAAGATCATGCATCATATTTCATTTAAAAAAAACAAAAGTTCAATAATATAAGGGTGTTCTAAAAAAATTGTAGTGTCGCTGTGTGAATATCAAAATAATTTTATAAGATGCAGCTCAAGATACCCTATAATTAACGTATACAATTTTTTCTCGTATCTCGTATAATAAGAATTATGTTGAGCTTTACCGTAGAAATGCGTCACCCTGTATATATGTAAACCAATAAAAACTAAAACTATACTATATGGATTTAAGGGGGCCTAGTTTGCGCTCATTTGAAGATATCTGTTTAAAATTTAAAAGTCGCGGTTTCCCCCATTAACGAATTTTTTAACAAAATTAGCTAAAAATTATAGATCGTTAAACCATAAACTTAACTAACACTACCACCAAAGCATCAGAGAAAGGGTCTATTTGAAATTAATTTTCTGGAAACATTTTAGTAAAATGAAGGACAATGAGTGTTGAGGCTGAAACTTGAGGGTTTGCAGAACACTCTTCTTGCGATATTTCCTTTACATAATCCGTATTTGTTTTAGGTTATTTGCCTGAATGTTGCCAATTTTGACGTTTCATATCGCGACTTTGACATTTTGAGGAAAACCTAAATTGTTTTTCTTTAAAGATCCATAACTTTTTGGTCTTTAAACTTACATACCTAAATTTTGGTACAGGGTTCATTCTTTTTAATACAAACACGCTTACCAAATTTGGTTGTATTTCCAGAGGTATATTTTTTTCCGAAAGAAAACACAACATTTTCCGGGGAAAACATGGGCCAATTTTTCAAAATTCCAACGTCGAGTACTCCTCATTGGCGATTTTTTAAAATAAAATTCACTAGGAAGGAAGTTTGTATCACCAACGACTTATGGGCGACGCTGTGATTGTGAAAATAATTTTGATGCATCTCAAGACACCCTATAACTAACATATAAAATTTTCTTCTAATAATAAATCGCTAAAAGTAGATAATAATGAGCTGTGAAATTTTGTCGAATCACCCTTTAATAACTACTTTACAAAATTGCCCTTGAGACTTTTTTTTTTTGGCTACCCATCTTTTAAATGCATCGTCTTGTACATATCCTTTCTTCATTTTAAAATTATAGATCCAACATAATCTAATTGTAAATATCATAACATTTTTACTCAAAAATTTTAAGGTATAATTTACAAAATAATTGCTATAGCGTTTCCGCAATGTAGATATAATACTAAAATCACACACAGAAGCTCTTTTTGGTGAATTTTTATTAAGAAAATTCACTAATAGAGAGGTATCGATGGTAAGACTTTCGGAAAATTTCTTTGCGCGAATTAGGGCCTCTGGAACCCATTTCCATGGTCAGCTAAAATGTTTATATATATATATATATATATATATATATATATATATATATATATATATATATCCAACCGATAACTCAAAAAATACTTCACTGATTTGGACCAAATTTGGGAATTACCCTTATTTTGCTAATGGCTTGAATGAGTTCGTTCATCATATCTTAACGGTCAATTTTTCTTAATAAAAAATTAAAAAATATTTTTTCAAATACAATATCTCTCAAATTGTCCAAGTGGTTGAAACAAATATTTACAACTTAAAAGAACATAAACAGACGTGGTTGTGTACCAATTTTCAAGTCTTTTTTTCAAAGGAAAATAAAGTTATTCGAAATTAATAATAAAATAATCCTCGACAGCACTTCAGATTCTGTAATGCAATATCTACAATGTTGGACAAAGACAGATGACGTTATCTGTACTACTATGCTATTTAAATAAATCGTAGATAAAAATCTAAACAATGGAAGTTGTCGGAAGATGTCAGCCGGGAGAACGTTCTGGAAGATACGGCAGGGACACCACCTCGGTGCAGGACCAGGTATTACGATAGCTCTAGTTTACAAAAAATTTTACAGATAAAGATGTGTGTTTACCTAGGTGTTACTATGGTTCAAGATTGAAGATGCTGGCTTAATGGGAAATTTATTGAGCTATCGGATTCGAAATATTTTTACGAAAATTTTCTACCATAACATAAAAAACAGTGTTTGTTGTTTATTGTTTGCAAAAACTGGATGGGTTGACTAAAACAAAACCATCCAAGCAATTAATAAGGAAAAATACCTGGCATATTAGTGAATTTTTATTTTAAAAAAATCACTAATAGAGAGGTATCAATGGTGAGACTTTGCAAAAATGTTTTCAAATGAGCGCGATTTAGATTCCCTAGAACCCATATCCGGGGTCAGTTTCAATATATATATATATATATATATATATATATATATATATATATATATATATATATATATATATATATATATATATATATATATATATATATATATATATATATCCAACCGATAACTCAAAAAATAATTAACGCATTTCGATGAAAGGTGCCTTTCTTTTATTAATGGCTTGGACGAGTTCGTTAGCCAGGAAAATCTGACCAGGTTTTACGGAAAAATTTTGAGTTTCGTTTCGAAAAAAAATTTTTTCTCCGCAAATTACTATTTTAATGAAATTTGGTGGACATATTTCCTAGAGCAAGACCTTATTACATACCAAAATTAAACTTTCCAAGTTAATAGAAAATTGAGTTTTTCAAATTTTCAGTTTTCGATCGAAAAAAAATTTTTTCTCCGAAAATTAATAAGTTATTTAAATGACGCTAGCTGGACATGTTGCCTTAGGAAAGACCTTACTAAATACCAAAATTCAACTTTATAAGTTTATTGAAAATTGAGTTATCCAAGTTTGAGGCATTTAATAAAAATTCACTATCGTAACGCACTTGCTGCGTCCCGAACTTTTTCTAATTTGACAGGTACATTCCCTTTGTGAATAATCTTTTTTTTTCTGAAAAACGTTTGTAACTTTAATAAAATTTTGTAACACTTTTTTTTTAAACGAACTTGCAGTATTTACTTACTTATTATATCTAAGACCAAATTTTAATCCTTTAGCTCCATATAAATTTTTTTTTCAAAACATCGCTAACTAGGACCCTAAAACCGATCTTCAAGGTCCATTTAAATTTAAAGAATTAGTTTTAATAATATATCTTACTAATAGTGTACAATTCTTATGAAAATTCACTACCATAACGCACTTGCTGCATCCCGAACTTTTTTACATTTAATCATTTGTCATATAAAAACGCAACAGTCAGTTGAAAAACGTAGAGTAAATAGAGCACATTAACCGGAAACAGATTCATACGCTGACCATCAATTGTTCAGGTTTCAGGAAAGGTTCCATCAATATTCAACTGTTTTTACCATAGAATCAAAGTTCTGTAGTTCCCAGGAGTCAGTCATAAATGGGTTTACAGGTGACTTGTTGACCTCTAATAACCATAATTAATAAGTGAATTGAGTGACGGTTGACAGCACTGACATATAGAACAATCCGTACAGGAAGCGACTACCCCGGGTGACTTGTAAGAATCACTACGGCGAGTGGTCGCCACTCGACCGAGTGAAAATTATAATATTACCACTTAAATCATCGAAAATTGCGTATATGCACATTTTTTGCAAATCTATCTACATTTTGTAACCAATAAACAAAAAGTCTGGACGCAGCAAAGTGCGTTATGGTAGTGAATTTTCATAGAAATTACCTGCCACCAAACATTTTCTTTTTAAATTAAATGCTTATACAACTTTTTTGCTTGTAACATAGAGATCTCAATTTTGGTATATAGTTTACTTTTTATAACGTAATCCTCTTACATACCAAATTTAGTTAACATAGCTTTGTTATTTTCGGAGATGAAAACTTGTTCTGAAAGAAAACCCAAATTTTTCCCGGAAAACCAGCTTCGATTTTCCTGGTTAACGAACTTCCAAGCCACATATAAAAGCAGCCTCCCTGCCAATCTTCACTAAAATAGGCCTATTATTTTTTGGGTTATCGGTGTGATACATACAGGGTGGCGCATTGAAAACGAAACAGACCGATTTGCGTCCAGAGTTTTTTTTAAGAAACGCTGAAACACGTCAATTTTAATATTGAGGGGGACATGGTTTGACATAAAACTCAACTTTGTCACAACAGCCCCTTAAGGGTGGTGATAACAACCCTTATGTTTTAAATAGGGAACATGGGTCGAGTGTTACATCATTTGAAAGCTCTTTCGTTTCAGAATTCAGCACACAAATTTATTTGGAAGTTTTATCAACTCGTTTAGAAATTAATTTGTTTAATGAACGACATCCGAACAGACATGTTAACAGAAAATACATTTTGGAGTTAGTTGCAAAGTTTCGACAAAGTGGTTCAGTAGCCAACAAAAAACGGGATCCTGAACGTGAATTTCCGGTTAGAAATGAGACTACTGAGATTGAAGTTTTAGGACAAATTGCTGCAGATCCAACTTTGAGCACGAGAAAATTGGCCACTGTTTCAAACATCAAAATTCGGGACGCAGCAAGTGCGTTATGGTAGTGAATTTTCATAAAAATGTTTTTAATAGCAAATAACTTTTTTGTTGGTAGGTAGCTCACCTATAGTGACATAAACCAGCGTGCTAAATTTGGTTGCCCTTACTTTGTTAATTTTGGAGATATCAATTTTTTTTGAAAGAAAACACAAATTTTTCCGAAAAAACCTGGGCCAATTTTCCTGGCTAACGAACTTATCCAAGCCATTTGCAAAAGAGAGGTATTCACCAAATTTAATCAAAATAGGCCCATTATTTTTTGAGTTATCGGTGTGATACATATATATATATATATATATATATATATATATATATATATATATATATATATATATATATATATATATATATATATATATATATATATATAAACATATAAAAATTGAAATTGACCCCGGATATGTGTTCTAGGGGGCCTAATTAGCGCTCATTTGAAGAATTTTTTTCAAAATTCAAAAGTCGGGATCTCCTCATTAGTGAATTTTTTAAAGAAAATTCACTAAAAGAAGAACTATTCAGCGAATATTGAAGCATCATAAATTTCACCCGTATAAAATATATCTTGTAGAACAACTGAATGAAGATGGCTGGAGTTATGACTGCACGAATAGCTGATAACGGGAACTTTCTGTTCAATATATGTTTTTCAGACGAGTGTACGTTTTTATTAAACTCTACAAACAATCTTCATAATTGTTGTTATTGGGCAGATAATAATCCAATAAATTTTCACGAAGTCCACACTCAAACTCCACAGAAATTGAATGTCTGGACTGGCATTTTTGGAGACAGTTTAATCGGACCTATTTTTCTTGATGGCAATTTGAGTGGCGAAACGTATTTCGAGTTACTAGAAGATACTGTTTACCCTCTACTAATTGACATTGTTGAAAATGATGATCGCTATCAAGAAAATCAATTAGTGTTTCAACAAGACGGAGCTCCTCCGCATTTTTCTCAACGTGTTAGGGAATTTTTGAACAGAGAGTTTCCAGAGCAATGGATTGGGCGTAGAGGTGCTATTGAGTGCCCCCCCCCCCTAGATCACCGCATTTAACTCCTTCAGACTTCTTTCTATGGGGCCATTTAAAGAGTATAATTTTCGGAACAGAACGGGAGTATCTGGAAGAATTACGACGACGCATTGTTGAAGAATGCCGTCTAAAAACTCCATAAATGCTCCAGAATGTCAGAGCTCCTTTTGAACAAAATGTGTACTTTTGTATGGAAGCTGGTGGTCAACAATTTGAACACTTACCTAACTGAATAAACAGTTTTGAACGTTTGGTTTTGTTTTTTAGTTTTTTAACGAAAAATTGACTATATAGTGCATTTCTTATCACAATGAATGAAATACGTTCTTGCAATTCCAACTGTGAATAATTTTTAAACGAGTTGATAAAACTTACAAAAAAATTAGTGTGCTGAATTCAGAAAAGAAAGAGCTTTCAAACTATGTAACACTCGACCCATGTTCCTTATTTAAAATATAAGGGTTGTTAACATATAAAAATTGAAACTGACCCCTGATATGGGTTATAGGGCTGCTAGTTCCACGCCCATTTGAAAAAATTTTTGAAAAGTCTCCCCATCGATACTTTTCTATTAGTGATTTTTTAAATTACAAATTCCATAAAAAGCACTGTAGCTAAAAATATAGTTCTACAAAGTAGACTCAAAATAAAAAAAGTCCAAGTGTTCCATTTAAAAAAATATGTACGATTTGTCCTCCAAATATGGAACATCCTGTATTATCACAAATAATTTAAGAAAGTGCAGTCTATGATTCTCTATAAATTTTTTTATTGTGAATAATAACGAAAAAATGAGCTTTACCGCAGAAATGCGCCATTAGTAGATAGTATAGTGAGTTCTGCAGTTCTGCAAACACAAAATTTTCCAAGAAAACCTGGGCCGATTTTCCTGGCTAACGAACGTGTCCAAGCCACTTGCAAAAGGTAGGAACTCACAAAATTTTATCAAAATCGGACCATTATCTTTTGAGTTATATATATATATATATATATATATATATATATATATATATATATATATATATATATATATATATATATATATATTTATATACAGGGTGATTCTTTGGCGAAAAATAAGGGGTGTCTTTTCTATAAAGTTTTTCTTGAAACCCCTTCTCCTCTAAGTTACAGCCCTTTGAAATTTTGGCAAAAAAAAAGTTTTCATTAAATGTCTCCGTTATGGAATAAATTTAAAAAACGAAATTTTGCAGATGCATAAGGCTAACAAAATGACAGTTTTAAAAGGATTTTATAATCCTATAATGTTATCACAAGAGGGTGAAAAAAAAACTACCCTTACAATATTTTTTATCAGTACTTTTTTTGTGTACCGTTTTCTATTAACGAAAAATGATTTAGAAAGAAGAGATCATTTAGAAACTTTTTATGTCTTGACGTTTTCTCATAAAATTGTTAGTTTCATCACAAAAAAATAAAATATTACTCAGATCGATGTCACATGAATTTACAGAGTTATTTTATGTTTTTGTGATGAAACTAACAACTTTATGAGAAAATGTCAAGATATAAAAAAGCTGGTAAATGAATCCTTCTTTCTGAGTCATTTCTTTTAATAAAAAATGGTATACACAATAAAAAGTACTGATAAAAAATAATGTAAGGGTGGGTTTTTCACCCTCTTGTGATAACATTATAAAGTTATAAAATCCTTTTCAAACTGTCATTTTGTTAGCCTTATGCATCTGCAAAATTTTGTTTTTTTAAATTATTCCATAACGGAGAAATTTATTGAAAACTTTTTTTTGCCAAAATTTCAAAGGGCTGTAACTTGGAGGAGAAGGGGTTTTAAGAAAAACTTTATAGAAAAGACACCCCTTATTTTACTCCACAGAATTACCCTGTAAAATTGTTCGCATCAATTGAGAAACACCCTATATATATATATATATATATATATATATATATATATATATATATATATATATATATATATATATATATATATATATATATATATATCTATATATATATATATATATATATATATATATATATATATATATATATATATATATATATATATAAGATATACATAAGCATATAAAAATCGAAACTGACCCTGGATATGGGTTCTAGTGGGCCTAGTTTGCGCTAATTTGAAGAAATTTTCTCAAAATTCGAAAGTCGGGATCTCCTCATTAGTGATTTTTTTTTTAAAGAAAAATCCCTAAAAAACGAAGGGTGTGAGCTACTAAAAACACACATATTCATGGACACTGTCATTGCGATTGTCCTTACCTGCTACTGAAAACAAGTCGGTGTGTGCAACTTTTTATTAGAATTTGAGCTTAAAAAGTAAAATTTTACCGAAAATAATTTCAAAGATTTAAAATATAATATATTAATGTTACCTTATAACTCTTCTTTTGTCTTCAAATGGCCGTATATATTATTGTACCAAAATACACCCACATAAACATTAAACATTGGTAGCTTCATTTGTAAAAGAAAACTGTCTTTTAAAACCACTTTATTAAACAAATTTAACGTGTCTGCAGTAGTTCGATGAAGAACGAATGAACGTACTCTTATCGCTGTTAATATGAATCAACAGCATGCAAAAAGTTTTATTTACTATATGAAGCTTATCAGTTGTTACAACTTTTATTCGTATTTTTGCGATAAATCTGATAAAAACGATACCATTAAACAAGTAATAATAGAGATTTATATAATTGAGACGATATGAGTTTGTACGTGACATAAATGAGCACATATGTTAAACATAAACGCAGCAAGTGCGTTACGGTAACGAGTTTCCATAAAAATGTTCTTAATGTTAGCAAGTGATTTTTTTCTTTAACTGAAAGACATGGAAATTGATAGATGGTATAATCCTCAGAGAAAAAAAATTATGGGAATAATTTTGCTATTTGCAGAAATAAAAACATTTTCAAATAAACTTATCCAAGCTCTTTTGACAAAGAAAACACCTTCTAAGATTTTTTCCTTTAACGTCTGTCTGTTTCCGCGACTGGAGAGCAGTTTCACTTCGCTATCCCGACAATTTTGTCGAACCCCCGCCCTTCTGTGAAGAGGGTAGTGATCTTTAACGTGCCCAACATTGCATGGACACGGGACCGACTGATTTACGGTCCCTCCGAAGGACGGACGGACAGACATTCAACTAGTTCAAATAAAATGGTGCCAAGACATAAATATGCGCAAATCATTAAGCAAAATAAATAAAAGCTTTTAATGTTATTTAGAGAAATTTGCTAAAAATATTGTAGCCACGAAAATTTGCAAAGTTACCATTGGCACTTGTGATGAGCAATGATAAGTATACTTGGAGAGCCCAGATCATCACAACGTATTTTATTTCCACATCGCCACGTCTGGAAGTATCGCATCGGTGACAAAAATTTCAAAAATTGTTTTTCGCTGATTCGCGAATTTTTTTTGCCTGTCGTTTGCGGGTCTGTGGGTCTGTCAGTCTGTCGGTCTGTATGTATGTCTGTTTGTAGCCACGATAACTTTAGAAGGAATTGAGATGTCATCTTCAAATTTGGTATACAGCAAGCACTCGACACCCTTTAGCGGGTAGGGGATGGATGGAGGATGATTTGGTGAAAATTGATTTCTTTTTCGTTAAAACTAGAGTACTATAACCTTTTAGGGTTTATTTATCAGAAAACTTTTAATTTCATCAAACATCTGGTATTCTGTGCTGAAATTAATTCTTTGCTGTTGATTGCTGACAAAAATTTCGAATTTTAGTGAATTTTTTTTTTAATCACTAATAGAGAGGTATCGATGGTGAGACTGCAAACAATTTTTCAAATGAGCGCGAATTAGGACCCCTAGAACCCATATCCGGGGTCAGTTTGAATTTTTATATGTTGCATGTATTGCGATCTCCGAAACTGTTAGAGATAGGGAAGCTGTTAAATGGGGAAAGTTTTAGACAATTCTGTTTGTAATTGAATTCCGTTTAGTTTACGATTTTATCTCTTTTGGTTTTTACGATATTTGAAAGAAACTAAAATGACGCATTTTCGAAAATACCCAGTATTTTCTTTATTTATGAAAATGTTGCCAAGCATCAGAGAAAGGGTCTATTTGAAATGCATTTTCTGGAAACATTTTAGTAAAATGAAGGACAATGACGGTTGAAATTAAGACTTCAGGGTTTGTAAAACATCCTTCTTAAGACATTTGATTTCCATAGCCCGTATTAGATTCAAGTTATTTGCCTAAATGTTGCCGATTTTGACGTTTTAAATCGCAACTTTGACGTTTTGAGGAAAACCCCAATTTATTTTTCTTTAAATGCCTATAACTATTTTGTCTTTTGACTTACATAGCTAAATTTTGGTAGGTGACTTAAACATAAACATAAACCCGCGTATCAAATTTGGTTTCCCTTACTTTGTTAATTCTGGAGATATAATTTTTTTTCGAAAGGAAATACAAAATTTTCCGGGAAAACCTGGGCAGATTTTCCTGTCTAACGAACTTATCCAAGCCATTTGCAAAAGGAATTTATTCACCAAATTTAATCAAAATCGGCCCATCATTTTTTGAGTTATCGGTGTGATACATACATACATACATATATATATATATATATATATATATATATATATATATATATATTATATATATATATATATATATATATAATATATATATATATATATATATATATATATATATATATATATATATATATATATATATATATATAAACATATAAAAATTGAAACTGACCCCGGATATGTGTTCTGGGGGGCCTAATTAGCGCTCATTTGAAGAAATTTTTTCAAAATTCAAAAGTCGGGATCTCCTCATTAGTGAATTTTTTTTTAAGAAAATTCACTAAAATGTTATTGATTAACCTTTCACGATTTAAACCTGCGAAAGCAAAGAGAAATGTAAGCAGATGAAAGATACTTTTATTTCCCTGTCACAAGCTATCAGAAATAATAATATTAAAGTATGTTGCTTCGAAGTTTATGTTCACATACGTGAAAACAATTTATTAATTACTTATATATTATGCAAATGTAAAGATAGATAATCCTATCAAATTATCTATTTTTTACATAATAAGTACAACTTGGAGAACCCAGTTCATCACAATAGAGTTTTTAGAACTGACGATAGTTTAGCTAACAAAGCTGGCGTCATCAGAGAGATAAATAAATTGTTTCGTAAACAGTTATTCATCCCTTCGATGACCCTAACTTTGTTAGCGAAACGATGGTCAGGTCTGAAAGCTGTATTGTAATGAATTGGGTTCTCCAAATTATACTTATCAAGGCTCGTCACACGTTCCAATATTCACTCATTCTATTTCTTACACGTTTCGTAGCAAAACTAATTTAATTTTTTAAATATTTTTCTTCGAATATTCGCCAAATAATCACATAATCTGGTCGGTTACAAAATTGAATAAATAACTACTGTTTTAAAACTGGCGCCTACTGACGTACTCAATTTTTGACTTTTTTTTTGATAAATGATTCAATAGAAAATTAGTTATTAAAGCTTCAAGAATTGTTAATGAAAATGCGCTACAATAACGCACTTATTACGTCCAAACTCCCACTACTAGAAATGTGCTCTGTCCTATCAATCTCTTGCCTTTGCAGTTTATTCTGTTAAACAAAACAAAAATTAGACTATAAAAAATGAAGCACATGGCGGTCGAAGCAGAAATTCAAGGTTGTGCACAACACACATTTTACCACATTCTTTATATATAACCTGTGTTTGTTTCAGGATAGTTGTTTAAAAATCGTAGAATATGACGTTTCAGATCGCCACTTTAACGTTTTAAGACGAAAAACAAATTTTAGTGCGTAATTTATATTTATAATATTAACCTGGGCTATAGCTTTGTAAATTTTTGAAGCATCAAAATTTTCCTAGAAAAACTGGTCCGATTTTCCTATATATATATATATATATATATATATATATATATATATATATATATATATATATATATATATATATATATATATATATATATATATATATATATATATATATATATATATATATATATATATATATATATATATATATATATATATATATATATATATATATATATAGGGTGGCGCATTGAAAACGAAACAGACCGATTTGCGTCCAGAGAATTTTTTTTTAACAACCGCTGAAACACGTCAATTTTAATATTTAGGGGGACATGTTTTGACATAAAACTAAACTTTGTCACATCAACCCCTTAAGGGTGGTGATAACAACCCTTATATTTTAAATAGTGAACATGGGTCGAGTGTTACATCATTTGAAAGCTGTTTCTTTTTTGAATTCAGCACACCAATTTTTTTGGAAGTTTTATCAACTCGTTTAAAAATTATTCACCGTTGAAGATGCAAAAACGCATTTCACTCATTCAGATAAGAAATGTGCCGATAGTCAATGTTTTGTTGGTTTATAAACAAAAAATTTACTGTCAGGACAATTCTTATCGGAATGAGAGAAACGCGATTTGTTAGTTCAGTTTATCGGTTTGTTTGATACTTGATAGTACTACCGAAAATTAATTTCACAATGGTGTATTCTGCAGAAGAAAGAGTTAAAATAATCACTCATTTTTTTCAAAAACGATGACTGTGCCAACCGTACCTCAAATTTGTTTAATGAACGACATCCGAACAGACATGTTAACATAAAATAGATTTTGGAGTTAGTTCCAAAGTTTAGACAAAGTGGTTGCATAGCCAACAAAAAAGGGCATCCTGAACGTGAATTTCCGGTTAGAAATGAGACTACTGAGATTGAAGTTTTAGGACAAATTGCTGCAGACCCAACTTTGAACACGAGAAAATTGGCCACTGTTTCAAACGTCAACAGAAGAACTATTCAGCGAATATTGAAGCATCATAAATTTCACCCGTATAAAATTCATCTTGTACAACAACTGAATGAAGATGATTTTGACCGGCGGCTGAAGTTTTTCAGACGAGTGTACGTTTTTATTAAACTCTACAGTCAATCGTCATAATTTTTGTTATTGGGCAGATAATAATCCAAGAAATTTTCATGAAGTCCACACACAAACTCCACAGAAATTGAATGTCTGGACTGGCATTTTTGGAGACCGTTTAATCGGACTAATTTTTCTTGATGGCAATTTGAGTGGCGAAACGTATTTGGAGTTATTAGAAGATATCGTTCACCCTCTACTAATTGACCTTGTTGAAAATGATGATCGCTATCAAGAAAATGAATTAGTGTTTCAACAAGATGGAGCTCCTCCGCATTTTTCACAACGTGTTAGGAAGTTTTTGAACAGAAAGTTTCCAGAGCAATGGATTGGGCGTCGAGGTGCTATTGAGTGGCCCTCTAGATCACCGGATTTAACTCATTTAGACTTCTTCCTATGGGGCCATTTAAAGAGTAGAATTTTCGCAACAGAACCGGAGTCTCTGGAAGAATTACGACGACGCATTGTTGAAGAATTCCGTCTAATAACTCCACAAATGCTCCAGAATGTCAGAGCTCGTTTTGAACAAAATTTGTACTTTTCTATGGAAGCTGGTAATCAACAATTTTAACACTTACTTAACTGAATAAACATTTTTGAACTTTTGGTTTTGTATTTCAGTTTTTATTTAACGAAAAATTGACTAATTAGTGCATTTCTTATCACAATGAATGAAATACGTTCTTGCAACTCCAACTGTGAATAATTTTTAAACGAGTTGATAAAACTTCCAAAAAAATTAGTGTGCTGAACTCAGAAAAGAAAGAGCTTTCAAATAATGTAACACTCGACCCATATTCCCTATTTAAAATATAAGGGTTGTTATCAACACCCTTAAAGGTTTGATGTGACCAAGTTGAGTTTTATGTCAAAACATGTCCCCGTCAATAGTAAAATTGACGTGTATCAGCGTTTCTTAAAAAAAATTTCTCTGGACGCAAATCAGTCTGTTTCGTTTTCAAAGCGCCTCTCTGTATATATAAACGTATAACAATTAAAATAACATAAATCTGTGTACCAAGTTTCAAAATATTTGTTGTTTCCGGAGATACAATTTTTTTCCCAAAGCGAACTTAAAATTTTCTAAGAAAAACTGGTGCGATTTTCCTGGCTAACGAACTTTTCCAAGCCACTAGCAAAAGAAACGCGCTCACCAAATTTTATTAAAATCGGCCCATTAATTAAAACTGACCCGAAATATGGGTTCTAGGGCTTATAGTTCGCGCTCATTTATATATAAAAAAGCCTGGACGCAGCAAGTGCCTTATGGTAGTGAATTTTCATAGAAATGATCTGGCACAAAATATTTTATTATAACTTTATCCTTGTAACATAGAAATCTAAATTTTGGTGTATAATTTACTTTTTATATTTTAAATAAAAGCTACATAGAGAGCGATAATTGACTAACAGTGTAAATTAAAGGTACAATCATAGCAAATGGACACATGATGCCTAGTAAGAGGATGCTTCAGCAATTTTCAATCTCGATAGAACAGACTAGTGAGCTTTGCAAATGAATCATAAAGAAGAAAGAGAGGAAAATAAACCGAAAGTGAAGCTACCGGAACGTCTTATGCGGTGGATCACAAGAAGGTTTTTGTAGGGTGATACGTATGTAAAATGGTTTAGCAGTAAGAGTAAGCAAAGCGTCATGTTAAGAGTAAAGACTGTAACAGCGGCAGAAGCAGAAGTCAATGGAAGCCACGTGTGTTCGGTAAGAGAAAATTTTAGGAAGAAACTATTGACTTTTAATAATAACAATAGACTAAAAACGATGCGAGTTGTAAGGAAAATAGAAATGATCTAGAACAAAATATTTTATTATAACTTTTTTTTCTTCTAACGTAGAAATCTAAATTTTGGTGTATAGCTTACTCTTTATATCGTAAACTTATCTACCAAATTTGGTTACCATAGCTTTTATTTATTTTTTGAGATAAAACTTTTTTTTTTTGAATGAAAACTCAAAATTTTCCGGAAAACCTCGTCCGATTTTCCTGACTAATGAACTTATCCAAGCCATTTACAAAAGGAAGGTACGTGACAAATTTTATCAGAATCGGCCCATTATTTTTTGAGTCATCGGTGTGATATATATATATATATATATATATATATATATATATATATATATATATATATATATACATATACATATATATATATATATATATATATATATATATATATATATATATATATATATATATATATATATATACATATATATATATATATATATATATATATATATATATATATATATATATATATATATATATATATTGTTACGTTTTCTCCGGGTTCTGGATAAGTGAGACTTTTAATTTTAACAAAACAACTTTATTTACTCTCTAAATATGGGTACAATAAAATTTCTAGAATGTCTCTCTCACAAAACACTTAATTTACTGTCTACAATTACTAATTTGCACACAAGTCTCTACACTGGTACTACAGTAGCTACTCTCTTAACACTTTACACTGCTTCTTCAAGTCACTACCACATTCTCTTACTGAACTGAACTAACTTGGGCTGGCTTGCTTTCGCTTTTATATACTCGCCGTACCTTCCCCTCCTTTCTAGAGCGTTCCAGGACCTTCTTTTACTAGAAGGTTCTGTGAATACAGATCGGTCCCGTGTGTATACAGGGGGATGTATATACAGGATGATCCAAATGTGGTCACCACTCCTATGTTACACAAGAGGTGTTTCTCGAACTATAAGACCTCTCTGCGTATACAGGGTGTAAGGGTTCTCTGCGTATACAGGGTGTATATACAGGGTGTTCGGAATGTGCAGACCTCAGTTATCCGTTCCGACGGGGTACAAGTTGGTAACTTTGTTATTTCTGGTCCTAGAGGGTTGAGACTTCGCCTGAGGGGGGTCACCCCAGGCATCCCCAGGGGGGTGGGGAGGCGGTGTTGCCAGATTGTGCAAAAATTCCCAGATGTTGGGGAAATCCTGGAGATGTGGCAACACCGCACCTACGTCTATTGAAGTGCTTTGTAACACTGCCCCCCTCCTTAAGACTGTTCGTCCCGAACAGTATTTACCGGCCGCCAACTTGGGGGTTCGTTGCCCCGATAGGGACTCAACCTCTCTATGTGAACAACTTTGGGTTTAGTTCTTGGAGACAGCTGGATTCTGTAGACTAGGTCGTTAATTTTCTTAGTCACCAAGTATGGCCCTTCCCATGGTTTCTGAAGTTTGGGACTGAGGCCCTTTCTCCTTGTTGGTTGGTACAGCCACACTGCATCACCTTCCTTGAATGTATGGGGTGTTGCTCTGCGATCCAAGCGCATCTTCATCCGGTCACTGCTTAAGAGGAGCCTATCTCTGACACATCTGTGTATAGTGCGCAGTTTTCCTTCTAGGTCGGCGACATACTCAGGTAACGTAGCTAGGTCCGCTATGTCCTCGTTCGGTGGTGGTCTCGTCATGTCGATTGGTAGCCGCATCTTTCTGCCGGTCAACATCATGGATGGAGTGTAGCCGGTAGATTCATGCTGAGAGCTTCTGTAAGCTAGGAGGAACAGAGGTATCAGCTTGTCCCATGTTCTCTGATTCTCGTCAACAAACATAGCAAGATACTGATTGATGGTCCTGTTATGCCGTTCTACCATGCCGTCTGATTGAGGGTGGAGTGGCGTTGTTCTCGTTTTCTTTATGCCTAGCAAGTCCATTAGGCTCTTCCAGACCTCTGATTCGAAATTCCGGCCCTGGTCGGTGTGAATCTCCAAGGGTACGCCATGCCGTGATATGACATTTTCCATCAGGGCTTCTGCTACGGTCGTTGCCTCTTGGTTGGGGATCGGCGCAACTTCAGGCCATTTCGAGAAGTAGTCCATCGCCACCATTATGTATCTGTTCCCAGACTCTGTGATGGGAAAAGGTCCTGCGATGTCTACGGCAACTCTCTCCCACGGTGTACCTGAGATGTACTGCATCATTTTTCCTCTGGATCGGGTCTTTGGTCCTTTCTTTGAAGCACATTGGTCACACCTTTTGCACCATTCTTCCACGCTTCTTCGGCAGTTTATCCAATAGAGGCGGTCTCTCACTCTGGCAAGAGTCCTGTTGATCCCAAAGTGGCCTCCACTTCTACTATTGTGTAACTCTTGAAGAACACTGTCTATGCACTCACGTGGCACAACGGTCTGGTATATACAGTCTCTACCATCGGCAGTTTCCCATTTTCGAGTGATCATGTCATTCTTTAGACACAATGAGTCCCATTGTAGCCAGTAGCCTTTAACCTCCGCCCCAAACCGGGACACATCATGCCACTCAGGTCTTTTCCCTTTTTGTAGCCATTCTCTAATATTTTTCAAGTCTGGATCTGTCTTCTGTGCGTCTCTGATGTATTCAAGATTTACGTCTAGATCGGTATTATTCTCCTTTTCCGTCACCAGTTGTTTGATCTGATGAGTTACTTTATCGATCTCTTTGTTCTCTTGTCGCTCGCAAAATTTACATTCATGCACTGAACATGGTCTTCTTGACAGGCTGTCTGCATTGGCGTGACTTCTTCCTCTTCGATGTTCAATCCGGAAGTCGTAGCTCTGCAGTTTCTCTATCCATCGGGCTATCTGTCCTTCGGGATTTCTAAAGTTCAGAAGCCATTGCAGAGCAGAGTGATCTGACCTCACGCGGAATGTTCTTCCGTACAGGAAGCTGTGGAAATGTTCGATGGATCTTACAACTGCCAGCAGTTCTTTCCGGGTTACACAGTAATTCCGTTCTGCTTTTCCGAACGTTTTGCTGAAGTAGCCTATCACAACTTCTTCTCCGGCTCGGAGCTGCGAGAGTACTGCCCCGATGCCATACTGGGAAGCATCGGTGTCCAGTATGAACAGTCCTTCGTCCTGAGGATAAGCCAGTATAGGAGCAGTGAGAAGACGATGTTTGAGTTCTCTAAAAGACTCTTGGCAATCTGGTGACCAGATGAACTCGGCCTTATTTTCAGTCAGGCTATGCAGAGGTTTCGCAATGCTGCTGAAGTACTTCACAAAGCGTCGGTAATAGCTGCAAAGTCCCAGAAAACTTCTGACCTCATGTTTGTTCCTCGGCACAGGCCAGTCTCTTACTGCCTTTATTTTTTCTGGATCAGTTTCTATCCCTCTCTCAGAAACGACATGTCCGAGGAAACTCACTTTCTTCTGGAAGAGGACGCATTTCTTGGGATTGAGTTGCATATTGGCACCTCTCAGCCTGGAGAAAACTTGCTTCAGATTCGACAGGTGTTCATCGAAAGTCCTTCCAATCACCATGACATCATCGAGATACACCAGGCATGTTTCCCATGTCAGTCCTCTCAGCACTAACTCCATTAGTCGCTCGAAGGTGGCAGGAGCATTACATAAGCCGAATGGCATGACCTTGAATTGGTACAACCCATTCCCGGTTGAAAAAGCAGTCTTCTCCTTATCGTCTTTATGGAGTTCTACTTGCCAGTAGCCACTTTTCAGGTCTAATGTAGAGAACCACTTTGATCCGGCCAAAGTGTTCAAAGTGTCGTCGTTCCGGGGCAGGGGATAACTGTCCTTCTTGGTGACATCATTCAGCTTCCTATAGTCCACGCAAAATCTCATAGTGCCGTCTTTCTTGGTGACCAAAACTACTGGGGACGACCAAGGACTATTAGACTCCTCGATCACACCATCTTCCAGCATTTCGTTAACCATCGCCTTGATTTCTGATTGCTTGGCAAAAGGCAGTCTTCTCGGCGGCTGTCTAATTGGTCTTGCGTCGCCAGTATTAATTCTGTGTTGCACTAGACTCGTACGACCTGTGATTTTCTCTTGAGCGAAAATATCGGCCTCCTCCAATATGAACTTCAGGGCCATTTCCATCTCCATGTTGTTCAATTGGCCCCATGAACTCTTGAACCGCTCTACTATTTCTACTGGCAGTCTTCTGTCTAATGAAGTGGGTGTCACGTTTCTTGACAACGTCACTCGGTCAATGGGCTCGCAAGTGGCGATAACCTCACCTTCCTTCAATGTGACTCTGTTAGTTTGCACGTTAGCCACTCTTATGGGTATTGTCTTCTTCGGGTCTACTAAGCATCGTGCGACGAGGGCACCATCATGTCTATCTTTAAGGGGCTCCGCTATGAGAGCAGACATACCATCAAGTTTCTCCTCTAGCCTGGCTCTGACAATCTTCTCACTGTTACCAGGAATCCGTGTATCCTCGTCGACAATAAGTCTCACCCTGGGATTAGCTTCGCCTGCTGTTGGAGATAAATGCAACTCTTCGTTACCGATTTTCAAGATCTTATTCTGGAAGTCTACTGACAGGACATCGAAATCTTCCATTAAATCCAGGCCCAGAATAAATTCGTCGACGACTTCTGCGACGACAGCCGTTACATGTAACTCAGTACTGCCCAGCCTAATGTAAACAGTGGCCTCTCCATGCACGGGTATTCTATCTCCTTTTGCCGTCTCCAACACAGGCTGTTTGTTGGTCGTGAGTGCCGACCTGTTTGGCAACATGTCTGGACGTACAACGGATCTAGTGGCACCAGTATCGATGGTGAAACTGCATTGTCTTCCGTGTATGCTGCCAGGTATAACGAGGCTCTCGCGGTAGCGTCGGATAGTGGAGACCTTGACTTTGGGGCCTTGGGACTCGCACGCCAGCTGTAGCCCCCTTACACTGGCGTCAGGTCGTTTCCCTGACGGCGCTCCCTGCTGGTGTATTCTTGTCCTCTGCGAGCCACCGGTTGGGTTTGTGAGCACTGCCTACTTATGTGCCCTTTCCTACCACACTTGTAGCATTCTATGTGCGACCAATCTGATTTCGTCTTACGTGCTCCAACCGTTGCAGTGAGCTTGCTTATGGCTTCCTTCATCAACTTCATTTCTTGCCTTAGTTCCTCTGTCGCGTCTGCATGGTCCTCTATCTCCTTCACTTCGCGCAGCCTGTTGCGGCGAGGTTGAGATGCATTCTTGGCTGCTTCAAATTCCAAACCATAAATGACGCAGTCTGTAAGTGTTTTTAACCTTCCGAGCCTTAAAGCTTGTTGCATTTCATTGTCAAGTACCCCATCGATGAAGGTCTGGACGGTGATCTGGTTGACAAATTCTTCTGGGGCTTGCGGATATGCCAGTCGCACAAGTTTCTCCACTTCGGCACTAAATTCTTGCAGAGTCTCGTTTGGCTTCTGGACCCTTGTCTTTAGTTGTGTCTGGTAGACCTGGCTCATGTACTTGTTACCATATCTCAAATCTAGGGCCTGTATCACTGTTAAGTAGTTTTGTTGTTTCGACTCCGGGATGTTCTGGAGGATTTCTAGGGCTTTACCTCGAAGCGAGAGAATTAGAGCAGTGGCTGCCTGTTGTTCGCTCCACCCATTGCTGAGAGCTGCCGCCTCAAAGTGCCTCCTGTACATGGGCCACGATGTTTCTCCGTCAAAAGTCGGCGGCTTTAGGGTTCCATGAAGCTGCTGCACGGCTGGCATATCTTCTTCCGGACGATTTTGAACTGGAGACGTTCCAGTAACTCCTCTTGGCTGAGTTATATCAGTCTGACCCATCACCTGTTCTGTCAGTTCTTTATGTCTGATGTCTGTGCCTTTCATCATCATCTTTATTTGTTCTTTCAATCCTTCAACTTCTTCCCATTGTTTATTCAAATCCTCTGTTACATTTTCTACTTTCCTGTTCACATTTTCTATTTGTTCGTTGATCTGTTCAATTTCTTCTTTTACATCGACTCTCATATTGTGGAACATACTTCGGAGGTCTTCTTTGTCTTCTTCACGTTGCTTCTTGAGTTCTTCTTTATCTTCTTGTCGTCGTTGTTCGTCTTCTTCGCGTTGCCTCTTGAGGTCTTCTTTATATTCTTGTCGTCGTTCTTCGTCTTCTTCGCGTTGCTTCTTGAGTTCTTCTTTGTCTTCTTGCCGTCGTCGTTCATCTTCTTCGCGCCGTCTTCTTTCTTCTTCTTGTCGTCGTTGTTCGTCTTCTTCGCGTTGCTTCTTCAGTAAGTCCATCAACTCTTTGATTTCAGCCATCTCGTCGTAGTCAGTCGATCTAGTGTTTACCATTTACAGCTAGCTTAGTTGTCCACTTCTTCACTCACTTATCCCACACTTCTGACACCAAATTGTTACGTTTTCTCCGGGTTCTGGATAAGTGAGACTTTTAATTTTAACAAAACAACTTTATTTACTCTCTAAATATGGGTACAATAAAATTTCTAGAATGTCTCTCTCACAAAACACTTAATTTACTGTCTACAATTACTAATCTGCACACAAGTCTCTACACTGGTACTACAGTAGCTACTCTCTTAACACTTTACACTGCTTCTTCAAGTCACTACCACATTCTCTTACTGAACTGAACTAACTTGGGCTGGCTTGCTTTCGCTTTTATATACTCGCCGTACCTTCCCCTCCTTTCTAGAGCGTTCCAGGACCTTCTTTTACTAGAAGGTTCTGTGAATACAGATCGGTCCCGTGTGTATACAGGGGGATGTATATACAGGATGATCCAAATGTGGTCACCACTCCTATGTTACACAAGAGGTGTTTCTCGAACTATAAGACCTCTCTGCGTATACAGGGTGTAAGGGTTCTCTGCGTATACAGGGTGTATATACAGGGTGTTCGGAATGTGCAGACCTCAGTTATCCGTTCCGACGGGGTACAAGTTGGTAACTTCGTTATTTCTGGTCCTAGAGGGTTGAGACTTCGCCTGAGGGGGGTCACCCCAGGCACCCCCAGGGGGGTGGGCAGCGGTGTTGCCAGATTGTGCAAAAATTCCCAGATGTTGGGGAAATTCTGGATATGTGGCAACACCGCACCTACGTCTATTGAAGTGCTTTGTAACAATATATATATATATATATATATATATATATATATATATATATATATATATATATATATATATATATATATATATATATATACAGGGTCTCCCAAGTTGAGTAGCCTATTAGATTATTTTCCAAACTATGCATATCTGAATGCTAAAAATTTGCACATGGGGGTTGCCGAAGATGCTCTATCTGAAAAAATAATTTCCAAAATGGCGCACTTCCGGTTATACCAGAAGTAGGTGCTAACTTTGTTAGTTTAAATAGAACACCCTGTATATTATTACATATTTAGAATGCTTATTTGATTTTAGGTGGACTTTTATTAACAAACCTTAGTCCTATCTTCAAATGTTTTCGAAATATTTCAATTTTTTCGAAAATTCGAGCCACGAGAAGGCTTTTTTGATAAGGGTATTTTAGCTTTCTGGTGGGTGTGTTAGGATATTTTTTTAAACTGTGCATTGCAGGACAACAAAGGTGTGTTGCGACATCATTGAAATAATATTTCATATACAGGGTGTTTTGTGTAATGTATATGAATTCCGTAGCTTTCAAACTCAAAAAACTTGTTTATTTCAAATAGAACACCCTGTATTTTATTATTTTATCAAATGCTTCTGAAGACACTCTTTCAAACTGTATTAGCATTCCCTATACCTAAAAACGATGTTTCTTGAGTTATTGACATTTTTTAGAAAAAAGCACAGAATTCCGCAAAAAAAAGTTAATTAATTAACTTATTCAATAGAACACCCTGTATTTTATTGTTTTATCAGATGCACTAGAAGTCACTATTTAAAATTGTATTAGCATTCCCTATACCTAGAAACCATTTTTTTTTGAGTTGTTAACAATTTAATAAAAAAAGTACAGAATTCGGCCAATACAGTATTATGTTAATAATGTATGCATTTATGTATGTATTTATGTATGTATGTGAATGTCTGTCACACATAAAAGAAATTATATTATCATAGGAATTGTTCAAATTGTCCACCATTTGCATTAACACATCTTTCCAAGCGAGATAGAACTCCATCACTTGTTGCACGCTGTATTTCGAATGGATTAAGGTTGTCGAGACTATTTCGAACTCGGTTTTCAAGTTCTTCTCTTGAATTAACTGGAGTTGCATAAACGTCTGACTTGATCTTGCCCCACAAGTAAAAATCGAGCGGCGTCAGATCGGGTGACCGTGAAGGCCAAACATATCTTCCTCCGCGTCCTATCCACCTATCTTCGAACACTTCATTCATGTACACCTTGACATCTGCTGAAGAATGCGCAGGGGCACCATCTAGTTGATACCAACAATTGATATGATGGTTGAGGGGTAGAGTGTCCAGGAAATCACTGACTGTGGTTCGTAAGATTCTTAGGTAATGATTGGAGGTAAGGTTACTATCGTAAATACAGTAAGAAATTTTATTGTCCATTAGAAGAGCAAATACATTAAAACTAAATTTATTCTGGAAACAGCGCTCTCTTATCACATGAGGATTTTGCTGTGCCCGGTGATGCGAATTGTGTCTGTTAAAAATTCCTTCATGTGAAAACTTGGCTTCGTCTGTCCAAATTATATTTTTTATAAAGGAGGGACTATTTTGGTGACGATCCAGGAGCCATTGACAAAATTCCACTCTTCGTGTTGCATCACTAGGTTGTTGAAAATTCACAGTTGTAAATTTATAATCGTGCATATTGTGCTTACGCAATATTCTATGTATTGTCGAATGCGACAGGTTCAAATCAGCTTCAGCAGTTTTTACTGATGCCTGGGGATGGGCTTCAAAATACGATAATACAGTGATTTCAACGTCTTCGTTTCCTGTTAGTGGTGCGTTTCTTGATGAGTTTTTCATATGGCAGCTACCAGTGCTCAAGAAGTTTGATTCGTACCTTCTGAATTTTTTAATTGTCATTGGTGGTACCTCAGGATACCGTTCGTTGAACATTCGACATGTCCTGCTGGCAATTCTGCTACACTCCCCGTAAAAGTAAAACAAATTGAGCAATTATTCATGTGAGTAGTTACGGCTTTCCATTATACTCTCGAGTCGTAATTTATTTTATTTTTATTTATCTATTTATGATAATTCTCCCAACACGATATACAAGATATAACAATAATAATTATTGTTCACACAAACATACATCAACTCAGGTAATAAAACAATAATGTCACATTACTGAAACGTCAAACTGTAGACAGCACTCTAATAAGTTTATTAACTAACTTATTTTTGTGGCATTGTGTGCTTTCTTCCAAAAGTTGTAAATAACTCAAGGAAAATGGTTTCTAGGTATAGGGAATGCTAATACAGTTTTAAATAGTGACTTCTAGTGCATCTGATAAAACAATAAAATACAGGGTGTTCTATTGAATAAGTTAATTAATTAACTTTTTTTTGCGGAATTCTGTGCTTTTTTCTAAAAAATGTCAATAACTCAAGAAAAATCGTTTTTAGGTATAGGGAATGCTAATACAGTTTGAAAGAGTGTCTTCAGAAGCATTTGATAAAATAATAAAATACAGGGTGTTCTATTTGAAATAAACAAGTTTTTTGAGTTTGAAAGCTACGGAATTCATATACATTACACAAAACACCCTGTATATGAAATATTGTTTCAATAATGTCGCAACACACCTTTGTTGTCCTGCAATGCACATTTTAAAAAAATATCCTAACACATCCACCAGAAAGCTAAAATACCCTTATCAAAAAAGCCTTCTCGTGGCTCGAATTTTCGAAAAAAACGAAATATTTCGATAACATTTGAAGATAGGACTAAGGTTTGTTAATAAAAGTCCACCTAAAATCAAATAAGCATTCTAAAAATGTAATAATATACAGGGTGTTCTATTTAAAATAACAAAGTTAGCACCTACTTCTGGTAGAACCGGAAGTGCGCCATTTTGGAAATTATATTTTTTTCAGATAGAGCATCTTCTGCAACCCCCATGTGCAAATTTTCAGCATTCAGATATGCATAGTTTGGAAAATAATCTAATAGGCTATTCAACTTGGGAGACCCTATATATATATATATATATATATATATATATATATATATATATATATATATATATATCATATATATATATATATATATATATATATATATATATATATATATATATATATTATATATATATTATATATATATATATATATATATATACATGTAAAAATTGAAAACTGACCCCGGATATAGGTTCTAGGGGTCCTAGTTCGCGCTCATTTGCAAATATTTTTTTCAAAATTCAAAAGTCTTCATTATTGGATTTTCTCTACGAAACTTCACTAAAAACAGGTAAGATCGAGTCGAGTATATATTATTTCTAAATCTATGGTTTCGCTTTCGCGTATATATAATTTAAATTATCAACCTGTATACACTAATGTAACTATTATTTCCTTTAATCTGTTATACAATTGTAGCGTTCTATCCCATCCTTAACAATCAGTCATCCGAAATAGACATTCTGGCTGGCATCAAATATTAGAATGAAAGAGAGAGCGATAGAGAGAGGGAGAGAAGTGAATGAGAAGGAATCGCTTCAGTTATGTCAGAATCGTCTGTTGTCATACAGACTTGATAGATATTGGCAATTCCCATGTCCGAGGAAGGACCGAGTAGCTTTCATTTGGCATTATCAATCACCGGGATAACCCTTCCTCCTTTCAGTACGTGTCTTAACCTCTCCCTCGTCTCGCTGGCTCTCTTTGGTCATCAGAGTATCCATCCGGGCCCTTGCACAGGACCCTTTAGATGATGGCCATGTCCTGTCATTTATATGCCCAATATCCATATCTCATGCATTTATTATAAGCTGATATGTTAATTCTGTGACATCTCAAAAAGGGCTCACGTAAAACTATACAAGTTTTTATTAGAAACGAATATTTTCATTAAATTAGGATAGAAACAAACGAGTTTTTAAAATATTGCAAACTATCAAACATATTGTACAAAATTGTAAAAAGCCTGGATGCATCAAGTGCGTTATGGTGGTGAATTTTCATAGAAATGATCTGATCTGGCACAAAATATTTTATTATAACTTTTTTTTCTTGTAACATAGAAATCTAACTTTTGGTCTATAGTTTACTTTTTAATTCTATTTGACGTGATCATACGCCGCCGCCAAGCATGGAACAGAGCCAGTGAAAGGGTGACAAACAACTCATCAGAATGGTATACAGACGGGTCTAAACAAAAGCAGGACTAGAAATAAAAGGACCCAGCTTTAGACACGCAAATTACCTAGGAAAAACTTCCAACAGCTTCACAGCAAAAATGCGTTCTCTAAATCTCTGTGCTCAGGATCGCATACAAAGAAGACTCAGAAATAAAGAGATCTACATCCTGTCAGGTAGCACTAAAGCCTCTCAAATCGTTCTAAACCTAGTCTAAACTGACTTGGGACTGCAAATAATCCTTCAAGCAACTGGATATGATCAACAAAGTAACTTTGATGTGGGTACCAGGGCAAGAAGGCATTGAAGAAAACTAGGAAGCAGATAGCGTTGCAAAAAGGGCAGCTACAACGTCTTTCTATGGTCCAGAACCCTACTGTGGACTAACAAAAACAAAAAGCCTTGTAAACAATTAACTAGATATGTGGGTGAAGAACTAGATTATGTCATAATGGAGGAAAACGCCAGGCTTAAGGCGGGGAAAATGGTTCATCACCATTTTGTAAAGTGTTGCTTGAATTGAACAAGGACGACTTGATTATCATCACAAGACTTTTCACAGTACACTCCCCAGTAAAGTTCCACCTTATGAAGCTGGGGGTAAAGCAGACAGTGAAAACTGCAGATACTGCACTGAAGCAGTAGAAACAACAGACACTTGCTATGCGACTGCATGGTTCAGTTCTGCCAAAGGCTCAAACAACTTCGAGAGGTGACCTCAAGAACCCAGAGAATAGGTAAAATAGCCCCAAAAAGATAGTAGACTACATAAACAGTCTGAACTTTTTGGGTAACTATCAAGAAAAAGAGTCGCGCACAAAAGACCTATTGAAGTCGTAGACCTGAGGGGCCAAAGGCCTATACAACTCACAAAAACAATCTACAATCTAGTGAAACGATCGTCAGGTCTTTCAAACATGTGTTGTGCTGATTTCCGTTCTCTAATTGTACTTATCAGTCCTTATCCCAGGCCTCAATCTTCACTTAATTAGTGAATTTTCGTAGAAAAAAATCACTAATGGGGAGACAGTGACTTATGAATTTTTTTTAAATGAGTGCGCACTCCACTAGAACCCATATGTGTTCTAGGTGAGTTCGCACTCATTCAAAAAAAATATTCAAAATTCAAAAGTCACAGTCTCCTCATTGGTGCATTATATATATATATATATATATATATATATATATATATATATATATATATATATATATATATATATATATATATATATATATATATATAAACATATAAGTGTTGAAACTGACCCCGAATATGGGTCCTAGGAGACGTAGATCGCGTATGTTTGGAAAAAAATTAAACTCAAAGGCGCTGTCTCCCCATTAGTTAAATTTTTCTACGAAGCTTCACTAATTAAGTGAGGATTAAGACCTGAGATTAGCACTGATAAGATATTTAAATATATATATATATTTATATATATATATATATATATATATATATATATATATATATATATATATATATATATATATATATATATATATATATATATATAACACAAAAAATAATGAGCCGATTTTGATATAAGATTAGGCATGTATCCAGGAAAATCGAACCAGGTTTCCCGAGAAAATTTTGTATCTCAAAAAAACATAGCAATATAATAAAATATATATAAACTATATACTAAAATATGCATTGCTATATTACAAGGAAAAAAGTTATAAAAAATATTTGGTGCCAGATCATTTCTATGAAGATTCACTACCATAACGCACTTGCTGCGCCCAGACTTGTTACTATTTTCAAGTGGTTCAATAAAAATATTTCAAGTGACGATAGCTTTTACCATATTGCGGCTATTAAATGGTGCGTTTTCGCCTAATATAGTCTTACAAAATTTTTCATCAAGCTGTTTCGCAACAAGTAATGTGTGATGGTGAGGCTCCCTCATCTTGGAAATATAAATCACGCTCGTCTAAATTTAAATTCCTTTTTTCCTTATGATAATTTTCTAATTATCGTGATTGATTAATTTACTACGTTTTTTTTTGTTCGGGCATTAATACTAAAAGAATATGGGTTGACTGAAAAAAGTGCACATTACATTACAGGACAAGCCGAAATTTTTACGTCTCTCGAATGCCGAAATATCTAATAGGGCATAGGCAATTGACTACCACTGCTGCGGTTCAAGACCCTCCTGTGTACCTAAATGACGAGACTGCATTTTAAACATATATATGATGTAAACAGCTATAATTAAATCAATCCCATTTAATTAATAAATCTAATATACATCATTGTTCTTACACGCAAGCCAATTACTTACAAGATTTTATTATAATACCCTAAGAAATATTATATTACAATATCAAACTAATCGTGTAGACGTTAATTACTCTTGATCCAGACTCTTCTAGATGGAATACGTTAGATTGTTGTGGTATTTGCCATATTTTTAGTGAATTTTCTTTAAAAAAAATCACTAATGAGGAGATCCCGACTTTTGAATTTTGAAAAAATTTCTTCAAATGAGCGCTAATTAGGCCCCCTAGAACGCATATCCGGGGTCAGTTTCGATATTTATATATATATATATATATATATATATATATATATATATATATATATATATATATATATATATATATATATATATATATATGTATCACACCGATAACTCAAAAAATAATGGTTTTGATAAAATTTGTTGAATGCCTTCCTTTTGCAAGTGGCTTGGATAAGTTCGTTAGCCAGGAAAATCAGCCGAGGTTTTCCCGGAAAATTTTGTGTTTTCTTTAGGAAAAAAATCATATCTTCGAAAGTAACAAAGTAAGGGTACATCGTTTTATATCGCCATAAGTAAATTATCTACCAAAATTTAGCGCTATAGGTCAAAAGACAAAAAATTTATGGGCATTTAAAGAAAACTAAATTGGGGTTTTCCTCAAAACGTCAAAGTGACAATTTAAAACGTCAAAATTGGCAACATTTAGGCAAAGAACTTGAATCTAATACGGGCTATAGAAAGAAACTGTATCAAGAAGAATGTTTTACAAACCTTGAAGTATTAGTTTCAACCGTCATTGTTCTTCATTTTACTACAATGTTTCCAGAAAATTTATTTCAAATAGACCCTTTCTCTGATGCTTGGCAGTAGCCTTAGTTATAGAGTTTATCGTTTAATGGTATATAACTTTAGTCGAATTTTCGTAAAAACATCAATAAAGCTCAATAAAAGCGTTATTATGCAAGATATAAAAAAGATTATATACATTAATTATAGGGCGTCTTGAGCTGCATCTTCAAAAATTATGTCTACAATCACAGGGTGGTCCATAAGTCGTGGGTGATACAAATAATATTTTTTTAGTTGAGCACGCCTTCTGTTATTGCATTTTTGCATTTTCCATCGAAATATAATGCATGTTTCTAAGTAAAGAAATTCTGCACGCAGAAAGTGCGTTATGGTAGCGAATTTTGATTAAATACTTCATATTTGAAAAGCTCAATATGATATTAACCTATAAGGTTGACCAAGAAACGGATTTTTTCGGTTACACTTTAAGTTTACTTTCGGAAATTTTTGTACATTTTCAAACAATAAAGTCATTTTGATGAAACATGGCACATTGTTTTTACTATATATGTTATACTGGTAATCAAATTTGATGCCTGATTTCTAAAAAAACCACACATATTTGCTATTAAAAACATTTTTAGCAAAATTCACTACCATAACGCACTTGCTGCGGCCCGAAATTTTTATTGATTATAATATAGGTACATAATATCAAGTCAGTATCTCGCACACTAACTTTATGGCAAAAGAAACTCAAAGAAATATTTTTTTTCGAAAAATTCAAAAATTAAACTGGTGTGTTACATTAAAGTTTAATTTCGAGCTTCTTTCTAAGTGACAACACTGAAAATTTATGTTAAATATATGGAGCTGTTTTTATACCCACAAATAAGAACTGTAGACTGTGAAGTAGACTTTTGTTTTGTGATCCGTCCTTTGTGTCTGTCATCGGTAATTTTTCATTTAAATTATTTTTGAAAATATCTCTGGTAACCATTTTCGCTCTCCTATTGAGCGCTGATGTATGAATGGTTGAAACTTTCTGCGTCATATCCAGTGTATTAAGCAATACTGAAAAATAAATATCTCATTTATCTTCGTCTGCCTTTTCGCTATCAGTCAAGCTCTCAGACATTTTCTCGTCACTGTCATCAGAACCATTACACCACTGTATTTTAGTGAATTTTCATTAAGAAAATCTACTAATAGAAAGGTATCGATGGTAAGAATTTAGGAAGATTTGTTCAAATGAGCGCGAACCAAGTCCCCTAGAACCCACATCCAAGATTCATTTAGATTTTTATAGGTTTATATAGTTTATATATACATACATACACACACACAAATATATATATATATATATATATATATATATATATATATATATATATATATATATATATATATATATATATATATATATATATATATATATATATACATATATACATATATATATATATATATATATATATATATATATATATATATATATATATATATATATATATATATATATATATATTCTCTAATTACTTCTGTAGGTTTTAGTTTCTGAGTGAAATTCAGTTCGGATGGTGTTATATTATAGGTGATACCTGAGGATCTATTTGATGGTTAGGTATGGTAATCTTGGGTAAATATCAAAGTTGGTGGTTCAACGTCAGACGGTCGACATATTTGCATTCTGGGAATTCACCAGTACATGCAGCCTGAACTTTAGGTAAATTTTTTTTTAATGGAATATCACAATATTGAAAAATTAGTATCCCTTACGTCATATATGAGTGTGACCGAACCAAAAATAAAAATTAAACCATCTGCGAACTTTCAATTGTCAGCTGACGGAACAGTGTCAATTGTGGAGAGAAAAATAATTATTGGGACATTCATAATGAATATTTGAAAGTAAAGTAATAATGAGAGTTTTCCCGTAGGATTAAGCATATATATATATATATATATATATATATATATATATATATATATATATATATATATATATATATATATATATATATATATATATATATATAGGGAGAAAAGAAAACTCCACCCGATGTAAACGAATTTGCCGAATTTTACATTTACATTTATAAATTTTTACATTTACACATTCAGTACGGATAAATCCAGTCTTTCAAGTAAAACTTCACAATCTGGGTAAAATTGATGTAGATTACACAATTGAGTACTCCCAATACTCTAGTCACTTAAGAGACCATATGCTTCCAGAAGACTAATAGTTATAGGGAGAAAAGAAAACTCCACCCGATGTAAACAAATTTGCGGAATTTTACATTTACATTTATACATTTTTACATTTGCACATTCGGTACGGATAAATCTAGTCTTTCAAGTAAAATTTCACAGTCTGGGTAAAATTGAGGTAGAGTATACAATTCAGTACTCCCAATACTCTAGTCAGTTTAGAGATCATATGCTTCCAGAAGACCGTGGGTGTGTATGTGTGTGTGAGTGTGCACGCGCGTGGGTCTCGGAAGCCAAGTCCATTAGCCATAACCTGTTGTACGAAACGGATAGTAATCAAAGAAGGAGGTCAACCAAAGAGAATATACGCAACAAATCGGAGTTCCAGAATACCTTATCCCTAGAATGCATAAACTGTGCTTCTGAAGCCCAAAGAGACTTTGGTTACTTATAATTTGTTCGGAATAATTTTAAGTAGCTTGAGTATTTGGATATGATCTAAACACGTCTTTATTCAACACACACTTCTTTCAAAAACATTGAACTGTATTTAGAAAACAAAACAAATTTTCATCAACATCCCGTATTTGTATAAACCGGGCCTTTAAAGCCCGTCTACTAATTGCTCTTGGAACAATTGACTCGTTTGTTTATATATTTATATATATATATATATATATATATATATATATATATATATATATATATATATATATATATATATATATATTGAGTGTTATGATAATTTGTCACGCACTGCTGCACGGAATTGTGCAAGTTGAAACATGCATCACTGGTGGATGTACAAAAGTCAGGTGCAGCTGAATGTGATGATCTACCTTCTGGAGTAGGTATCAGAAACAGAAAGATGACACAGAAGATGCAAATTTCAAACTTGTTTCTGGCGTGTGTTCTGGATCCAGTGGTGATAATGGTTACGATAATTCAGAGGATGATACTGATATCCGATCTTTGCCTCAACGAGTGGTCAGATTGCACCAAGATATCTGGGCTGGAGTCTGGAACCTCCAGCAAAAAAATAAAATACAACCACATAACATTATTCGGAGTGCCCCAGGACTGGCAAGAAATCACATGGCTGCAACATCAAAAGAAACGGTTCTGGTACTTTTAACTCCAATTGTCATGCAATACATTGTGAACCAATTTAGAGTGAAAATGTGTTTATGTAGCAAAGGAAAACCGTGGAAAGATGTAACCGTTGATGAGCTTGTTGCACGATGTGGTTTACTCATTAATGCGGGAGTTTACAGAAGCTGGAATGTTCCTATATTTTGTGTCGAATTTGATAATCTTATATATCGAGCCACAATTGCCAAATTTCGCTTTAAAGAAATTCGAGGAATTGTCAGATTTGACAATAAGAAATATACCTTTTAATGGATTCAGTCAAATTAAATTGTTATTGTTTGACTATTAGTTTTCCTCCCGTACGTTTAGTGCCTCCTATAGAGTAACTTCATAAGTTATCTTCTATGGGGGCTGCCACTGAATTTAAGAAGGGTAGCTACCTGTAGAAAACTGATCACTACAAAAGACTATATATGCATTGAGTGCTACAACATCAATGATGTTGAAGAAAAATATCAACGGCCTCGTTTCCTTTGCGTTTTGCATGTGTATGTCGACACCATTTGATCCATGATCTCAACACTCCTCTTTGTTTTATTATAATGAAAGACGATTTCGGGCTTCTCACCGTCATTATTGATAGATGCATCGTGGTGCATGGTGCTTAGTTAAAATTACGCATTTTTTTTGCCTGCTTGCTTACCATAAATACGTTGCTTCAAAAAGCAAAACAATGAAGAGCAAACTACACGATCTTTTGAGGCTTACATTTTTGTCGGAAAGTCACGCTTATTCTGACGTGATGTACCCACAACGGTAATATCCAAAATATTTTGAGTCCACCTTTTGCCGGTTTCGACGAATCTGCATGTACCTCTAAACTAAACGAGTTGTTTATCTATAGTTACATTAGTATCTGGTATGACGCAGGTTTTGCATTGCTGAATAAACAACTGTCAAACGTAGGATACCATTGATAATTTATCGGTTTCCAAACGCGCATTCAGAGTTATCTTATTGTCAAATATGACAAATCTTTGAATTTCTTTAAAGCGAAATTTGGAAATTGTGGCTCGTTATATAAGATTATCAAATTCGGCACAAAATATAGGAACATTCCAGCTTCTGTAAACTCCCTCATTAATGAGTAAACCACATCGTGCAACAAGCTCATCAACGGTTACATCTTTCCACGGTTTTTCTTTTGCTATTTTCACTCTAAATTGGTTCACAATGTATTTCATGACAATTGGAGTTAAAAAGACCAGACACGCTTCTTTTGATGTCGCACCATATGCTTTCTTGCCAGTCCTGGTGCATTCCGAATAATGTTATGTGGTTGAATTTTATTTTGTGAAGTTCCAGACTCCAACTCAGATAACTTGAAACAATCTGACCACTCGTTGAAGCAAATATCGGATTAAAATATGGTCAGCATCATCTGAATTATCGTAAGCATCATTACTATTGGATCCAGAATACACAACAGTAACCAGTTCGAAATTTGTATCTTTTGTGTCATCTTTCTGCTTCTGATACATCACTTTCTCCAGAAGGTAGATCATCACATTCAGCTGCACCTAACTTTTATACATTCACCAGTGATGCAGGTTTCAACTTGCACAATTCTGTGCAGCAGTGCGTGACAAATTATCATAACACTAAGCCGGCTATGAACGAGCCGATACTTGCAAGAGCAATTAGTAGACGGGCTTCGAAGGCCCGGTTTATGCAAATACGGGATGCTGATGAAAATTTATTTTGTTTCCTAAATACATTCAATGTTTTTGCAACAAGTGTGTATTGAATAAAGACGTGTTTAGTTCACATCCAAATATTCAAGCTGCTTGAATTTATTTGAAACAAATTATAAGTAACCAACGTCTCTTCGGGCCTCAGAAGCCCAGTTTATGCATTCTAGGGATAAGATCTTCTGGAACTCTGATTTGTTACGTACATTTTTTTTAGTTGACCCGCTTTTTGATTTCTGTCTGTATCGTACAACAGTTTATGGCTACTGGACTTTGCTTCCGAGACGCACGCACCCACGCGCGCGCGTGCACACACGCACACACACGAACACACAAGGTCTTCTGGAAGCATATGGTCTCTTAACAGACTAGAGTACTGGGAGTACTCAATTGTATACTCTACCTCAATTTTACCCAGACTGTGAAATTTTACTTGAAAGACTGGATTTATCCGTACCGAATGTGTAAATGTAAAAATTTATAAATGTAAATGTAAAATTCGGCAAATTCGTTTACATCGGGTGGAGTTTTCTTTTCTCCCTATAACTATTAGTCTTCTGGAAGCATATGGTCTCTAAACTGACTAGAGTATTGGGAGTACTGAATTGTATACTCTACCTCAATTTTACCCAGACTGTGAAATTTTACTTGAAAGACTGGATTTATCCGTACCGAATGTGTAAATGTAAAAATGTATAAACGTAAATGTAAAATTCGGCAAATTCGTTTACATCGGGTGGAGTTTTCTTTTCTCCCTATAACTATTAGTCTTCTGGAAGCATATGGTCTCTAAACTGACTAGAGTATTGGGAGTACTGAATTGTATACTCTACCTCAATTTTACCCAGACTGTGAAATTTTACTTGAAAGACTGGATTTATCCGTACCGAATGTGTAAATGTAAAAATGTATAAACGTAAATGTAAAATTCGGCAAATTCGTTTACATCGGGTGGAGTTTTCTTTTCTCCCTATAACTATTAGTGTTCTGGAAGCATATGGTCTCTAAACTGACTAGAGTACTGGGAGCACTGAATTGTATACTCTACCCAGACTGTGAAATTTTACTTGAAAGACTGGATTTATCCGTACCGAATGTGTAAATGTAAAAATTTATAAATGTAAATGTAAAATTCGGCAAATTCGTTAACATCCGGTGGAGTTTTCTTTTCTCCCTATAACTATTAGTCTTCTGAAAGCATATGGTCTCTAAACTGACTAGAGTACTGGGAGTACTGAATTTTATACTCTACCCAGACTGTGAAATTTTACTTGAAAGACTGGATTTATCCGTACCGAATGTGTAAATGTAAAAATTTATAAATGTAAATGTAAAATTCGGCAAATTTGTTTACATCGGGTGGAGTTTTCTTTTCTCCCTATAACTATTAGTCTTCTGAAAGCATATGGTCTCTAAGCTGACTAGAGTACTGGGAGTACTGAATTGTATACTCTACCCAGACTGTGAAATTTTACTTGAAAGACTGGATTTATCCGTACCGAATGTGTAAATGTAAAAATTTATAAATGTAAATGTAAAATTCGGCAAATTTGTTTACATCGGGTGGAGTTTTCTTTTCTACCTATAACTATTAGTCTTCTGGAAGCATATGGTCTCTAAACTGACTAGAGTATTGGGAGTATTGAATTGTATAATCTACCTCAATTTTACCCAGACTGTGAAATTTTACTTGAAAGACTGGATTTATCCGTACCAAATGTGTAAATGTAAAAATTTATAAATGTAAATGTAAAATTCGGCAAATTTGTTTACATCGGGTGGAGTTTTCTTTTCTACCTATAACTATTAGTCTTCTGGAAGCATATGGTCTCTAAACTGACTAGAGTATTGGGAGTATTGAATTGTATACTCTACCTCAATTTTACCCAGACTGTGAAATTTTACTTGAAAGACTGGATTTATCCGTACCGAATGTGTAAATGTAAAAATTTATAAATGTAAATGTAAAATTCGGCAAATTTGTTTACATCGGGTGGAGTTTTCTTTTCTACCTATAACTATTAGTCTTCTGGAAGCATATGGTCTCTAAACTGACTAGAGTATTGGGAGTATTGAATTGTATACTCTACCTGAATTTTACCCAGACTGTGAAATTTTACTTGAAAGACTGGATTTATCCGTACCGAATGTGTAAATGTAAAAATTTATAAATGTAAATGTAAAATTCGACAAATTCGTTTACATCGGGTGGAGTTTTCTTTTCTCCCTATAACTATTAGTGTTCTGGAAGCATATAGTCTCTAAACTGACTAGAGTATTGGGAGTACTCAATTGTATACTCTACCACAAGTTTGCCTAGATTGTGAAATTTTACTTGAAAGACTGGATTTATCCGTACCGAATGTGTAAATGTAAAAATTTATAAATGTAAATGTAAAATTCGACAAATTTGTTTACATTGGGTGGAGTTTTCTTTTCTCCCTATAACTATTAGTCTTCTGGAAGCATATAGTCTCTAAACTGACTAGAGTATTGGGAGTACTGAATTGTATACTCTACCCAGACTGTGAAATTTTACTTGAAAGACTGGATTTATCCGTACTGAATGTGTAAATGTAAAAATTTATAAATGTAAATGTAAAATTCGGCAAATTTGTTTACATCGGGTGGAGTTTTCTTTTCTCCCTATAACTATTAGTCTTCTGAAAGCATATGGTCTCTAAACTGACTAGAGTATTGGGAGTACTGAATTGTATACTCTACCTCAATTTTACCCAGACTGTGAAATTTTACTTGAAAGACTGGATTTATCCGTACCGAATGTGTAAATGTAAAAATTTATAAATGTAAATGTAAAATTCGACAAATTCGTTTACATCGGGTGGAGTTTTCTTTTCTCCCTATAACTATTAGTGTTCTGGAAGCATATAGTCTCTAAACTGACTAGAGTATTGGGAGTACTCAATTGTATACTCTACCACAAGTTTGCCTAGATTGTGAAATTTTACTTGAAAGACTGGATTTATCCGTACCGAATGTGTAAATGTAAAAATTTATAAATGTAAATGTAAAATTCGGCAAATTCGTTAACATCCGGTGGAGTTTTCTTTTCTCCCTATAACTATTAGTCTTCTGAAAGCATATGGTCTCTAAACTGACTAGAGTACTGGGAGTACTGAATTGTATACTCTACCCAGACTGTGAAATTTTACTTGAAAGACTGGATTTATCCGTACCGAATGTGTAAATGTAAAAATTTATAAATGTAAATGTAAAATTCGGCAAATTTGTTTACATCGGGTGGAGTTTTCTTTTCTCCCTATAACTATTAGTCTTCTGGAAGCATATGGTCTCTAAACTGACTAGAGTACTAGGAGTACTCAATTGTATACTCTACCTCAATTTTACCCAGACTGTGAAATTTTACTTGAAAGACTGGATTTATCCGTACCGAATGTGTAAATGTAAAAATTTATAAATGTAAATGTAAAATTCGGCAAATTTGTTTACATCGGGTGGAGTTTTCTTTTCTCCCTATAACTATTAGTCTTCTGGAAGCATGTGGTCTCTAAACTGACTAGAGTATTGGGAGTACTGAATTGTATACTCTACCTCAATTATACCCAGACTGTGAAATTTTACTTGAAAGACTGGATTTATCCGTACCGAATGTGTAAATGTAAAAATGTATAAACGTAAATGTAAAATTCGGCAAATTCGTTTACATCGGGTGGAGTTTTCTTTTCGCCCTATAACTATTAGTCTTCTGGAAGCATGTGGTCTCTAAACTGACTAGAGTATTGGGAGTACTGAATTGTATACTCTACCTCAATTTTACCCAGACTGTGAAATTTTACTTGAAAGACTGGATTTATACGTACGGAATGTGTAAATGTAATAATGTATAAATGTAAATGTAAAATTCGGCAAATTCGTTTACATCGGGTGAGTTTTCTTTTCTGCCTATAACTATTAGTTAGTTAATTATGCAAATAAAACTAATAGTTATAATAATAGTATAGTTAAAAAACATTGGAAAACCCTAAAATACTGTATTAAAAATATAATTGACAAGATACGGGTAGTGGCAGATTGTGTATTATTTCATTATGAAGAATCATATAACACGAGTAGTAATTTAACCACACGAATATCATTAAATTCAATCACAGTATATAATAATAATAAAAGCAACTTCGTTGTAATTAAGCAAAGTTATCTTTCATATATAGTAACCATCTAGATACGCCCACTTTATCTTTTTAAATTATAATCGCAATATAATTATTTATATGCATGCCTTCTCATAGATTCTTTCATCTATATAAATAAAAATTAAATACTGTTCGTTGGTAAGCACCTCACTTAACAACGACTGGACCCATTGGGTTAATATTGTTTTAAAAATCTTAGTAATAGTCCGAATGGGGTTTTAAAGGAAAGAACGATTGGAAAGTTGCCCAGAAAATGGAAAATTTGGGAAAAACTGAAGGTGCTTTTTTCTCCAATTTATTTCGCGACGTGCGTAAATGTCGTTTGTCATATTGAATTAATTGAAAACTGAATTAAAGGCTTTTCCTCCAGACACAAAATTTATTTAAAATCTTTACTCCCGACGCGTTTCGACACTCCAAGTGCTCATCTTCAGGGGATAAATTTGAACAATTCTTAAAAAATTTAGCTCGAAACTATACAGAAAGGTTCAACAGGTCACAACTTTATCCATTGCGCTAGGACCCCTGCAACACTACATCTGCATTGCCAGAAAATTGTCTTCAAAACAAAAATCAATGGAAAAGATCGGCGATCTTTAACGACAGCCATGATGAGGGGCGGCCATTAAGTTCACATAATGGCCGCCCCTTATCATTGCTGTCGTTAAAAATCGCCGTTTGTTTTGAAGACAATTTTCTGGCAATGCAGATGTAGTGTTGCAGGGGTCCTAGCACAATGGATAAAGTTGTGACCTGTTGAACCTTTCTGTATAGTTTACAGTTCAATTTTTTAAGAATTGTTCAAATTTATCCCCTGAATATGACCTCTTGGAGTGTCGAAACACGTCGGGAGTAAAGATTTTAAATAAATTTGGTGTCTGGAGGAAAAGCCTCTCATTCAGTGTTTAATTATGTCAATGCCAGACTGTGTAACGTTCAGAAATCACATATTAAAATTTAGATGGGACAACGTCCGACGGGTCCGCTACAGGATCTCCCATTTTGGTTGCAATTTCTGGATATCGTTTATTAGTAAAGATAGAACCTTGAGGTTTGCGCGAACTTTTTTGTGAAACGAAAGATACCGCAAACAAAATTGTCATAACCCTCTTAGTTTCGCAGCTACAGGGCGATATTGAAAATATTCCATTTTTAAGTATCGCCTGTTGCAGTTATTTGAGAACTTGTCAAAAAGTAAAAACGAATCCTCCAAGAACTTTTTACGCAGAATCTAGTGGCGTATAATATATATATATATATATATATATATATATATATATATATATATATATATAGAATTTGTTTTTATACTCTCACCTACTAGCTGCTAGTTTCATTTTGGTATAGCACGTACAAAGCTAGGAGGCGGCAGATTCTAAGAACCCAGAGGTAGCTCACCCTGTCTAGCGCACTGTCTTATATCTAAGTGAAGCGCTCGAATTATACCATACCGGGAATTTGGAATCTCCTTTCCGCCAGCTACATTTGAACGGCCTATAAATTTACCTTAGCAGCTGATTACATTGAAACGAGTATATAGCTTTTGCTATATACGGAAACCCCTAAAAATTGTAACATATGCAAATAATGCAAAATACACTAAAATCTGCAACTTATGCACAAAAAAATATACAAATTGCATATCATCCGAGCCCTGGTAATAAGGCATTAAATTTATTGTTTTTTTTTCTTCTAAAAACCCTCATTTGTCTACAAATAGAATTGCTACATTACGCAATGTTTCACAAAAAATCTCTAGTAAATTAGCTAAAATAAAAAAGAACATTTCACCTATACAAAATACAGCTGGTACAAAGAACCTGTGGATGGCGACTTAGACAGGCGTGTTGAATTTTGTAATATTATGATAGGCAAATTTAGTGGTTATCCGGACTTTGGTAGGAACATTATTTTCAGGTGAAGCTACATTTACACTGCAAGGATTGGTAATAAACCAAATGATCGTTATTGGTCTCAGAAAAACCCAGAAACCACAAATTATTAATGTATGGGCCGGTATACTAGACAGCAGTATCACTGGGCCGTTGTTTATTGAGGCAAATATAACATCTGAAAAATATTTAAATTTATTAAGATAAGAAATTATACCCGCTGTTGTTGCAGTGTGCTAAGTTAATGAAGTTTGGTTTTAGCAAGATGGGGTTTTCAGTTCTTTTGGGAGACGCCTGTGGCAATATTTGGAAAAAGTCTTCCCCGAAATGTGTTTTGGGCGCGGTGGTACCCTAATATGGCCTGCTTAATATCCTGATTTGACGCCATTCTTTGTGGTCACTCGAAGAATGTTATCTACAAAGACAGGCCATTAAACCGGAAAGACCGAAAAGCTAGAATTATTGGCGAAACAAGACGGATTGTGCATTCCAGCTTAACTAATGTAATAAGTTCCTTTGAAACGTAAGTTCAATAAATTGTGGATTGATAATAATGGGCAATATTTTTAAGATTTAATTAGTTAATAATTATTACCGCTGTTTTATTTTATTTTTTATTTTATCATTTTATTTTAGAATTAAAAATGATACTGGTGATACTGCAGATGAGAATTTTAGAAAACTAAACTTAGGCAATTTGTTTGTGATCCCTCTTCCTAGGGTATCGGTCTTTTAGCTGACACCTAATATAAAAGTCTGGACGCAGCAAGTGCGTTATGGTAGTGAATTTTCATAAAAATGTTTTTTAATAGTAAATATCTGTGCTTTTTTTAGAAGCAGGCATCAAATTGCATTACCATATAACCTATATAGTAGAAACAATGTGCCTAGTTTCATCAAAATAACTTTATTGTTTGAAAATGTACAAAAATTCCGAAATCAAACTTAAAGTGTTCCCAAAAAAACTGATTGGTCAACCTTATAGGTTAATAGCAAATTGAGCTATTCAAATTTGAAGCATTTAATGAAAATTCGCTACCATAACGCACTTGCTGCGTCCAGAATTTGTTTTTCTATGAACATGCATTATATTTTGATGGAAAATGCAAAAATGCAATAACATAAAGCGTGTGCGATTTAAAAAAAAAGAAAATTTGTATCACCAACGACTTATTGGCCAGCCTGTGATTGTAGAAAAAATGTCTTAAGATGTAGCTCAAGACAGCCTATAATTAATTTATACAATTTTTTTCGTATTTTGTATAATAACGGATATATTGAGGTTTATTGATTTTTTATAAAAATTCGACAAAAATTATATACCATTAAACGATAAACTCTATAGCTAAGACTAGTGCCAAAGCATCAGAGAGAGGGTGTATTTGAAATGAATTTCCTGGAAATATTTTAGTGAAATGAAGGACAATGATGGTTTAAGCTAAGACTTGAGGGTTTGTAAAACATTCTTCTTGAGACATTTTCTTTCCATAGCCCGTATTAGTTTCCAGTTCTTTGCCTAAATGTTGCCAATTTTGACGTTTTAAATCGCGACTTTGAGGTTTCGAGGAAAACCCCAATCTATTTTTATTTAAATGCCTATAACTTTTTTCTCTTTTAACCTACAGAGCTAAGTTTTGGCACATAATTTAACTCTAACCCGCGTACCAAATTACGTTGCCCTTACTACGTTATTTCCGGAGATATAATTTTTTTTTCGAAAGAAAATACAAAGTTTTCCGGGAAAACCTGGGCCGATTTTCCTGCCTAACAAACTTATCCAAGCCACTTGCAAAAGGAAGGTATGCACCAAATTTAATCAAAATTGGCCCTTTATTTTTTGAGTTATCGGTGTGATATATATATATATATATATATATATATATATATATATATATATATATATATATATATATATATATATATACATAAACATATAAAAATTGAAACTGACCCTGGATATGTGTTCTAGTTCTAATTAGCGCTCATTTGAAGAATTTTTTTAATTTCAAAAGTCGGGATGTCCTCAATTGTGATTTTTTTTAAAAGAAAATTCACTAAAAACAATGTTTAGTAGTTAAGAGTATATAATTTTTTATCCTCAGATGACGCCAACTTTGTTAGTGAAACGACCGTCAGGTTTTTAAAAAATGTGTTTGGGTTCTCCAAAGTGCTCATCACAGGTTTCAATCTTCACTTGATCGATCTTCTACATTTTATTTTATCATGTAAGTATCAATACTTTTTTCGACAACTAAATTCCTTTTTATACACTGCAGATTTGTTCTGTAACTCCTAACATGCAATAAGCTGATGGCGTTGCATGATATTCTGGCATTTTGGCAGAAAAAGAAAATTAAATGCTATTTATTTGTAACATATTTGCTGAGGTTTCAATTATAAATATGTCGGAATGGACGTTTCAATTAGCGAGGTATTGCGTGTCTCGGACGAATCGTACAGAACATGGTCCGATTCTATAACGTACGTCTGCCGAAATATGGCAGTCGTGAAAAATATATGTTGCCAAGCTCCCACAAAGTTTCTTTTAATTAGGAGAAATACAAAAAAAATATATTTAACGTCCATCTAAAAAAATGTGTCCAGTGAATTATAACTAATTATAAAAGCGAACTGTAAAAGTTTTCACACATTAATGAGAAATGGTTTCAACCAGTGGTTATTTTCTTATTGAGACAAAATTGGTAATTGTTATATATTCAGCTTAGAGCATCCGCAGACACTGTTACCAAAGTGCCTTATTTTTCTAAAAAGCTTAAAATTATAACATTGGAAACAAAAATGATCCAGACATCACCACCTGCCCCGTAATATTTTCTTAAAAAATTGTGGGATAGTCGTCAGTTGTAAAAAATAAAAACTGTTTATTAATTTCCGAGTTTTCGGGATAATTTATTCCGTTATCACGGCCACAAAGAACAAAATGTATAATCTACTTAGGAGAAATACAAAGGTTTAAAATATTTACATATAACGCGAGCTTTATTTGAACTAGTTATTAAAAAAACATGAAAAAAACTTTTTTAAATTTTGACAGAAGTCGATAAGAGTCACACTGACATATGCAGCTAACTATTGTGTATTTAAAATTTTCTTTTTTTGTTTTTGTCTAGGAAATATATACAGGCGTGGTGAATTCAAAAATTATTATGTTTCCTTAAGTTTATTAAATTGTCGTTAAAAGTAATTTCAAAATCTTCTAAACACATTCTTTTATTATTTGCGGTTTCACAGTGTAAAATAGAAACATTACTAAAATTTATATTGTGGCCAGTGGCGAGATTATGTTCAGACAAAGCACAAGTTCTTTTTTGTAAACGTATATCACTTTTGTGCTGTGTTAATCTATCTTTAAGGACACTGATTTTGGCCAATATATATATATATATATATATATATATATATATATATATATATATATATATATATATATATATATATATATATATATATATATATATATATATATATATATAGTGAAAATACGACAATAGATGACTAACAAGCTCCTAGATATGTGTCTTTGTCGTTATTTTTCGTTAAAATATGATCAAAAAATCCATTGTAAATAAAAATTGTTTGGCATGAAGAATAAAGACGTTAGAAAGTTAACATACTAGCGGATGTACCTGCTGCTACATACATGCGTCCTGTCGACGGTGGTCCATTGGTTTAAGCGGTGTGCATCGAGTCCTATAATAAGATGAGTTCTAATCCTAGTTAGTAACTTCACTTTTATTTTTTTTAATCTTTCATTTTATTTTACCATTATCTGATCAGATTGTTGTTATTCCGATGAATTTTTTAGCGAGTTTTTGTATAGAGATGAAAACTTTTAAGACTTAACTCAATTTGAGTAGCATATCTGGTTGCTTGTTCTTGCCCTCACTTAGTGAAACCGTGCCATATTTTAATACAGTCGTAGACTTTTCCCGTGGCTTCCCAAGTGCTTGTTTTTTCTGCAACCGATTTAAATTTTTAGTAAATTTTCTTTCAAAAAGCCACGGGAAAAGTCTACGACTGTATTAAAATATGGCACGGTTTCACTAAGTGAGGGCAAGAACAAGCAACCAGATATGCTACTCAAATTGAGTTAAGTCTTAAAAGTTTTCATCTCTATACAAAAACTCGCTAAAAAATTCATCGGAATAACAACAATCTGATCAGATAACGGTAAAATAAAATGAAAGATTAAAAAAAATAAAAGTGAAGTTACTAACTAGGATTAGAACTCATCTTATTATAGGACTCGATGCACACCGCTTAAACCAATGGACCACCGTCGACAGGACGCATGTATGTAGCAGCAGGTACATCCGCTAGTATGTTAACTTTCTAACGTCTTTATTCTTCATGCCAAACAATTTTTATTTACAATGGATTTTTTGATCATATTTCAACGAAAAATAACGACAAAGACACATATCTAGGAGCTTGTTAGTCATCTATTGTCGTGTTTTCACTCACATTAGTACGACTACCATAATTATCAATTTTGACGTTTTAACTTTTTTTAATCAGACGCTTACCCACAACTTTTTTTCCTTTTAATTTAGAGATCTGAAATTTGGTTGCCCTTATTTTGTTACTTCCGGAGATATAAATTTTTACCGAAAGAAAACACCAAAATTTCCGGGAAAAACTGAGCAGATTTTCCTGACTAACAAGCATATCTAAGCCTCTCGCAAAAGGAAGGTACCTACCAAATTTGATCAAAACCGGCTCATTATTTTTTGGGTTATCGGTGTCACATATATATATATATATATATATATATATATATATATATATATATATATATAATTAAACTGACCCTGCATATGTGTTCTAGGGGGCCTAGCTCGCGCTCATTGGAAGACATTTTTTCAAAATTTAAAAGTTGGGATCTCCTTATTGGCGACTTTTTTAAAGAAAATGCACTAAAAGTGCGCTTATCGATAAAAGTCGTAACAGCTGGTATTTTTTTTTATATAATGTTACAAAATATGTTGTCATAGATATTGGCCGACGTGGCAACAATGGTTTGGTAAATGGACCGATGTAATTTTACAGCAGTGCGGGGAAAAACTAATACATAAATTCCTGTAATTAGTTTCTACAGCTCCTTTGATTGTTTCTGGGGACTTGTCAGTTACTGCTCTGGCTTCGTAAATGTTTGTTTTCTTCTGCTGTGGTGATGGTGGTGAAAAAGGTGGTATGGCATCGACAGAATTATCATTAGCCACAAATTTTCTTCTCTGTAATTGGTTTGGCTGCTTCATGGCATCATTGAATGAGAGAAAATTTGAATAGTTGTACGCATTCATGACAACTATAAATAGAAATACTTTTGAATGTTTTAATCAAAAAATCCTTAAAAAAATAAATTTATTAAATACACATTTTCTTTCATTTAGAGTGATACTTTTTAAAATTGTAATTTCCAGTTTCTAATATATTTGTTATACGCTTAGGTGTGAAAATATACATATCAAAGTTATATATTTTTTAAATGGAATATCCAGTATATTATTCTGTTTTCGTCATCTAGAGATAAAATAAAGGTAAGTTACAATAGGATTCCCTATACCTAAAACCTACCGTTTTTGAGAAATACAGCAATTTTTGAAAATCGAAGCCTCAACGCAAACATTTTTTTTCCTTACCCTCAGCAACGTAGAAAAAAATATAACTTATATTAGTATTTAGTAGGAAGATTTTTGCATCGAACAGAAGAGAGAATTTAATGTAAAGTTATACAGGATTGTCAGTAACCTACGAGTGATATTTGACGCATAATATTGCAAATAAGTCTCTTATTTTAAATATCACACCCTGTATATAATGGCTTATTCTTCTACAAAATGTTATTACCTTTCAAATGATACTAGGCGTCCCTATACCTAACTCAAACAGTATTCGAGATGTTTAGAATTGTTTGTTTTCAGTAGTAAATGTCACCTTTCATCATCAAGTGAGCCTTGATTATAGTGAGCGTTTATATTGTAGTCTAACTAAACTCGCAGGTCAACGCGGAAAAAGATTTATCAAGAACATTGTGTTGCAACAGTTGAAAAAAATTTAGTTGGGTTATACAAATCTTAAATTTTAATAACATGAACAACAAAGAAAAAATGACAATTTAACACACTACAGTAAATGTTCAAATTGACGGCCGTCTTGTTCAATGCATAAATGGATTCCTTTCTCAAATGATTTCTGGGCTTTCAATAACATTTCAGAAAGCACGAGAGTGCGGAAAGCACTTGGTATTCTTAGTTCCATATCTTCTCGGTTAGTCGGAGGTACTTTGTAAACAATACTTTTTATGTACCCCCACAGAAAGAAATTTAAACATTAAAGTCCGTGGATCGTGCAGGCAAGTTGTGGGCTTTCTCGTCCTATCCATATATTGGGGTAACTTCTGTTTAAATATTCTCGTGCACTGGTTTTAAAATGGGCGGGAGCACCGTTTAATTGGAACCACATCCGCCGTTTAATATTTCTTGGGATATATTCTAAGAGCTCTGGCAAATCATCTTGTAAAAATCTTAGGAGAATTTGACCCTTCAAGTTCGCATTCAAAAGTAACGTCATATTATGCGTCTTCCTAAAAGTCCGGCCCAAACATTAATACTCCATATGTGCTGATGATCAACTGTATGGACGTGATGTAGATTTTCGTCACTATAATAGTGATAATTGTGTCTATTTACGTGCTATAAATGTACTCTCGTCTGAAAATAGCACAAAATCAAAAAAATATATCATTCTCACCAACTTTGTCAAATGCCCACAAGCAAAGATCTATTCGTCAAATTAAATCAATATCCAGCAATTCCTGATATAACTGAAATTGGTATGGATGAAATTCTTTCCTTTTAGCGAATTAAAAAAAACTCGCTAATGAGGAGATCTGTGTTTATATATATATATATATATATATATATATATATATATATATATATATATATATATATATACATATATATATATATATATATATATATACATATACATATATATATATATATATATATATATATATATATATATATATATCAAAAAATAATGACCGGTCTTGATCATATTTGGTGAGTACCTTCCTTTTGCAATTGGCTTGGATAAGTTCGGTAGCTAGGAAAATCGGACTAGGTTTTCCCGGAAAATTGTGTTTTCTTTCTAAAAAAATTTATATCTCCGGAAATAACAAAGTAGGGGCAACCAATTTGGTACCCGTGTTTGTATTATAAATAGTGAACCCTGTACCAAAATTTAGCTCTCTAGCTTTAAAGACAAAGAAGTTATGGGCAGTTAAAATAACACATTTTGTAGTTTTCTTCAAAACGCCAAACTCGCAATTTGAAACGTCAAAATTGGCAATGTTTAGTCAAAGAACGTGAAACAAATACGGATTGTGAAAAGAAAATGTTACAAGAAGAGTGTTCCGCGAACCCTTAAGTTTGAGATTCAACCGTCATTGCCCTTCATTTTACTAAAATATTTACAGAAAATTCGTTTCAAATATACCCTTTCTCTCATGCTTTGGCTGTCGGTTTAGTTCAGTTGATGCTTTCGCTGTAGGTTTAGTGAAGTTTATGGTTTAACGGTCTATAATTTATAGCTATTTTCGTGGAACAAATTTGTTAATGAATTTTTGCATTTTTTATCGAAATATGATGCGTTTGTAAGAAAAAAATCTGTGCGTTTTGGTAGCGAATTTTCATTAAATCCTTCAAATCTCAATAACTCAATTTGCTATTAACGGAAGCTTTGTTGGTTAGAAAACCAATATTTAAGTTTATTTTCTGAAAATTTTTGTATATTTTCAAACCATAAGTAATTTTGATAAAATATAGTACATTGTTTCTACTATATAGGCTATACCGGTAATCAGATTAATGCTGGCCGCATTTGCTATTAAAAACATTTTTATGGAAATTCACTTCCATAACACACTTGTTGCATCCAGACTTTTGAAAATGGTTATATATTTTCAAACAATAAAGTTATTTGGATGAAATATGGTACATTGTTTCTACTATATAGGCAACCTAGTTTGATGCCTGCTTTCATCAAAGAAATACATTTGCTATTAAAAACATGTTTAAGAAAATTCGCTACTATAACGCACCTGCTGCGTCCAGACCTTTTTGATTATTCTACCAACACTTGTCTGCTAATTCCTACTTCCCTGCTTATGTTACGCTCACTTGTATGGGGATATTCAACAACAGCGCCAATTACCTCAAACTCGATTTCACCATTTTCAGTGACAGGTTTTTGTCTGTTGACTTTTTCGTACGCGACACTTCCTGTTCTACAAAATACCTGCAACAGTCTCTGTAACACCCTCTTGTCTAGATGAAGTCGAGATGGATATTTTTGAGTAAAAACTCTCGCAGCCAGTAGACAATTTTCTTGACATTCCCCAATAACAAGAATCTAATCCATTCTTTCCTGTAAAGGATATATTTTCATTTTTATATTACCCTTGAACCCTTTTATTAAAAACATCCAAACACTTGACAGAATACAATAAAGTTACAATATTCGACAAATGTCAAATAAATTGATAACAATCATATATCCCCGTCGCTTCCCAAGTAGAAATTGACATTTATTATCGAAAACAAACAATTCCAAATATCTCGAAAACTGTTTGAGTTAGGTATCGGGACCCCTAGTATCATTTGAAAGGTAATAAAATTTTGTAAAAAAATAAGCCATTATATACAGTGTGTGCTATTTGAAATAAGGGAGTTATTTGCAGTATTATGCGTCAAATATCACTAGTAGGTTGCTGACCATCCTGTATAACTTTACATTCAATTCTTTTTTCTGTTCAATGCAACAATGCAAAGTTAGATTTTTTCTGCGTTGCTGAGGGTAAGAAATTTTTTTTTGCTTTGAGGCTTCCATTTTAAAAAATTGCTCTAATTTTCAAAACGGTAGGTTTTGGGTATAGGGAATCCTATTGTAACTTACCTTTATTTGATCTATTTTATCTCTAGGTGACGAAAACCTAATAATATACTGGGTGTTACATTTAAAAAATATATAGGTTTGATATGTATCTTTTATTGTGAACAGCCTGTATCATAGGCAATATTTTAAGAAGTTGCTCCTGAAGACCGTGCATATGCGAGAAAAGAACAGAATTTGTAAATTCGAACAGGTTCCGTAAGAGTGACCGACGCGTCTGAGGTGCCCCACCCTATATATATATATATATATATATATATATATATATATATATATATATATATATATATATATATATATATATATATATATATATATATATATATATCGCTAAAAGTTTGATTTATTTAGCAAATTGAAGAACAATGCCCTAAGTAAACTGTATGTAGTTCACCGCAATAACAAATGTGTAATAAATTCTCACATTCTTTTGTTTATTCTTCTTCCCACTTGTCTAATCAAGCAATCGAGTGACCTGCACATGTGTAATAAATTTTACCATTCTTTTGTTTACTTTCCCGCTAGTTCTTTGATCGAGTGACCGCTGAACAACTGCGGACAGATATATATCACGTTTATCAGTTGTTTCTCATAAGAATTATGGCGGATGGCATGAGACATTAGCTCCGACACTTCGACCGTTTATTGTTTTAGAAGTCATTATTATTGTATATTAAAAAGTCGCGCTATCTTGAAATCGCAGTTACCCGGCCGACCGAAACAAATGACTTTACTGAAGACGCACGAATAGCGAATATGAAGGAGGCGAGTTGTTTGTGTTTTGTTTGATAATGAACGAGATATCGAAAATAGTCGTTGTTAAAAGAATGTTATGATTTTTCATACGTGACCGATGTGCGGGAAGTCCTTGTTAGTTTTAGAGATAAGACAAATATAAAAATAAATGTGGGGTAATGAAGTTCAACTTTGTATTGTCAGTTGGTCAACGTAAATATTCTTCTTCTTTAAATGCTCATCAAATAGGTTTCGAAAGGGTGAAGATATAGGTCAATTCCCATCGCCTCGGTACTTTAGGTACATTTTTCCTGACTATCTTTGAACATGTGTGATTCTAAATATGTAAAGTCGCCAAACTCAAACGGACAATACGATACACATAAGTTGTGGCTGTTCATTTCTGAAGCAAATCCATTTCATATCACCTTAACCAGAAAATAAGGGAAATAAAACATATATGGGGGATATACGTATAATAATAATTAGTCAGGATAATTATTACACACTTCTTATTGAGGCAACTGAGATTAAAACAAATAAAATTTCAGGACAAAGCAAGCGCGTTATGGAATTAAATTCTTAAAAATATACAGAAAAATCCAGTTGTTACACTGCAGGAGAACAAGCCGTTTTCGAGAAAAGCGCTTTTTAAAATTGTCTAGCTAGCACTGAAGAGGTGCAACATCATTTGTTTATATTTTCTGTCGTCTCTAAAGTGATGGAAAAGTATATAAACACCGAATACTAAAATTTCTTGAAAAACACAGTCTAATCCACGACAGGCAGTATGGATTCCGTCAGCGCAGATCAACTGCCGACCTCCTTTCCTTTGTCACCCATTCTTGGAACAAGTCTATGGAACTACACGGCGAATCCAAGATTGTCGCACTAGACATATCCAAAGCATTCGACCAGGTCTGGCACGCAGCGCTGCTTAATAAACTGCTGGCCTGTGGCCTACCACCAAAACTCTGTACGTGACAGCAAATTTACTCTCCAACCGAAGTATTTATGTTGTCGTGGATGGCCATTCCTCTAAACTGTATCCAATTAATGCAGGAGTTCCTCAAGGTTCAGATTTAGCCCCTACTTTGTTTTTTCTCCACATCAATGACCTTCTCTCTAGCACATCCAACCCAGTTCACAGTTACACGACAACAGCACCCTCCACTCAAATATACAATATCCTAAGCCTGTCTCTTTAGCCCAATTAGATGAGGATCACAGACTCATGGAGGGTTCTATCTCCGTGGATCTCCAAAAAATATTAGACTGGGGAAGTAGAAATCTTGTACAATTCAACCCCACCAAATCACAGTCTTGCTTTCTTTCTCATAAGAGATACACCAGCCCTAGACCCATCACAATAAACAACCAAGTTATTCAAAGTAATGAGTCCTTTTCACTTGTTGGCATTTCTGTGGATCGAAATCTCAATTGGCACCAACATGTCACATCAATTTCAGAAGCGGCTGCTAAGAAATTAGGTTTACTCTTCCGGGCTCGCAAATACTTTTCACCAGCTAATCTCGATACCTTATATACTTCACAAATAAGACCAAACCTCGAATACTGCTCCCACATCTGGGGTGCTGCTGCCGCTTCTACACTCGATATCCTGGACTCCATTTAAAAGAGAGCTATACGTCTGATCGGTGACCCTACCCTCACCCAAAGGCTGCCATTCCTAGCCCACCGACGTGCCGTTGGTGACCTCTCTCTTTTATAGATATCTGCACGGGCACTGCTCAGAGGAGCTTTCTTCCATAGTTCCTCCACATGCTGCCCCCAGCAGATCTACCAGGGGAACAGAGCGAATGGACCCTTTTACTGTCCAGGTCACCAGACTCAGAACATCTTGTCTTTTGTCCCGAGGACTTCCAAGTTGTAGAATTCCTTGCCGGCACATGTTGTTCCTTCTCCCCCGAACCTCCAAACCTTCAAGTCCAGAATTAACAAGTTGCATCTTTCCTCCTTGTCGACACCCACGGTACGATAGTATCTAGGCTGTAAGCCCTCGTGGTGTGTTGCTGAAATTAAAAAAAAACTCAAGCAAACATAATGAGTGAAAGGCTTACAGGTTCTCAGCATAAAACCCAGCTGTCTAAGATTTGTTAACACAGTCAAGATACTAAGCATTTAATGATAACTTTTTATCAAAAATGATACCTAGATCATTAACAGTGCTGGGTCCGCTATGTAGTGTATTATCCCCCTGTAGACCAATCGATTAATCTGCAGCCTCCTTAAAAAAGAATGAACAGCAGAGAAGAAATATGACACAATAGAGAAAAAATATCAAACCTCCAGTGTTTGAGGAATGTACTTGATACCTGACCTGACACTACGGGACTAGATGATTTGAAAGCTATCTATTGCATTTAGTACCTAGTCTTGCGTTACTGATTATAATATCAATTGAGCAATCCCCCATCACCGCTTCCTATGATTTATCTACTTCTAACTAGACTTAATTATTACGATTCACATTACAACTTTTTTTATATAACATTTCTTAAGAATCAGTTACATGATTTTGCGTGCGTTTTACACGGGATATTACACGCAGAAATTGAGCAGTTCTATTGTTCACTCTTCTTAATAACGATGAAGATATCAGAAAAAGGATGATGAAGAAATATTATTAAAATGTGATTAAATAATACAGAATCGTCGATGCATTATTACTGCCGTTGTTGCTTTCTGGCTTATAATATACAGGAAGACCAAATAACTGAGATAATTTTCGTTCTCGGAATGTAACATGTGACGAAGAAACAAAATATTCCTAAAGTTAAGGAGCAGTTTCACATACCCATCGAGAAAGTTTACAAAACTATCTTTTTGGTACGAGGACCGGTCAATAAGTCCGTGACTTTTTGATTGAAAGACAGGTTTTTTGACAATTCATTGATTGTTGCTGCCCTTACTTGTCCATACTACATACAGACTTGGAGACTACTTCTCTGGCTTCACTGTTGGTTTTTGTAGGTGAAGGACGTAGCCAGCGCATGAGCTAACTGGAGCAAGTGGCCCTTCGAAACTATAGTCACAGAAGCATTGAAGAACATCTTAGAACATCCAGAATTCGAAGGGCCCCTTGCTCTAGTTAGCTCGCACGCTGGCTACGTCCTTCACCTACAAAAACCAACAGTGAAGCCAGAGAAGTAGTCTCCAAGTCTGTATGTAGGTTTTTTGACAACTCATTTTATTTATCTTTTGAGCTCTATACACTTCGTCCAATGTTTCTTCAATTTTTTAACGCTTCCATAAATAAGATTTGTCGAGGTGCTCAAAATAGGTATTTGTTTGTGAGATGATTTCATTATTGGAGTCAAATATCTTTCCGCCGAGCCATTTCTTTATGTTTGGACACAAGTAATAGTCACTCGGGGCTAAATCCGAAGAATAGGGCGAAGCAATTCGTAGCCCAATTTATGCAATAAAATAACTTTTTTCTTGGCCAAGTGCGGTCGTTTCTTCTTCAAATCGTCATTGAATCGGTCCAATAAGTTTGCATAATATTCTCCATTGATTGTTCTTCCCTTTTGAAGGTAATCAATGTGGATTATACCGCATCACAAAAAACGGTCGCCATAACTTTATTGGCTGACAAACCCACCTTGACCTCCTTCGGCGCCGATTCGCACGGAGAAACCCACTGTTTTGACTGCTGCTTGGTCTCTAACGTGTTGTGGTGAATCCATGTTTCGTCCACGGTTACGAAACGGCGCAAACACTTGTCCCTATTACGATTGAACAACGTCAAACGCTCCTTTGAAGCTGTCACACGATTTTTTACACGATTGCGTTTGTGGTCGATTGTGAGCAAAGGCGGCACCCATCTTGCGGATAGCTTTCTCGAACCCAAGTGATCATGCAAAATCGAAACCACTGAGCCATGTGATATGCCTATGAGTTCCACAATCTCCCGCACTTTCAATTTCCGATAGGCCAACACTATATCGTGAATTTTTTCAATTGTTTTGGGTGTAGCGACCTCAACTGAGCGTCCAGAACGTTAGGCGTCATTTGTGCTTGTACGGCCGCAACGAAATTCAGTAAACCACTTTTTTACCATGAAAATTGATGGTGCAGAGTCCCCATAGTATGTATCAAGCTTAGCCTTGGTTTGAGTGATAGGTTTTTTCCGCAAAAAATAATGTTTGATGAGCACACGAAATTCACTTTTTTCAATTTTCGTTATAACTTAAGAGGTTGTCTGCTTTCAATGGCTATCTAACACCAACTAAATGACACAGCCTGTTCAAAATTTGACAGGAGTCAACTGAGAGATGCTTGTTGACAGGAGCAGTGTTGCCCTTCCTGTGAAGAGGCGGAGAATTCAAAAATCACGTACTTATTGACCTGCCCTCGTAAATAAGTCGGAAACCTTAAGATGCTTAACACCACATAATACAGGAATTTAAACTATAGTTCCGATGCTTTGAGGACCGTACCTGCAAAGTATTTATTTTTAACTTATCTCCGGTTTCATATTATTGCTTAAAAGGTTCGCAGACCAAGTTTCCTTTAAAAAATTGGGATTCCTAAAATGCTGCACATTACATGATAGACGAATTAAAATTCTAGCTGCTTCCTTCAAAGGACAGAGTGTGCAAGGTATTTATTTTCAACTTATTTTATAAACTGTAACAAACCTCAAAAGTTATATTTGACCACATAACGCGTTTGCAAAACTCCTTCCTTTTGTGAAAAAAATTGGATCCTTCAGATGTCAAAATCACATGATACACTAAATTCCGAAGAATAGAGTGTACAGTAGACTTGCATCTGATGTATTTGGATCACTATAACCAATCTAAAAAGTTAGGAAGCAGTTTTACTCTACCACCTAAAATATTTCCAAAACTCCCTGCTTTTAGAAAAATTTGGTATTCCTAAGAAGCTTTACATTACAGGTATACCTATTAAGCTCTAAATACGACTCAGAATGACGGAGTAGGCAAAGGATGTATGTTCAACTTATTTTTGTTACTACGACGAATCTTTAGTTAGAAAGCAGTTTTAGGTTGTCCTCCAACAGATTCGCAACAATCACTTCGTTGTAAAAGGATGACGATCTTCAATATTGAATAATATTCGTATTAGAGTCTACATGCTTCTTTCGAAGAAAAAATCATGCAGACGTTTTTGTAGGAAATCTATCATTTTATCTTTCAAAGTCGAAATGCCAAGCTCAGTGACCAGAGAGCAATCACCTTTCCTTCTTTCTCACCTGCCCTGACCTGTGATCGAAGCATAGTCCGCGTTCACCTGCTGATCTACTGCCTTCAACAGGAATACTGTTGTTTCTGCAACTTCGTGAGCCTTAACAAGTCGCTGAAAGCCATCCAAGCTTTTAGGGATACTGCCGCTCATTCCCAGGACCTCTCTTTTGTGCTCCCACTTCAAATTTACTAGTGCGTCCTAGATGTCTTGTACGGTAAAATTAAAGACCGGGCAACGGGCACTGCTCAGAGGAGCTTTCCTTCATAGTTCCCCCACCTGCTGCCCCCAACAGATCTACCAGGGGAACAGAGCGAATGCACCCTTTTACTGTCCAGGTCACCAGACATAGAGCATCTTGTTATGTCCGCTCTTTTGTCCCGAGGACTTCCAAGTTATGGAATTCCTTGCCGGCACATGTTTTTCCTTCTCCTCCGAACCTCCAAACCTTCAAGTCCAGAATTAACAAGTTGCTTCTCTCCTCCTTGTCAACACCCACGGTACGATAGTATTTAGGCTGTAAGCCCTCGTGGTGTGTTGTTAAATTTAAAAAAAAAACATCAAGTTCAAGCTTCCGCTATCCCTATCCATACGAAACTCTTGGTATGTCCATTTTATAAATCCAAGGGAGTAACGAATGACTGCGGCAGCAAGTATGTGTGTGGACACTATCTTATTGGCCAGGACAGTTGTAAATTCCAGATTCTCCGTAGTCGGTGCTTACACATGCCGCGAGAAATCTCTTTTGTTTTGCAACGTTCTGAATGCCTGATTGCTCAATACTCAGGTACGCATGGGTCTTTCCAGCACCTAGTCGTTCTACGGTACCTCCGGCAATAAGCCTCGCATCAACTGGGTGTCTTTAAATTCGCCCTCCTTATATGAACCAGTGTACACCTGTCAAAGCCAAGTTCCATCCTAGTACCTCGCGTGAACTTCTGTACCGCTCTCACGTATAGGTTCTTAAGTCATTTATATAAAATCGATGACTGATCATGGGTCTTCTGTTTGAGGGTGGACCACAGAGAGGACCTCGTGTATTGCGGTGACCTGCACTTAGTGGCAGCAGCGAGGCTCAAAATTAAAAAGGGGATAGGGAATCTCCCTCGAAGACTCCCTTGCTATATGATATCGGTTGTATAGGGGTTATGAGGCTGCGCGGATGTTATGGCAAACTGCGTCCTACACAACGAAAACAGTTGCTTTATACGTCGCACCAGCAATTATGGTATCGCAAGTTTACTAAAGAAGCAGCGCAGTATATCATGCCACGTCATGTCAAACGCTTTGCGGAAGCCTATCCAGGCCATGGATATATTTCAGTGATACTGCTGTCTTGCATAATGCAAAGGCCAATCAGTAAATTCCCTCCCTATATTCATCAACTTTTTGTCTAGAACTGCACTGTTCACTGGATTGTCAAAATATTGGTTCCACTGTCCGCGACAACCTAGCATACAAAATCCTAGTTTAGATCTTGAAGCAAGTGTTCCGGCAAGTTATGAGCCGATAGTTCTTTGGCTGGGAGAAGTCGCCTTTTTGGAGACCTATTCAGTTCGCCCTTCGAAATACAACCGAGAAATTGGATTCCCTTCATTCAACCATGGGTTAAATATGCGAGCCAGACGCGGTAGATGAAAAACTCTTTCACCAGGTGGAATGAATGCTGACCAACTCCTAGCGCAGCAACCTCGAAAAGCCTCCGCAACCTCAGCATAGCGTACGTGCACACCTCTGGTTGCTCAGCGTTGCAGTAGCTGTTACATGCGACGAGTGGCGTCTTTAAACTGAGGCCTAGATTGACAGATTCCCGTCCAGCAATGATCTATTGATATTTATTGGTTACGCGCAAGTCCTCCAGGTGGTTAGCGAGAAAGATTTCTTCGAAAGGCTGAGTTATCAATTATTACTTTCGATCGCACCACCAGCGAGTTTTCTTTACTGTTGTTAGTGACCGTACCTACATCATCCAACGTGTACTGCTTGATGTTATGCTGCACCACTTGGCTCAGTGTGTGATGTTTGCGCTTTAGAACGGCTACCACCTGTTGCACACCATTATTGTTATTACTATTATTATTATCATTGATTTTTATTTTATATTTTATAGTTATTGTTATTATATAAGGATATTGAAGAAAAATGTAAGAGTTTGTGTTTAACAAATCAAAAATTTTATAATTTCAATTCTGTAGTGTACAACGCAAGCTGACGCTTTTGTGCAGCACACTGTAAAATCAACATAAAGTATTAAACTATTCAACTATTTGGTCCGCACTGTATATGTCTTCTGGTGTATGGAATATGCGACGATTAAGATCTTTCCATTGAACGCATTAGATCTTCCACGGTGTGGTGGCTATAATAATTTCCCATAGGACATGTTGCTTATAAACAATTACATTGACATTACGTAGCTATACGAGATCATCACGACTCCATTGCTAATTACGCTAACTATACACATCACAACACATTAAAATTTCACAACACATTTAAATGTTCAGAGCCACAAAAGACGAGTGACTCGCTCACAAATATAGGTACGCTTAAAAATATCGCTCAAAGTCTAGGACTTATTGCTATTGCAACAAAATCTGCTGCATCTCCAATCATATGGTTTATGTTTCCTATAAAAAATAAATATACCCAGGCGATGCAGTTGTGTATGACTTCCTGAACCTCCTAAATTTGCTTCTGCCAAACCGTTTGAGTATAGTAGTCGTATTGGGATCGCTATTCTTTGATTATAATTGACTGTGATATAACAAAGACATTGCTTTAAAACAAATGATAATAAAATAAATTAAATAATAATAATAACACCACAGTAGAGAAACTCCGTACCCAGAAGTCATTGACTTGTGCAGGGGTAGGTTACATACACATATAGGCAAATGACACCACGGAACTTATTAGAAGCCGGCCTTTCCATATTCGAAGTTAAAAAACCGACTGTCTGTATAGCTAGCTCACAAAATCGTTTCGGCAACAAAGAAAAGAGCACCGACAGCGTGAACTACGGTGCAAAAGACGGCGGAAAATTGGACGCAGGATAGATGAGAAACAGCGGAGGCACTGATCGATAAATACTTCCCGGCAGACGACACCGGGCGTGATTCCGAAGAAAATAGAGTGAGGCGTGTGGAAACCGTAATCTGGAGCAGAAACATCGACCTCGACTTCACAAAACAAGAACTGGAGGAAACGGTCAGACCTAAACGTAAAGCCCCGGGCATCGACGGGTTTCCGTGAGCGGGTCTACAGCATTTACTGGAGGTGGCAGGGTAATAATTTTTAGAACTATTTAATGCCTGCTTGAGGGAGGAAATTTTTCCGAGGATTTGGAAGCAGGCACAGATTGCGTGATACCCAAACCAGCGTGCGAAGAGCAGAGACCGGTGTGCTTATTACCTGTCATCGGAAAGGTGTATGACAAGCTGTTGGCGACAAGACTGTCATACCACTTGGATAAAAACGGAAAACTGTTTGATAGACAGTACGGCCTCCGCAAGGGACGCGGGACAATGAATGCGCTGGCGACGCCAGTGAGCGGAATCAAAAAGGCGGACAAGGCTGGGTAGCATGTCCTGTTGGTAAAGTTAGACATTAAAAATGCTTTCAACTTGGTCTGGTACCCCATGATCAGGAAAGTCCTGGCAGAATCTAGATGCCCGAGAACCCTGGCCAGAGCGATAGCCAATTTCCTGGAGGACAGAAGCGTCACTTATGAAGGGGTTACGAAAAACACAAGTAAAGGCTGCCTACAAGGGTCATGTTTAGGTCAGATTCTGTGCCTACTTATAATGGAGGACTGGTTTTATGCAATCGACTCCATAGAACCGGGCGAGACGGAAGCAAAAATCGAAGTCCAGGCTTTTGCGGACGACCAGCTCATCACTATAATGGCACCGTCAAGAAGAAAGCTTGAGACAGCTTGGCATCGTACCTGGGAGGCTTGCCAGAAGTGGGCGTCGGCTCACAAACTGGAATATGCCTCCGAGAAGGTGCAGGCTCTCTACAAGGGTGCGAGGAAAGGTACCAAAGCGCGGACAAAAAGGCACCTGGTGATCAAGATGGGAGACGTAGCGATAATACCGGAAGCCAAAACAAAATATCTGGGAGTGATGCTAGATTCAGGTCTACTTTGGGTGGAGCATACCAAATACGTAGCAGGGACAGCGCATAGGGTACGAGCGGTAGCGGGAAAGACGTGGGGACGGATCCAAAGACCCTTAGGGTCTTATATGAGGGAGCAGTGAAGCCAGCTCTTCTCTACGGCGCCGAAATCTGGGGTGAAGAAGCGAGGGATTCTAGAGTAACCGGAGAACTTCAGTCGGTCCAAAGAGCATTTCTACTGGACCTAACGAAGGCCTACAGAACGACTTCCAACGCAGCACTGGCGGTGCTGGCGGGGTGTCCACCTTTGTGGCTAGAAGCAGAGGAGCGGCATATAAGATGGGAACACTCGAAGGCGGCCAATTTTGTGGGAAAACCGACGTAAGGAGAAGGATCGCACCCGGCGGAGCAAAGGAAAACCTGGGCGATAATAAAAGGAGCGGAAAAGACAACAGGGCGGTGGATATACACAGACGCGTTCAGAGTCGGAGTCGTGGTCGGAATAGGCCTGGTGGCCTACGAAAACAACGCAGTTATCGAAAACAAATGGCTAAAGCTCCAGGACGGGTACCCGGTGACCTTGGCGGAATTGCGGTGGGTACGGCAGTTGAAAAGGCCGCCACTCTACAGGGTAGAGCCGTCAACATCGTTTCCGATAGTGGAGTTGCCCCGAACATGCTTACCAGGAGGAAAGGGGGAACGGCCGACAGAATCAACATGAAGATGCAAGAGGTGGAGCGGGCGGGAACAAATATAAATCTGTTGTGGGGTAGCGACCAGTTAGAGGGCATCGCAAAGGCCGATGCGAGAACAAAAGCCGCCAGAAGTGACCTCCTAGTTCACGAGAGGGTAGAGTTTCCGGTGACGAATAGAATGCTCAAACGAAGTGCCAAGGAGAACACTGAAGTAGAGTGACAGAAGCACTGGGACGATGAGACAAAGGGTAGGACTACTTATCGATACATAGAGAGCGTGGGTGTGGGCCTCAAGTGCCGGAGTCACAGGGCGGTGAGCATGCTGACTGGCCACGGGCTCTTCAACGGCTATTTTAGTAGGTTTAAGCAAAGGCCTGCAACGGAAGAATGTGTGTGCGGGAACGGAGAGCAGGAGACAGCAAGACATGTGCTGGAAGACTGCCAGATGGAAAATCGTGGGGCGGCAAGAGAACACTTTGCGAGGAACCAGAACACGGTTGAGGGTTCCTACCCTTTCAAGGTAACTAGGTCCACCAGGAACGAGGAAATCAGGCATTGCAATGAATGGGCCGCAGAAATAGAGCTGAAAGAGGAAACGTGAAGTGCGATTGAGCCAAACCGCGGAGAAAGAGAGGGCGCCAGATAGATAAATGGATGAGATTTCGGGAAGAGCGAGCGTGGAGTGAATGGTCGTATGAATGTGAGAGGTTGTGTGGATTCCTTTGAGGGTGCCTTCGACCTGACAGTGTAGGAGGATACCATGGCCTAAAGTATTCGGACGGGAAGGCCGGGGCTTCGGCCCCAAAATCGTAAACTGTCTGAATACGGGACTCGAACCGGTGACCTCCAAAATCGATTATAGAGCTTACTCGCCTCACGAACTGAACTAATCGACACAATACAACACAAATACACAAATAAATGCCACGGTATTTTTAGCATCTTCGAAAAAATTGTTTAATTGAGCGCGAATTAGAGCTTCCAGGAACTATGCTCAAAATCTTATACAGGCTAGTGCGAGAACAATGGTACATAGAGCAGCAGTAGATTCGTGACATCAAATATTACCATCTAACCAAACTTACCTTAGTTCAAAAGTCAAAATTAAACGGGATAGATGGTGTTCAAGTTGGGTGCGCTGGGCTGTTCCTCACCACTGCTTCAACTTTTTGGTTACGTCTGTGAATAAAGATGCAGTATGTTGTGTATGAAGAACATCGTTCCGAGGACTATACTGCTGCATCAGATGTACCTTAGGGGTACAATCTGGGGTCTGTTCTGATTCTAATTTATATATACAGATTGGTTCTGTTCAGGGCAGCAGTGCCCTTTAGTCAGACATTGACAGGGTATGTGTGTGTGTGTGTGATCGAAATATTCTTAGCATGAACTCAAAAAAATGTGAGTGGAGAAAAATCTGGAGACCTAGCTGGCCATTGAATGGGTCCTCTTCTACCTATCCATCGGTTAGAAAATGTCACATTAAAGTATTCCTTTGCCTCTTGACTGAAATGAGGTAGCGCTCCATCTTGTTAAAAGTAGACACTGGGGAAATCATTTTGAAACAATTCTCTAAAAGAGGGCTCATATCTTGTATGAATTTCTTCTATCGAATGGGGGTTACTGTCACAGCAATATCGACGATTGTGTCTATTTACATCACTATTAACCCGTTAGCGCCCGGCGTCCTATTTATAGGACAATGCATTCTTGAATTTATTATCGGCACTTACCGATACATGATGAATACCGGGTATTCCCCGACTAAGAATAGATACACAACAGCCTGCCAAGCTTGCATTAGTTTGCCCGCATTAGTTATTACATCTCGGCTCTTGCTGCCTGAACATTATCGTTTTTTTTTGTCACTGTGCACCGTGTGTTTACTTCGGTGAATTTGTAGATAATATACGAGGTAAGTAACTTTTTTTGTGACTTTGTCAAGGCATTAGGTCAAGTTTACTATGGAAAATATAAATTCTATTTGTTTGTGACTTGATTTTTGTGTGTAGGCCTGGAAATCCTGGTGTGATATAAATATGACGCTGGGCGTTTCAGGGAATATTTGACCATCTTAGCCATTATCTCATAATATATGAATTTTATTTCAGGTTTCATTCTAAATCAACAAAAATGAGAAGGGTATTCAAAACCATGGTGGAAGCCTGGGAGTATGCGCTTTCAGCGGAATGTGAAGCAGAAATGTTAGCTCTACCACCTGAAGTCGATGAATTGACCGATGAGGAAGAATTTGATGATGGAGATCTTGGCATACCTATGGTCACTGACATACCAGGAAATATAGAGGTAGATATCAACAGTGATGAAGAAGACCCAGATGAAAAAAGTGACACAATAGAAAAAGACAATGATGATGAAGACAGCTTGCCATTAGCATCATTGGTAACCAAAAGTCAAGCTTCAACTTCAGCTAGAAGCCGGCCGTCATCTCCTTTCACAAATAGCCCTTCCACTTCAGCAGATTGCCACCTGCCTGCAAAGAAAAGAAGACTTGCCAAACCAACTATCACAGCAGACTGGAAAATAATTTCTCCAGAGTATAGATTTGATCCAATACAAGACATTCCAAGTCAAAAGCTCCATGAACTGAAACTATTTTTACAAGAAGCAACTCCTGTTGGTATTTTTGAACAATTTTTCGATTAAAATGTTTATAATATGATCGTGGAAGAAACCCTGAGGTATGCCAGTCAAAAAAATAAGCACTCATTTAGTATATCTATAGATGAGATCAAAATTTTTCTGGGATTTCTAATATTTTCTGGTTATCACACTTTACCAAGTGAAAGGGACTACTGGTCCGAGAGTGAGGATTTAGGAATACCTTTGGTTCGTAATGCTATGAGTCGCAATGCATATTTAGAAATTAAATCCCTAATTCACTTTCAAGACAATACCAAAGCCGATGAAAATAAGCACGATAAATCTTTCTAAATTAGACCTCTTATTCAAATGGTAAACTCAAATTTTTCTAAATGGGGAGTGTTTCAGTCAAATCTATCCATTGATGAAATGATTGTTCGATACTATGGACACCACCCACTGAAGCAGTTTATAAGGGCAAAACCTATCAGATTTGGCTATAAATTAGGGGCTATGTGTGGAAACGATGGCTACTGTTTCAATTTCTCCCTATACTGCGGCAAAGACCAAGCAGAAATATCGATGGACTCGCTTGGAACCAAAGTAGTTACCAAAATGTTGTCTGTGGTTGAAGACCCTAAAAGTTATTACATTTATTTTGATAACTTTTTCACTAGCTATACATTATTGTGTAGACTAAAAGACCTAGGTTTTCGAGCGACGGGGACCATTAGGGAAAATAGGACGCAAAAATGTCCACTAAAGTCGACTAAAGAACTTGAAAAAAACGGCCGTGGTTCATATGATTATCAGTTCGATCAAAAAAATAAAATCTTTGCCGTAAAGTGGAATGATAATAAGTGTGTAACACTTGCCACAAATTTCGATGCACTTGAACCAATAGCGTTTGCTCCTCGGTGGAGCAAAGAAAAAAAAGAGCGAGTTGCTCTTCCCCAGCCAAGACTAATTTACAATTATAACCATTATATGGGCGGTGTAGACCAGCACGATTGGCTGTTGGAAAAACACAATATTTCAGTGAGGGGAAAAAATGGTATTGGTCCCTAGTGACACGCATTATTGATATGGTCGTGGTGAATGCTTTTCTTTTATATCGAGAAATTCATGGCAAGAAATCAATTTCCATAAAGGAATTTAGGAGATCAATTGCAGTTGAATACCTAAAAATTGGGCATGGTAAACGTGTTATAAAAGGTAGACCCCTAAGTTTCCCTTCAACTTCCAGGTCAAAGGTTTCTGATGGTGTCAGGTATGATGAAAGAGGACATTTTCTGGAAAAACGTGAAAAACAACGGCGCTGTCAGTATGCAAACTGCTCGGGTAAGCCGACTACTTTCTGCAGCAAGTGCAACGTTACTTTATGCACTCAATGTTTCCCTAAATACCACGTCAAGCCATGAGTAATTTATTTTATACATCTTGTTTATTCCTTATTTGATCATTTATACTATGCTGCCTTATTTTTTCTCTGTAGAATCGACCTATGTTGTTGTAGTTTTTGAAAAATAAATATTTTAATCATCTTTCAAATTTTACTTTCATTCCGCAAAACTATTCATATCCTCCCAGTGTCCTATTTATAGGACAGCTTTTTTGAAAAAAACTAAATCTTTTTGATCATTTTGATCACTCTTACTGACTTGAGGTGCAATATAGCAGCAACATATTAAAATTTTATAGAATTTTAACGAAAAAAAAAGAATTTGGGCGTTAATGGGTTAAGGTAAAAGGCAGCTTCATCCGAGAAAAAACGTAGTTACAAAACTATTTATTTTGTTGAATAATCTGAATTATTTGTTCATAAAATTCGATTCTTATATCAATATCCTCTGCAAAAATTCTTGGAGGTTATGAATCTTTTAGGGAAAATACTTTTACCGTTGCAAAATCCGCTGTACATAATGTCTGGAGGGCTCGTTCGTTCTGGCATGTAAAATGCAGAAATTATAGGAGTTTCTTGTACAGCAAGCAATACATCCAGCGTCATTTCGTCCAAAGTAGCAGTTACGGGGTGACCATACGTGGGGAAATTTTTGCACTCCCTGTTTCAGTAAATTTGTGGTGAAGTCTGTTTACTGTGGTCCTGTTAAGGAACGGGCGGTCAACGTGAACTTTACAGAATACAACAAACGTCATCATAGGTCCTTTTATAATCACCATAACCGCTCATCATTAATACTCACATACATTCTTGTTCACTCAGGAGAGCCATATCACACAAAAGTAAATTAAGTAAATTAACAAAAACACTGATGTTTTAATTCACAAGCCAAAACGCTTGCCACTGTGGAAGATCCGGCAAATAATTTTGACAAAACTTATTTTCTGGGTGAAATTATTAAAGTGTATTTTAGCATTTTTTGACAGAGATGAAGTTACTTGTATAGTCTTTATTTTACTTCAGTTAGTTTCACGAAAAGCTGGTTGTTTTCGTTCTTGCCAAAGGTAACTTAAAAATAAGTGATATCATCAAAAAGTATGCTTTACAAAAATGAGCCTCATGACCCATGTTACTATTTAAGAAATTAAAAGATATATATATATATATATATATATATATATATATATATATATATATATATATATATATATATATATATATATATATATATATATATATATATATATATATATATATATATATATATATAGATATATAAATGATGGTGGTGATAACAACCCTTATATTTTAAATAGGGAACATGGGTCGAGTGTTACATCATTTGAAAGCTCTTTTTTTATTGAATTCAGCACACTAATTTTTTTGGAAGTTTTATCAACTCGTTAAAAAAATATTTTTTTTCTTTAACGTCGGCCTATTTCTGCGACTATGGCCAATCACCGACGCCAGGGAGCAGTTTCACCTCACTATCCTGGAAATTTTGCCGAACCCCTGTCTTTCTGTAAGGAGGGTAGGGATCTTTAACGTGCCCAACATCGCATGGACACGGGACCGACGGCTTTACACCCCCTCCGAAGGGCGGAACGTGCAGACATTCAACTTACTCAAATATAATGCCCGAACCTCGGTTGATGTTAATGTTACAGTTTGTACTGAAAAAGTGAAAGGAGTAACCTGGGAAAGAACCCAGGACCCTTCGGTTCAGAGGCACACGTTCTTACCCCACAACCACCGAGGTTCTCGTTTAAAAATAATTCACAGTTGAAGATGCGAAAACGCATTTCACTCATTCCGATAAGAAATGTGCTGATAGTCAATGTTTTGTTGGTTTCTAAACAAAAAAATTGACTATCAGGACATTTCTTATCGGAATGAGAGAAATGCGGATTATTATTTCGGTTTATCGGTTGGTTTGATACTTGATAGTACTACCGAAAATTAATTTCACAATGGTGTATTCTGTAGAAGAAAGAGTTGAAATAATTACTCTTTTTTTTCAAAAACGATGACTGTGCCAACCGTACTGCAAATTTGTTTAATGAACGACATCCGAACAGACATGTTAACAGAAAATACATTTTGGAGTTAGTTGCAAAGTTTCGACAAAGTGGTTCAGTAGCAAACAAAAAAACGGGATCCTGAACGGGAATTTCCGGTTAGAAATGAGACTACTGAAATTGAAGTTTTAGGACAAATTGCTGCAGACCCAACGTTAAGCACGAGAAAATTGGCCACTGTTTCAAACATCAAAAGGAGACCTATTCAACGAATATTGAAGGATCATAAATTTCACCCGTATAAAATTCATCTTGTACAACAACCGAATGAAGATAATTTTGATCGGCGGCTGGAGTTTTATGAAGTTATGACTACACGAATAGCTGATAACGGGAACTTTCTGTTCAATATCTGCTTTTCAGACGACTGTACGTTTTTATTAAACTCTACAGTCAATCGTCATAATTGTCCTTATTGGGCAGATAATAATCCAAGAAATGTTCACAAAGTCCACACTCAAACTCCACAGAAATTGAATGTCTGGACTGGCATTTTTGGAGACCGTTTAATCCGACCAATTTTTCTTGATGGAAATTTGAGTGGCGAAACGTATTTGGAGTTACTAGAAGATATCGTTTACCCTCTACTAATTGACATTGTTGAAAATGATGATCGCTATCAAGAAAATCAATTAGTGTTTCAACAAGATGGAGCTCCTCCGCATTTTTCACACCGTGTTATGGAGTTTTTGAACAGAGAGTTTCCAGGACAATGGATTTGGCGTAGAGGTGTTATTTAGTGGCCCCCTAAATCACCGGATTTAACTCCTTTAGACTTCTTTCTATCGGGACATTTCAAGAGAAGAATTTACGCAACAGAACCGGAGACTGGAAGAATTACGTCGACGCATTGTTGAAGAATGCCGTCTAATAACTCCACAAATGCTCCAGAATGTCAGAGCTCGTTTTGAACAAAATTTGCACTTTTGTATGGAAGCTAGTGGTCAACAATTTGATCACTTACTAAACTGAATAAACATTTTTGAACGCTTGGTTGTGTTTTTTGGTTTTTTTAACGAAAAATTGACTTATTAGTGCATTTCTTATCACAATGAATGAAATACGTTCTTGCAACTCCAACTGTGAATAATTTTTAAACAAGTTGATAAAACTTCCAAAAAAATTAGTGTACTGAATTCAGAAAAAAAAAACTTTCAAAGGATGTAACACTCGACCCATGTTCCCTATTTAAAATATAATGATTGTTATCACCACCCTCAAGGGGTTGATGTGACAAAGTTGAGTTTTATGTCAAAACATGTCTCCCCCAATATTAAAATTGATGTGTTTCAGTGTTTCTTAAAAAAAATATTCTCTGGACGCAAATCTGTCTGTTTCGTTTTCAATGCGTCAGCCTATATATATATATATATATATATATATATATATATATATATATATATATATATATATATATATATATATATATATATATATATATATATATATATATATATATATATATATATATATATATATATATATTATTCGGTTTAGACGTTATGACGTTGTTGCGTTACAAATGCGCAACCCTGTGTAAAAAAAGTCTTAAAGTCTCATTATTGCTACCCGTTTATAAGTAAATTGTCTTAATTAAAATTTACTAAATAGGTAATATATCGATCATTGCTTAAGCACAAAACTAGCACTGAAGCAGATACAATTTATATACAAATACTAATTTGCTTTCATAATATTCTTTTAATATCTGTCCAGACTCTTCATTTAAAGTTCTAAACCGTCAGTTTCGTATATTTTCGCAAAACCAGCTAAATCGCATTTCCTTTGTACTGAACTTCCCTTGAGTATCGGTGAAGGCGTAGCGCTGCTGGATGTACGATATAGATGTTATGATGAAAAGATATTCCGTTACCTTTGATGCACATTTTAATGCATTTTATCGTTACATTCCCTGTGAAATTTTTATTGCAGTATCGTTGCAGTACGTTTTTCAGATCGTACCACAAACTAAAGTCATTATGAATTCATCTGCTTTGACAAACAACAGATTATTACTTTAGAGTGAAACGTAGGCGCTTGGCGTCCTAATAGTGGATGGTGTGACAATATTTGAGCCTTAGCAAATAAATCAGTTTCGGCGGCGTTATAAAATCTTTTAGATATTGGTGGAAGAAATAAAAGCCTGGACGCAGCAAGTGCGTTATGGTAGTGAATTTTTATAGAAATGATCTGGCACAAAATATTTTATTATAACTTTTGTTCTTGTTACATAGATAGGTATCTAAATTTTGTAGTTTACATTTTATATCGTAAATATACTCACCAAATTTGGTTATCATAGCTTTTTTATTTTTTGAGAAAATTTTTTTTTTCGAATGAAAACTCAAAATTTTTCCGGAAAACCTCGTCTTATTTTCCTGACTAACGAAGTTGTCCAAGCCATTTACAAAAGGAAGGTACATGCCAAATTTTACCAAAATGGGCCCATTATTTTTTGAGTTATCGGTGTGATACATATATGTGTGTATATATATATATATATATATATATATATATATATATATATATATATATATATATATATATATATATATATATATATAACATATACAAATTAAAACTGACCCCGGATATGGGTTTTAGGGGTCCTAGTTCGCGCTCATTTGCAAAAAAATTTTCAAAATTCAAACATCATGAATTCTTTCTACGAAAGTTCACTAAAAATTCTAGATGCAGCAAGTGGGCTATCGTAGCAAATTTTTATTAAATGCTCAAAATTTTAATAACTCAATTTCCTGTTAAACTAGGAACATAAGTTTTGAAATACAATAAGGTATTTATCAGGACAATATGCCGGCCAGATTTCTTCTAAATAGCTTTGTTATCGTTTATGATCAAAATTTATTTTTCAAAGACACATTTTTTTTTGAAAACTTGTCTGATTTGGCCGGCTAACGAAGTCTACCAAGCTAGTTGGCCGTATATATATATATATATATATATATATATATATATATATATATATATATATATATATATATATATATATATATATATATATATATATATATTGTAAAGTATTACACGTTTAACAACTTATATACTCATTATAACTCATTTAATTATGCCCTTGTTACATGATTGCATCTTTTCTCTCAGTCAATGATTACACTGTCTCGTTAGTCGATGAAATGTATTATGGTCATAGTCAATAAAAAGTTACCACTTCCCTACTCAATGAAGTTAAAATACCTATACGTGAATCCATGCCCATAGAAATACACATATTTTCTTCTGTCATCCGGAAATATTGTGGAAATTTTAGTTCGTAGTCGATTTGTTCGTCAGGTAAGAAAACTATAAAAAGTCATACTGCTTTCGGCTAGGTCTTTTGTTCGACAAAATATTAACAACTGCAAATGTCGAGAGCATTTATGGGCTAATAGAAAGATCAGCACGCTCATATGAGCTATCCCATCTTGACCAATGGGAATTCTGGACGCAGCAAGTGCGTTATGGTAGTGAATTTTCATAAAAATGTTTTTAATAGCAAATATGTTTTTTTTATTAAGAAAACAGGCATCAAATTTGGTTACCAGTATAACCTATGTAGTAGAAACAATGTGCCATGTTTCATCTAAATAACTTTATTGTTTGAAAACCTAGAAAAATTTCCGATAGTAAATATAAAGTGTTCCCGAAAAAACCTGTTTCTTGGTTAACCTTATAGGTTAATATAAATCTTGTATAATAACGGATATATTGAACTTTATTGATTTTTTACGCAAATTTAACAAAAATTATATACCATTAAACGATAAACTCTATAGCTAAGACTACTGCCAAGCATCAGAGAAAGGGTCTATTTGAAATAAATTTTCTGGAAACATTTTAGTAAAATGAAGCACAATGACGGTTGAAACTAATACTTCAGGGTTTGTAAAACATTCTTCTTGGGACATTTTCTTTCCATAGCCCGTATTAGATTCAAGTTCTTGACCTAAATGTTGCCAATTTTGACGTTTTAAATCGCGACTTTGACGTTTTGAGGAAAACCCCAATTTATTTTTCTTTAAATGTCTGTAACTTTTTTGTCTTTTGACCTACAGAGCTAAATTTTGGTATGTGATTTACCTCTAGCGATATAAACCCGCGTGTATCATATTTGTTTCACGTTCTTTGCCTAAACATTGCCAATTTTGGCGTTTAACTTTGCGAGTTTGGCGTTTTGAGGAAAACTCCAACATTTTTTTCTTTAACTGCCTGTAACTTTTTTATCTTTAAACCTAGAAGCCTAAATTTTGGTACATGATACCCTCTTTATAGTACAAACACGCTTTCCAAATTTGGCTGCCCTTACTTTGTTATTTTCGGAGATGTAAATTTTTTTCGAAAGAAAATACAACATTTTCTGGGAAAACCTCGGTCGATTTTGCTGGGTAATGAAGTTATCCAAGCCACTTACAAAAGGAAGGTATGCACTAAATTTAGTCACAATCGGCTAATTATTTTTCGAGTTATCGGTGTGGTACATATATGTATATATATACAGGCTGTTTCAAAAAACATGCACCATCGCTCGTGGGGATAATTCCTTACCAAAAAATAAGAAAAAAGTTACTGTGCACATGGGCCCGGAAACGCATAGTTTCCAATATACAGGGAGTTGAATTTTAATTATTTTTTTTAATTTTTTATAAAACATTTCAAAACCACTGGATTGATTTTAATGAAACTTGGAACTTGAAAGTGTATTATGAAAGTGCGTATTTTCAAGTGAGAATCTACTTACAACTGCGTCAGTGGCGTGCGTACGGGGTAACTGTAAAAATTCATTTGGGGAAAAAATATGTGCGCCACTGTCTTTTTCCAATTTTGATACATCAGTTATGAAGCTTATTACATAAGCCACAAAAGCTACCTCTTGGTATTTTTTCGTTCAGGGTATCCCTTAGGAGATATGATTAATTTTATAAAAAGGGGCAAAGTACCGATTAGTCGGCGTATTAATAATAATAATAATAATAATAATATATGTTTACTGCAACCATAAGAATATGAAAAACAAAACATACAGTGAACATTACAGCAATAAACGTGCAAATAACTAACCTACGTAAAACTTATTGGTGATAAACATTGAAATGAATATTACAAACATTGATAAAAAATGATAAATAAAAAATAAAAATAAAAAATGAAAAAAGTAATCGTAAAGACACGAAGATTTTTCCAAACTCTTGTTTTTTGTACATTACTCAATTGACTTTAATAACAAAGCTAAAGAAAATGTTGAAAGTGACCACCATTAGCGTCGTTACAATTATTTAACCTTCTGCGTAAAGATCTTCTTATTCTTCTGCAAATATTTTGATCTTCTCTAATGCTGTCAAATGCATATTCTATTCTTCCCAACAATTCTTCTCGTGTATTTACTGGTGTTTTATACACTATTTCTTTTAAATGACCCCGGAGATCGAGGTGGCCATGACACCGGACCTCCACGACCAATCCATCGGTGACCGTATGTGTTGGCTAAATATGTTCTTACAACTGCTGCAAAATGTGCGGGCGCACCATCATGCTGGAACCACATTGTACCATTTCTCATAAAAAGCGGTAGTAACAACGGCAAATCATTTTGTAAAAAGTTTAAATATGATTCATGGTCAAGACGATTCGGTAGAACAACAGGACCAATTATGTGATTTTCAATAATAGCAGCCCAAATATTGATTAAAAATTGACACTGCGAATTTGCAACTCTTAGAGAGTGTGGGTTTTCATCGGCCCATGTATGTAAATTGTGAAAATTTACGATACCTTTTCGCGTAAATGACGCCTCATCAGTAAATAGTACACGTTTAGAAAAATGTTGGTCGTGCCTAAGTTTGTTTAAGAACCACTGACAAAACATTACCCTTGGTTGAATGTCTCTAGGTAGAAGTTCCTGGACACATGTAAAATGATAGGGATATAAACTTTGATCCTTCAGAGTTCTGTGAACTGATGATGCCGAAATATTACCCAGTTCGGTGGCAATAATTCTCGTACTTGTATTAGGATCACGTTCAACTCTATTTAATATTGCCTCTTCAACTCGTACAGTTCGGCGGTATCTTCTGCGTCCAGAGACAGGTTTTAAAGGTTTTAAAGAACCAGTTTCTCTCAAATGTCTTACAATACGTGGGAAAATATTTGTGTCAGGAATTCTTCTTTGCGGATAAGTTTCCTGATAAACTCGCACAGCTTGTCTAGCATTTTGATTTGTTTGTCCATAAATTAACAACATATCAGTCAAATCCGCTGAAGTGTACTTAATGATAACCATCTTGAGAGGAGGAAATAATATTAATGAGCAGCTCAGTATCAACAAATAACTAAAAACGAAAATACTGCACCGTATCAAAATTTAAAGAATAGCACGAAAACTCTTTTGACGCCTACAAAGCACTTCAAAATTGTAGAATTTAGAGAACTGTCAAAAATTATAGTTTAATGGCACTTTACGATTACTGTTTTCATTACTCCAACGAATCGGTACTTTGCCCCTTTTTATAAAATTAATCATATCTCCTAAGGGATACCCTGAACGAAAAAATACCAGGAGGCAGCTTTTGTGGCTTATGTAATAAGCTTCATAACTGATGTATCAAAATTGGAAAAAGACAGTGGCGCACATATTTTTCCCCAAATGAATTTTTACAGTTACCCCGTACGCACGCCACTGACGCAGTTGTAAGTAGATTTTCACTTGAAAATATGGACTTTCATAATACACTTTCAAGTTCCAAATTTCATTAAAATCAATCCAGTGGTTTTGAAATTATTTATAAAAAATTAAAAAAAAATTAAAATTCAACTCCCTGTATATTGGAAACTATGCGTTTCGGGGCCCATGTGCACAGTAACTTTTTTTCTTATTTTTTAGTAAGGAATTATCCCCACGAGCGATGGTGCATGTTTTTTGAAATAGCCTGTATATATATATATATATATATATATATATATATATATATATATATATATATATATATATATATATATATATATATATATACATATAAAAATCGAAACTGACCCCGGACATGTGTTCTAGGGGGCCTAATTAGCGCCCATTTGAAGAATTTTGTTCAAATTTCAAAACATTTGCTATTAAAAACATTTTTATGAAAATTCACTTACATAAGGCACTTGCTGCGTCCAGACTTTTGATTATCTTATTGCTGTAATACCTTCATCTAAATACTAGGAAAATGAAACAAAGAAAAAATCCCGACCTAGATTATCCGTTTTCCAGTCATTAATAACAAGCCTTATCACGTTTTCATAATAGCAATAGCAAAAAACTCCCGATGACATTCGCTATGTTTAATTACACGATCTTAATTACCTGTTTCCATGATATACTTCCATGTTGAATATTTCTTTGTTATACTTAATAAAACCGAACTGAACTAAAACCAAAAATAAAATAACAAATTATGGAAGATTTACGACCGGGAAAACGGCAGGAATTTTTCCATAAAATTACAATTGTGTATTAATGATTTCGAGTTTAAATTTCCCCCTTGTTAATTTATATTTGTGCCTGACATTTACCGATACCAACTTAACGAATTAAAACTATAAACGCGAACGTATAATTCACAGCTTGTCTTATAAATTATTAGAACGTTTTTAGATTTTACTACTAAAACTCATTAATGTTACAATTTGAATGCCTACTTTTGGGTAGCTAATCACGAAAACATAAATAGAACAATATTAACGCAGAAGTAGATACAAACAGAATAACGATCACCTTCAATATGCCGTGGGATATTTGTATCTAGATAGGGTGTCTCATTAACAACTGCATGTACTATAACTGTAGCTAACAGGTGTCAAAATAAAATAGTTGAGCAAGTCATTCTTTATCAATTTTAGTGAATTTTCTTAAAAAAAATTCACTAGTGATGAGATCCCGACTTGAATTTGAAAAAATTTCTTCAAATGAGCGCTAATTAGCCCCCCCAGAACACATATCCGGGGTCAGTTTCAATTTTTATACATTTGATCAACATTCGCTACCATAACGCACTTGCTGCGTCCAGAATTTCTTTTCCTACAAACATGCATTATATTTCGATGGAAAATGCAAAAATGCAATAACATAAGGCGTGTTTGATTAAAAGAAAAAGAAAATTTGTATCACCAACGACTTATGGGCCACCTGTGATTGTAGAAATATTATTTTAAGATGTAGGTCAAGACACCCTATAATTAATATATACAATTTTTTTTCATATCTTATATAATAACGGATATATTGAGCTTTATTGATTTTTTACGAAAATTCGACAAAAATTATATACCATTAAACGATAAACTCTATAGCTAAGGCTACTGCTAAGCTTCAGAGAAAGGGTCTATTTGAAATGAATTTTCTGCAAATATTTTAGTAAAATGAAGGACAATGACGGTTGAAACTAAGACATTAGGGTTTGTAAAACATCGTTCTTGAGACATTTTATTTCTATAGCCCGTATTAGATTCAAGTTACTTGCCTAAATGTTGCCAATTTTGACATTTTAAATCGTCACTTCGACGTTTTGAGGAAAACCCCAATTTATTTTTCTTTAAATGCCTATAACTTTTTTTGTCTTTTGAGCTACATAGCTAAATTTTTGTAGGTAACTTACTTATAAAGATGTGTACCAAATTTGGTTGCCCTTACTTTGTTAATTCCGGAGATATGATTTTTTTTCGAAAGAAAACACAAAATTTTCCGGGAAAACCTGGGCAGATTTTCCTGGCAAACGAACTTATCCAAGCCATTTGCAAAAGGAATTTTTTCACCAAATTTAATCAAAATCGGCCCATTATTTTTTGAGTTATCGGTGTGATACATATATATATATATATATATATATATATATATATATATATATATATATATATATATATATATATATATATATATATATATATATATATATATATATATATATGTATGTATGTATGTATGTATGTATGTATGTATCACACCGATAACTCAAAAAATAATAGGCCGATTTTAATTAAATTTGGTGAATAAATTCCTTTTGCAAATGGCTTGGATAAGTTCGTTAGCCAAGAAAATCTGCCTAGGTTTTTCCGGAACATTATGTGTTTTCTTTCGAAAAAAAAAACTCCGGAATTAACAAAGTAAGGGCAACCAAATTTGGCACGCGGATTTTTATCCTTATAGGTAAGTTACCCACCAAAATTTAGCTATGTAGGTCAAAAGACAAAAAATCTATAGGCATTTAAAGAAAACAACTAAATTGGGATTTTCCTCAAAACGTCAAAGTGGTGATTTAAAATGTGAAAATTGGCAACATTTAGGCAAATAACTTGAATCTAATACGGGCTATGGAAATAAAATGTCCCAAGAAGGATGTTTTACAAATCCTGAAGTCTTAGTTTCAACCGTCATTGTCCTTCATTTTACTAAAATATTTCCGGAAAATTCATTTCAAATAGACCCTTTCTCTGATGCTTAGCAGTAGCCTTAGCTATAGAGTTTATCGTTTAATGTTATATAATTTTTGTCGAATTTTCGTAAAAAATCAATAAAGCTCAATATATCCGTTATTATACAAGATATGAAAAAAATTTCTATATATTAATTATAGGGTATCTTGAGCTACATCTTAAAATAATATTTCTACAATCACAGGCTGGCCCATAAGTCGTTGGTGATACAAATTCCTTTTTTTTTTTAATGAAACACGCCTTATGTTATTGCATTTTCGCATTTTCCATCTAAATGTAATGCATGTTTGTAAAAAAAGAAATTCTGGACGCAGCAAGTGCGTTATGGTAGCGAATTTGGATCAAATGCTTTATATTTGAACAGCTCAATTTGCTATTAACCTATAGGGTTGACCAAGAAACGGGTTTTTTCGGGAACACTTTAAGTTTACTTTTGGAAATTTTTGTACATTTTCACACAATAATGTTATTTTGATAAAACATGGAACATTGTTTTTACTATACAGGTTACACTGGTAACCAATTTTTGATGCCTGCTTTCTTAAAAAAACAAATATATTTGTTATTAAAAACATTTTTATGAAAATTCACTACCATAACGCACTTGCTGCGTCCAGAATTTTTTTTCATTGAACTAATTAAAATATTAGGTTTGACACGTTGCGTCTAAATAGAAAGTGTCAAAACTGCTATTTTGAGTGAATTTTTGTAAAGTGCATTTCTTTTGCAAATGACTTGGATCAGTTTGTTAGCCAGAAAAAGTCTAGACGCAGCAAGTATGTTATGGTAGTGAATTTTCATAAGAATTGTACACTGTTAGTAAGATATATAATTAAAACTAATTCTTTAAATTTAAATGGACCTTGGAGATCGGTTTTAGAATCCCAGTTAGCGATTATTAGAAAAAATGTATATTTTATATGGAGCTACTAAATTAAAATTTGGTCTTAGATATAATATGTAAGTACTGCAAGTGCCTTTAAACAAAATTGTGTTACAAATGTCATTAAAGTTACAAACGTTTTTCAGAAAAAATAAATGATTTACAAAGGGAATGTACCTATCGAATTATAAAAATATGTAAGTACTGCAAGTGTGTTAAAAAAATTGTGTTCTTTATAATAATAATGAAATAATGTTTAGGAATTTGAATTTATTGTTTGAGCAAACATCTTTCCTCTTTGTATCTTTTATCGTTTTTTAAAACGGGTGCATTCCGTTTTTCCAAAGCAGCACTAACTTGAAGGTAAGAAGATTATCACTATACAATATACAGTTTCAACTTTAAGTTTATAACATAACCTATAAGCAAATGACAAAAACAAATACCTTGGTTAGTTATTAGTCTATATATTATATACACGAAAGTTATTTAAGTAATATTTTACTTACCATTTATAACATATAATTATTTTAGCGTCCCACATTATCTATTTAAATAATAATAAAAATGTAAAACAAGATTTGTTTTAATAAGAATACAAATAAATAAGACATCCATGTTGATGTTGATTTTTAACGTTGACGTTAGGTCTCGAGTATCTCGACGCAGCTCGCAGCTATGCTGTCATCGCATGCAACGATGTCATATTGTACAAATTAGATTGTAATTCTTTTTTGAAAATAAGACGAGGAATTGGTCACTCAACATTTATGAATATTAAACGACATTTAATGGATGGATTAATTTATTGTGAACTTTTATTTGTCATCAATAAGTAGTACAAATATGTGTACTGTACCACCATAATATGTTTTGCATTTTAAGATTCAAATGAAATTTTATTATATCTGTCAACTCGGCTCATTTATATTTAATTGTCAGGTGACTTGGTCGATTTTGAATTATCTACTTAGAATAGCACATTAACAGTCTAACCATGCTTGAAAACATCCACCGTGTGAAATGCCTTATGTAATTCGAAGTGATATCTTAGATTGTTTATTACTGTAACATCTTTATTTTCGAATAACTCCTTTTTTCGTGAGCCATTTAATTTGAATTTTGGTTAACAGGTATATTATCACGTCTCCTATATAGTTGCAAATTTTCATTCGAATCACTCCAATATTTTATAGAAATATTGTGTTTTCAAAATTTTCTCTGTAATCATATCTTACTGTCTGAACACAGTCTTTCCGAAGAAAGAAGTACGGACCAGGCGGAAAACATGTTGCTCATGGATTACGCCGGAAATACCAGCATCGTGTAAGACAAAAAGAACTTTATATACATTGATGATTAGGGGCAATGTCAGTAGAGAAAGCTACAATCAGTATCGTAGCTCTTTGAAAAGAGAAGTAGTTAAGGCCAAGAGACTGTCCCATGAAAGACGAATTGAGAACTCTGAGAATAAAATAAAAACAATGTTGCAACTTATAAATCATAGTACAGGGCGAAAACCTCCCAAAATAGAACATTACTACAACATTACGCAATGCTTAAATCAAGTCAATAGACTTTACATTGGAACAGGCTCAAGTTGTCCCAGGACAAGCTCTGGGAAAAATGTTGCAGTGAACCAAAGAAATCTATTTCTTTACCCCACAGATTCCTCAGAAGTCTATAATACCATCTTGAGTTTAAAAAATACAAAGTCGGTAGGTCATGACGAAATACCGGTAACTCTCTTGAAAAGAGCTGCATGTATAATAGCAGAACCTCTTGCGCATATTATATACTTAAGTATGTCGACAGGAGTAATTCCTGACCAACTGAAATTAGCTGAAATAATGGCCTTATATAAAAAAGGAGATAGCTCAGACCCTCTTAACTAAAGACAGATAGCCTTGCTTTCAAACGTATCAAAAATATTTGAGAATATCATAAACAAGAGACTCATGGCATTTTTTGAAACGAATAAACTGTTAACTGAGTCACAGAATGCATACCGGAAAGGAAAGACAACCTCCCGAGCAGTGTATCAACAAATTTGTGAAATCTTTGAAGCTTTTAGTGAGAGACATGAAGTTGTGGGAGCTTTCTTGGATCTTAGTAAAGCTTTTGATTCAGTTGATCACGACATGTTGCTTGAGAAGCTTGAAAAATATGGTGTGAGCGGTGTGACTTTATCATTGATAGCTTCCTACCTAAAAGGAAGAAGGCAGCGTGTCTCATGCTCTAGCAGCCTGAGTGGAAAGTTTGTCAGGTCAGATTATAAAACAGTAATAAAAGGAGTTCCACAAGGCTCCATAATAGGGCCCACAATTTTTATAATTTATACGAACGACCTGCCACAGTCATTAATAAGCAAGGTGGGATTATATGCTGATGATACATGTGTAATATTTCGGGACGTAAAGCAACACAGGCTACTTGATATGATATATGGTGAGTTTTGTGAATTAGAGTCCTGGTTCTCAAACAACAATCTGAAATTAAACATGGATAAAACCAACATGATAAGATTTAGTTCGGTGGCCATGTTTACTGATACACTGGAAATAAGGCTCAACAATACTGCAGTAAGTACCAAGTACAACTTAAAATTTTTGGGTTTGCATTTGGATGCGAGACTAGATTGGAAAGAGCATGCTTCTCAAGTAGTAAAAAAAATTTCTAAACTAACTTACATTCTGGGATCTGTAGCTTACTTGGTGACCAGGGAAGCAGCTCTAACAGCTTACTATGGGCTAGTGGAGTCTTGCATCCGATATGGTATAATTATATGGGGTGGTTCTGTGAAGGTGGGCAGTGTCTTCCGAGCGCAAAAAAATGTATAAGGAGAATTTTCGGTTTGCAACCAACTGAAAGCTGCAGAGGCTATTTTATATCGGGAAATGTTCTCACATACTACTCGCTGTATATCATTGAATGTGTCAAGTTTGTGAAGGAAAATGGTGATCTCTTTGTTCATTATGAGCAACGGCACACTCACCCCTTGCGCAAGAGAGATGACCTGATACAACCCCACACACGCCTGACTAGGTTGCAGAGAAATGCAAGATACAATATTATAAAAATATTTAATCAGCTCCCCGTTGAGGTAAGACAGTTGCCCAGGCCAAAGCTGAAAGCAAAGTTACACAAATACTTGTTACAAAAAGCCATCTACGATATGGATGAGTATTTCGATGCTACCGATCTGCAACATATTTTGGCTTAGGCTTCCTCTAAACAAGGTCTTCTTTTAATACATTTGGTGTTTGGTGAGGTTTTTATCTTTTTAGTTATTATAATTTTCTTTTATTATACATGCAATTTTAATATGTTTAATTATACACTTTTTGTATACTTAATGATTATGTTTTTATTTATACATAGTTGTTGTTTTTACATACAATTTTAATGTGTTTAAAGTGTTGTATTTGATATTTTACACTTTTTGTATGATTATTTATAGTTTATTTATACATTGTGTTTAGTATTTTGAATTGATACATGCGCTTTGATATGCAGAGTGGTCTTTATTAACTCGGTAACTTTGTTGGTCTGCACTACTCTTAGCAAGCATTGTCTGAGACATATTTTATCTGTGCACTCAGTTTAAATATTCTATTCATAAGTACAGTTTTGTTCTTTCCTTTTTCTATATGTAGGTGTATATATTTGTGAAAACTGGCTCTACGCCCAAGTATGCATTTTGTATCATATTTGAGTCAATAAAGATTATTATTATTATTATTATTATTATTATTATTATTATTATTATTATTATTATTATTATTATTATTATTATTATTATTATTATTATTATTATTATTATTATTATTATTATTATTATTATTATTATTATTATTATTATTATTATTATTATTATTATTATTATTATTAAGTGCATCATTATTTCCAGGTAATAAATGTTCTACAAGTTGTAGAATTGGTGAAAATTTGACACTTTCATGGCGTTTACAAAAGATCGGTCTTATTCTGTGGTTCAAAGTTATATAATCAATTACCAGCAAATCTAAACATTTTACACAAACCTAAATTCAAGACAGAAGTGTTTGAGCAAGTTGAACGTCTGCACGTTTCACCTTTCATCTGGAAGTTAAAGCCGTCGGTTCTGTGTACCATACGATGTTGGGCACGCCTTACCGATAAACAGGTGTTTGGAAAATTTCAGTGTAGTGAGGTGAAACTGCTTCCTGGCGTCGGTGATTGGACGTAGTCGCGGAAATAAACCGACGTTAAAAAACAGAGCCTAAATTGATGTTGTGTCTTACGACACCTGAAGTTAAGAAAGTCGCAATTCCAGCCACAGGGAGTGTCATCGTTTGTTCATTCAGTCACCATATAGAATATATTTTACTCAAACAACACCGAAATATAGTCTCCGGTTGTGAATATGTGCTTAACTTACTTAAGTCAAAATTCATTTATTAAAAAAAAGCTCAAATATAGATATTTTGTCAGACCACACTACACATCAGCTTAAAAAGTCAGATAGATATTCTAAATTCGGCAACGTCAAATGCAACCCGCATCCTTCCAGTTTTGAAAACTTAAATGTCTTTCTTCTCACGCATAATTTTCACAAAACCCACAATACCACATGTTATTTTGTTACATTTCTTCAAATGAGGTAGAACCCAGACAAATCGATCACCGTCATATAATACCTTATTTTTTGTTCTACCGAATATAATTTATGTGGAGGTCTGCTATTATTTTATAAGGTTTATAGTCAATTATCAATTCTGGGATCCCGTTTCAATAACCATCAAGTGACATAAAAATGTCAAAAGAACAAAGAGTCCGGGCTGGGCCATGGTTTCCATGCTATCTGGACATATTGTAGAATGTGTTTATAAATATTATCGGTCTCTACAGGAGATCTACCCTTATACGTCAAACTCTGAATGTTCGGTTATAAGACGGCTACTTTTATTTTTGTTGTTGTGTCTGAAATGATATCGAATCGAGGAAAAAAATTGGATGGCATATGCAGCATATCGAATGTTTGGAATTAGTTGGATGCTTGATCAAATTTTGTAATGCTAAAGACTTTTATAAAACTCGATACTCAACAAAACAGTCTGAAGGCAGCAAGTGCGTAGTGAATTTTCATAGAAATGATCTGGTACCAAATATTTTTTATAACCTTTCTGTCTTGTAACATCTAAATATAAATTCTGGTATATAGTTTCCTTTTAGTATCATAAACGTAACAAATTTAGTAACCATAGCTTTTTTATTTGTCGAGATAAAAATTTGTTTCGAAAGAAAACCCAAAATTTTCCCGGAAAACCTATTTAGATTCTCCTGGCTAACGAACTTATCCACGCCACTTAGAAAAGGAAGGTACATGCTACATTTTATCAGAGTCGGCCCATTAGTTTTTGAGTTATCGGTGTGATACACACATACATATACACACACAAATATGTATATATAGGGTGGCGCATTGAAAACGAAACAGACCGATTTGCGTCCAAAGAAATTTTTTTTTAAAAATCGCTGAAACATGTCAATTTTATTATTGAGGGGGACATGTTTTGACATAAAACTCAACTCTGTCACATCAACCCCTTAAGGGTGGTGATAACAACCACACTCAAACTCCACAGAAATTGAATGTCTGGACTGGCATTTTTGGAGACCGTTTAATCCGACCAATTTTTCTTGATGGCAATTTGAGTGGAGAAACGTATTTGGAGTTACTAGAAGATATCGTTTACCCTCTACTAATTGACATTGTTGAAAATGATTATCGCTATTAAGAAAATCAATTAGTGTTTCAACAAGATGGAGCTCCTCCGCATTTTTCACATCGTGTTAGCGAGTTTTCGGACAGAGAGTTTCCAGAACAATGAATTGGGCGCAGAGGTGCTATTCAGTGGCCCCCTAGATCACCGGATTTAACTCCTCTGCACTTCTTTCTATGGGGCCATTTAAAGAGTAGAATTTTCGCCACAGAACCGGAGTATCTGGAAAAATTGCGACGACGCATTGTTGAAGAATGCCGCTAATAACTCCACAAATTCTCCAGAATGTCAGAGTTCGTTTTGAACAAAATTTGTACTTTTGTATGGAAGCTGGTGGTCAACAATTTAAACACCTACTTAACTGAATAAATATTTTTGAACGATTGGTTTTGTTTTTAGTTTATTTAACGAAAAATTGACTAATTGGTGCATTTCTTATCACAATGAATGAAATACGTTCTTGCAATTTCAATTGCGAATAATTTTTAAACGAGTTGATAAAACTTTCAAAAAATTTATGTTCTGAATTCAGAGAAGAAAGAGCTTTCAAATGATGTAACACTCGACCCATGTTTTTTTATTTTTTTAAATATAAGGGTTGTTATCACCACCCTTAAGGGATTGATGTGACGAAGTTGAGTTTTATGTCAAACAATGTCCCCCTTAATATTGATATTGACGTGTTTCAGCGTTTCTTAAAAAAATACTCTGGACGCAAATCGGTCTGTTTCGTTTTCAATACGCCATCCTATATATATATATATATATATATATATATATATATATATATATATATATATATATATATATATATATATATATATATATATATATATATATATATATATATATATATACGGTGGTCCAACAGAGCGTTTAAGTTCATTATCTCCTTTATTACAATAATATTTTTTTTAAATAACTAGAAAGGAAAATTTTAAAGGAAAAATTTAACATGTATAAATTAAAGACTATTCGATTTAGTGATATTAAAATAAAACTTAAAGCTGAAATTAGAATGTATCAAATCACGAAAAATAATAAAGAAAATGTCGCAAGAAAAGTGTTCTGCAAACCCTTAAGTTTCAGCTTCAACCGCCATTGTCCTTCATTTTACTAAAATATTTACAGAAAATTCATTTCAAATAGAGCCTTTTTCTGATGCTTTGGCTGTGGGTTTAGTTAAGTTGATGCTTTGGCTACAGGTTTAGTTAAGTTTAGGGTTTAACGGTCTATAAGTTTTAACTAGTTTTCGTAGACAAAAATTCGTTAGTGAGGAGACTGCGACTTTTGAATTTTAAAAAGGTTTTTTCAAATAAGCGCAAACCAGGCTCCTAAAATCCATATCCGAGTACAAGACACCATATAATTAGCGTATACAACTTTTTCTCGTATCTTGTATAATAACAATTATATTGAGTTTTACCGTAGAACTGCGTCACTCTGTATATATGTAAACAGATAAAACTGAAACTAAACTCGGATATGGATTCTATGGGACCTAGTTCGCGCTCAATTGAAGAAATCTTTTTAAAATTCAAAAGTCGCGGTCTCCTCATTAACGAGTTTGTTCTAAGGAGAAAAGCTAAAAATTTTAGACCGTACAGACTTGGAGACTACTTATCTGGCTTTACTGTTGGGTTTCGTTTCTGTAGGTTAGTTCTATTTTTATGTTAAATATCGACATACGTAGACCGTTAAACCATAAACTTAACTAAAACTGTCGCCACAGCATGAGAGAAGGGGTCTATTTGAAATGAAATTTCTAGAAATATTTAAGTAAAATAAAAGACAATTACGGTTAATCCTGAAATTTAAGAGTTTGTAGAACACTCTTCTTTACATAATCCGTATTTGTTTCAGGTTCTTTGTCTAAATGTTGCCAATTTTGACGTTTCAAATCTCGGCTTTAACATTTTGAAGAAAACCCCTTTTTTTAAATGCCCATAACTTTTTTGTCTTTAAACCTACAGACCTAAGTTTTGGTGCATTATTCACTCTTTACAATACAAATACGCACACCAGATTTGCTTGCCCATATTTTGTTAATTCCGGAGATATAATTTTTTTCCGAAAGAAAACACAACATTTTCCGTGAAAGCCTGGGCCGATATTCCTGGCTAATTATCAAAGCTACTTGCAAAAGAAAGATACTCAGAAAATTTAATAAGGAAAGGCCCATTATTTTTTGAGTTATCGGTGTGATATATATAAAATATATATATATATATATATATATATATATATATATATATATATATATATATATACATACATACACATATACAGGATGTCCAAAAAGTCGTAAATCAAACGTCACATGAACATAGGCTAGCTCAAGCCCTTTCAGAAAAACCCTATATGATATTATCAAAAAGTTTACGGTTTTCAAGGTATTGACAGTTTTATGAAAAAAATGAAAATTGTTAAATTTTGAGGTATTTTGCTTTGTAATATTCGGAGAAAAAAATTGTTTTCGAAAGAAAATTCAAAATTTGAATAACTCAATTTTCTATAAACTTAGAAAGTTGACATTGGGCACGTAGTAAGGTCTCTTCCAAGACAACATATCTAGTAAACTTTATTAAAACAGCTTTGTGATTTTCCGAGAAAAAAAAATTTTCGAAAGAAAACTCAAAATTTTCCCGGAAAACCCTATCCGATTTTCCTGGATAACGAACTCATCCAATCCATTAATACAAGAAAGGCACTTGCCAAATTTCATCGGAATCGGTCAATTATTTTTTGGATTATCAGATGGATATATATATATATATATATATATATATATATATATATATATATATATATATATATATATATATACATATAAAAATTGAAACTGACCCCGGATATGGGTTCTAGGGGTCCTGGTTCACGCTCATTTGAAAAAAAAAATTGCAACGTCTCACCATCGATACCTCTCTATTAGTGAATTTTTTTAATAAAAATTCACTAATAAACAGATTGGGACATTTACGAAAATTATTATATTCATAACAGATGCTCTATTTGGCGGCCATTCTGTCTTATACATAAACGATATCGTCTTAGGAACGATCCTCTTAGTCTTCTTAGACTGCTTCGTGAAATTTCTTGAGCTGTTGTTCTGATTTTTTGACGTCCACCTGCCGGGATATGTATGATTCAAGTATTGCCTTACTGCTAAGGCAGAGTGGGCTGTGCATCAATTATTTTGAAGACACATTGTTCTCCGAAGTTCTAATGGGGTGTCTTCCAGCAGTTCTGGCAAATTGTTTTGTAAAAACGCCAAATATCTTTGGCCATTTAACGTAGGGCGCAGTTCCACTGGTCCCAAAACTATTTCGTAAAAAATACCGGCCCAGAGATTTATCTTAAATTGATGCTGGAAGCGATCCTCTCTGAACTCATGTGGCTCTTCAATTTTCCAACTATGAAAGTTATGGAGGTTTATGTAACAAATCATTTGTACATGCTGACTCGCCACTCCAAACTTTATCGAAGAAATTGGGATCTTGTAGATTTTTCTTCACATAATTTCGCAAAATCACTTGCGGCTTGGGTATTCACGCAGTTCCATAATTTGGACCGTCTGAATATGGTACCCACACCGTTTTAAAATTCTATGAGTAGTAGACGTTGATACACCAGTTCGTCTCTGTATTTTCCACGTCGAGGTACCAGGTTCTTCAATAACAGCGCTGTTAGAATGCCTGGCATCGATCGTGTTGATCCAACTGGACAACCAGGAACTGCAGACGAGGATGTTGCTCTGGATGCTGTTATAGAAAGAATCTGGTACCTCGACGCGGAAAGTATGGCCAATCACCGGCGCCAGGGAGCAGTTTCACCTCACTATCCTGGAAATTTTCCCGAACCGCAGCCTTTCTGTAAGGATGGTGGGGATCTATAACGTGCCCGACATCGCATGGACACGGGACCGACGGCTTTACGCTTCCTTCGAAGGGCGGAACGTGCAGACATCCAACTTGCTCAAATACAATGCCACAACCTTGGTTGATGTTAATTGTACAGTATGTACTAAAAAGGAAAAGAGGTACTCTGGGATCGAACCCAGTACCCTGCGGTTCAGAGGCGCACGTTCTTACCACTGAACCACTGAGGCTCTGCTTAGGAACGACATACAGCCCTTACACGGGAAGAAGGTAGTGCGATAACATACAATATCAGGTCACCTCCAGTTTTATTGACAGAAATTTGAAGTCAAATGGTTAGATACGAAACGTACTGCCGCCTGTTGCACTGTCATACCTGCGAGGGTTAATTCAACCCCTTTTACAACAAGAGAACGCTCGTCCTCATGCAGCAAGGGTTACTACAAGGTTCTTGCAGGAAAATGACGACACCCTGCTTCAATGACCTGCCAGCTTTTCAGACTTGTCCCCAATTGAGAATGTAGGATATGATTGGCAATCGACTGGGTAATTTACCCCAACCTCCAAGTAATCTAGTAGACCATCGTAACCAAATTCAAGAAGCCTGGGATGACATTCCTCAGAATACCATAAATCAGTTAATTTCAAGCATGCCTTAAGGAGTTATCGAATGCATAAGAAACCGCGGCAAATCAAACATCAATTATTAAATACCTTTGTTATTATTTAGTGTTCAAGTTTGAAAATGTTCTTCAAGTCTGAATAAAGACACATTATATATAAATTTTATTAAAATCAATTGGGGGTTCGGATTTTTGCCACAATAATTGTTGTTGTTGTTGTTCATACATGATGGCTGCACCTTTTTGCCATTAGCACATTTTTCAATTTGGTTATCCATAAAGCATTTCCAGCTCAACAGTTTATCTATATTTAATATAAACACATATATACACATACACACACACATACATACATATACATATATATATAAATATATATATATATATATATATATATATATATATATATATATATACTTTTAAGGGCAATTACGACCAAAAAACGGGGGCTATATTTTAAAAAAAGTCACTCTGTACTAAAACTCGATATATTTCGCTCGGGGTCCCGAGCATCTTCGGGAGTACTAAAAATGAATAAAAATCAGCACAACATATAGATTATGCATTAAAAAACACTTACAGCACTGTAACTAATTACAAAAGCAAGGCCAAAGCATCAAAAACAGGGAAAATCTGCCACAAAGACATGCAAAAAACAACAATACAAAAAACATCTTTACATTATATGTAACCTCACGACCTGACGTATATAAGAAAGAGAACATATAGGTGAGACTTTACAGTCTGTTGGTAGGAGGATCAGCCAGCATAGGAGCGACTCCAGACTTAGACCTGATAGATGTGCATTGGCACATCATGTGTCTACCTTGGGTCATAACATGGATTTTGAAAATGTAAAAATATTAGATAGAGAGAAAAATTTTAAAAAACCTTCTCTTCTTGAAATGTGTCATATTCTTGAAAATGACACTATGAACTCAAAAGCAGATATTCAAAATTTAAGTAACATATATAGCTATGTAATACTTTTTGATAAGACTGATGGCGCCTGTGTTGGCGGGTTCTATAACTTAGAATAAGAAAACATTATATATTTCATCAATAGAGTAACAATAGTCTATGATCAGTTTGATGGTCTCTTGGTTTTTGCAGCTGTGATTTATATCTATGGTCGACATTCTAACGTGAAAAAATGGGGTTAGATGTCCATTTTGCTACACGCGAATTTTTCAAAGCTTTTTTAGTTTTTTAACATTAATGACACTTTTTTATACTTCTTCATGACTAGCTTTGAATGTTTTGAAAGTGGAAATGTTCGCGTGAAGTTACATGTAATGTAAAGATGTTTATTGCATTGTTGTTTTTTGCATGTCTTTGTGGCAGATTTTCCCTGCTTTTGATGCTTTGGCCTTGCTTTTGTAATTAGTTACACTGCTGTAAGTGTTTTTTAATGCATAATCTAGATGTTGTGCTGATTTTCATTCATTTTTAGTACTCCTGAAGATGCTCGGGACCCCGAGCGAAATATATCGAGTTTTAGTACAGAGTGACTTTCTTTAAAATATAGTATTGTTCATTTATTATATGCATTTATTAAATATATTTTTTATTACTTATATCTACAGGAAATGCACAAGGGACACAAATCTTCATGCCAGGGAGTCTGTCACGGCAACTTTAAAGACGAACAGGAAGACTTCTATAAGATAAGGTGCACATAAGGGATAGAACAAATGGATTGCTTACCTAATTTAGTTATGGATATGTTTTATATTAGTTTAATATGGCTATACACATCCCTACCTACATTTACTTACAGACGTAAACCCAGCCTGTGCATGTGGTCAATTAGGATTTTATATATTTCTATATTTTTCATTTCCAATAACTGAGTAATGCAAAATGGTTTCTGTATGAAATTTAGGTTAATAATAATTTGAAAAATTGTTTCAATTATGTTTTGTTTATTACTACATTCTAGTAAGACATGCTGTGCTTTTAATTTTGGCGAGTGTAATTACAGTGCTCATCACAGGTCCCAATCGTCACTTACCGGATAAGAATGACAATTTTCTGTGGGTATTATTCTTGAAATAGTTCTCATGGTATAGACTCATATATCGTAGGTATTAGTGATAATAAGAATATATAAAATGTATAACAGACAATGATCTGTTTCCGGCGGATACAATAACCCATACACTGTTATTATAACGAACTCTTCTGCCTATATAGACGTATAGGTATGTTCACTCTCTATTGACAATATAACTTGTACATGGTAATTCACATACGTTTGCGTTTAACGACATTTTAATTTGATATCTCTTTATGTGTGTGTATGTGTGTATCTGTTAACTCATCGCTCGTTGTATTCATCTGTGGAAGTACTGATTTTATTGTTGCCATGTGAATAAAAAATCAGTGCCGAATCTATTTTTCAAAGGACTTTTGGCCTAATGAACTGAATTTGCCTAGAAAAAACTCAGTAATGAGATCGCGACTTTTGAATTTTGAAAAAAATTATCTAAATGAGCGCGAACTAGGCCCCCTAGATATACAGAGTGGCCCACCACGGAGATTGTGTAGGTTGAAACGGACCACAACCTAAAATTATTTTCAAATATACAGGTGATCCAAAAAAGTGTGACACCTCAAAGTTTTCTTTTTCTTATGGAACACCCGGTATTTTACAACGTTTTTGAATACTATGGGGAAAATAAGATTCACTTACTCCAAGGATCCCTATACCTAGCTATTATGGTTTCCCAGATATCTTGATTTTTCGACGAATGTGAGGTTTTCGAAAACAAATCTTATCTCCAATGTCAGATATTATCGTAAAAAACTCACTTTGATGGTGAATTTGGTACTTCATCAACTACTGTAGTCAATATTTCGCAGTACTCTACAGGCCGTTCAAAAATTCAAGTTTTATTATCGGTACATTCAAAGCAGATTATTTCATTTATTTCAAATGGAATACCCTATATTTTTTGCTGCATTGCATAGAGAAAATAATTCCCTTTTATATGATACTAGGGTTCCCTATACCCAAGTGCAGCAGTTCTGGCGCTATTCACACTTTTATTATTGTTTTTGCATAAATAAGAATTTTTTATTTTTTAACAACAAATTTAACTGGATTTGTTTGAAATTCAATCTGGAAATTAATCCAAGGCAAACAAATGATAAAAACTAGAACAGAAAAACCAAGAGTAATTATAATAAACATAGTTTTACATATGTTCAAACTCACGTCCATCCTGTTCAATGTATAATTGTAGCTTTTGTTCAAAGGACCGCTTGACACTGAGCAACATTTGCGGCGATATTTTATTAAAAGCATTCCGTATGCGTTGTTTCATGTCATCTTGTGTGGTCGGATGCATTTCATATACGATATTCTTAACATGTCCCCACAAGAAGAAATCAAGTTATGTCAGGTCTGGCGATCTGATTGGCCAGTTTTGAGGACCTCCTCGTCCTAACCGTTTAGAGGGAAAATGTCTGCTAAGTTCTTGCCGAACTCTGAATTGAAAATGTGCCGGAGCACCATCCAGTTGTAGCCACATCCGCCTTGTAATAGACAGTGAGACGTCTTCCAAAAGTTCAGGCACACTTTGAGGAAGAAACCTATGTAACATATCTCCATTTAGGTGTCCATTGAAAAAGTAAAGACCTATTACTCTTGATCCTAATATTCGACCCCACACATTAATAGTCAACGATTCTGACGCTTAATACTGCGGCAAAAACGTGGATTTTCATCAGCGTAATAATAAAAAGTATGTCTGTTTATCAAACCATTACTATCGAAAGTCAATTCGTCTGTAAGCAGCACATAATCAAAAAAGTGTTCATCCTCACCCAACATCTCTAATGCCCACATACAGAAATCAAGTCGTCGACTTATGTCAGCATTTCAACGTTCTTGATTTAATTGGATATGGTAGGGATGAAATTTGTGTTTTCTAATTATTCTGCCAATAATCTGCCTGCTCAACGCCGTATCTTTGCGCTGGCTTATGTAGTCATTTTCTATAAGGGATCCAATGAGTGCAAACACATTTTCTTCATTTCCGGTAATTTGACTCTGTTTGTTGGTCTTTTCAGATGATACGCTTCCAGTTCTTCGAAAAACTCCTAACAATCTTTCGAAACTTCTTCTGGATGAATGATTTTGTGCTGGATATTTTTGTGCGTAAACTCGTGACGCCAGAAAACAATTTTCATGACATTCACCAATAGTTAGAATCATATAGATTCGTTCCTGTATAGGATACGTTTTCATTTCAAACATAATAATTTTAGAAATAATAAAATTACAGAAGAGAGTAGCGATATAATTGAAGAACTAGAAGTTGTGCAGTAGGTAATGTAATCACAAAGAAGAATTGACGAGAATTGACAAATGTCGCAAGCATATGTACAATCAAGTAATTATATACGTGTCATTAATTTCAATATGTGATGCAGAGAACTTGTTATCAAGAGAAAAATCTTATCTATACAAAAACGGTGACAGTTAGCCATAAGAAAGCCTCATGTAGTTTTTAAGGCAATCGAATTTCGCTTTAGATTAGCCTATAAAATACAGTCTGTTTCATTTGAAATTAACACAATAATCAACTTGGCATGTGTAATAATAAAAGTGTGAATAGCGCCAGAACCGCTGCGCTTGGGTACAGGGAAGCCTAGTATCATATTAAAGGGAATTGTTTTTTCTATGAAATGAAATGCAATAAAAAATATCGGGTGTTCTATTTGAAATAAATTAAATAATCTGCTTTGAATGTGCCTATCATAAAACTTGAATTTTGAATCCCCTGTAGAGTGGTGCTAAATATTGACTACAGTGGTTGATGAAGTACCAAATGCACCCTCAAAAGCTAAAAAATTTTTTTACGATATCATCTGACGTGGAAATAAGATTTTTTTCGAAAACCTCACATTCGTCGAAAAATCAAGATATCCGGGAAACCATAATAGCTAGGTATAGGGAGCCTTAGAGAAAGTGAACCTTATTTTTCCCATAGAATTCAGAAACGTTGTCAAATATCGTGTGATCTATAAGAAGAAACATAATTTTGAGGTATCACACTTTTTGTATCACCCTGTATATTTGAAAATAGTTTTAGGTTGTAACTCTTTTTAACCTACACAATCTACGTTTATAATAAATTCGAAATAACAAAAATATAGACGTGAGAAACCGCGGCGTATGTGGTGGGCCACAATGTATATATATATATATATATATATATATATATATATATATATATATATATATATATATATATATATATATATATGTATATATGCATATATATATATATATATATATATATATATATATATATATATATATATATATATATAACCAGTATGGATTTATAAAAGGAAGATCAACAACAGATGCAATGAAGAGAGTAACCAAAATTATAGGGGAATCCAAGAAAAAACCATGTGGAAATAGAAGATATACTAAGTCAATCACACTGGACATTAAAAATGCTTTAAACACGATACCCTAGAAAAGTATAATGGATGCATTGGATGAGTTTCGAGTCAGCAAATACTCAAGTAGGATGGTTGGAAGCTGCTTAGAAGACCGGATAATACTTGTGAGAGGCCAAGAAGTATAAGTAACCGCTGGAGGGCCGCAGGGTTCAATCCTGGGACTGTTGGTGTGAATAATATACTATGATGCTATACTAAAAACACCAACACCGGAAGGAGTAACACTAATTGGATACATTGATGACACGGCAATTGTAGTGACGGCAAGCACTGAAAACATTTTGAGGACCAATGCTAACATCATACTGCAAAGAGTACAGCAAACTATAGGGAAAACGCAGCTGCAATTGGAAAAGACCAAAACAGAAGCTCTGATAATATACGGAGAACGCAGCCTAAGGAGCATTACACTGGAAATTGACGGAACTACAATTTAAACAAGAAGTAGTGTGAAATACCTGGGAGTCTACTTTGGCAGAGACGGAGATATGTGACCGAGGTGTCAAAAAAAGCAAAAAAGATAATATCAGCTCTGGGCAAAGTCACTACTAACATAGGAGGTTCCGGCCGAACCAAAAGAAGATTACTAGCCTCTGTATCCCACTCTATAATGCTTAATGAGGTACAATTTTGGGAAAGTGCCATGAAATATGGAAAGTATAGAAACATATTAACCAGGCTACAGAGGAGGATGGCAGTACGGGCTTACAGTGGGTATCGCACTGTCTCGGCAGAAGCGATTCGGGTAATTAAGATAATAAAGGCAACCGAACTCCTCGTTGAAAGGAGGAAAAAGATATACGGACGAGAGGGGGCAGAAAAAGAACCGATAAAGAACGAAATAAACCAGAAATGTCAGAATAGATAAAGGAATGATACTCGGAAGGCAGAATGGACAAAAAGGCTGCTACAAGATGTTGGAGCGTGGGTGAGTCGTAAACATGGAAAAATAGATTATCACATGACCTAAGCGGACATAAATGCTATTCCAGTGATTTAAAGAGGTTTAAACTCAGGGAGACAAACGTATGCTGGTACTTCGGAGCAGTAAACACACTTTTCTGCGTGTCACAAATGGGCAGGGAAGAGAGATGAGATGATCTTAACGGTAGGAACACCATGCTAAAGACCAGAGAACAATGGGAAATAATACACAGGTACACAAAAGTGGTGTTAGAGCAGAAAGAAAGAGATGAAGACGAATTAAAAAGAGAGAAAATATCAATAGTGGAATAAGACGCCGGGCATACCACGGGACGCACTCGTCTGGTTCACGGATTGATCCGGCGGGGAGCGTGGGACGGGGGCAGGTGTTTACTCGGAAGGACCGAGGGTAAGTCATAGTATTTCCCTCGGAGCCCATGCAACGGTGTTTCAGGCCGAAATGTTCGCCATCCTGCACTGTGTGCGGGAGAACAAGAGGAGGGACTACACCAACAAGCGGATCATCATAGCCACACATCCCTTAAGGCACTAAATACCCCACGGGTAAATTCCTGGATGGTGAGTGAGTGCCGAGACGAGATGAGCGACCTGGCTGGGCACAATGAGGTGACCCTAATCTGGGTGCCGGGTCACTCGGGAGTCAAAGGCAATGAAGAAGCTGACAGTCTCGCGAAGAGAGGGTCAGCAGAACCATTTATGGGATCAGAACCGGATCTGGGCGTGACAAAGGGCACTGCTAGGGGAGCCATTAAGTCCTGGGTCAGAAACCAACACAAGGTGTACCGGGCAGACTGCCCAGGGCTCAGACATGGGAAGTCAATAATTGACGAACCCAGTTCAAAGAGAAATGTGGAGCTGCTAAATCTTAGCAGAGGACAGCTCAGAAACACAACAGGCCTCTTGACGGGATACATGGCCGTCAAGAAACACCTGCATAAAATGGGGCAGTTCGAAGGGGACCTTGCATGCAGACTCTGCGGCGAGGGGGAGGAATCATCCTAGCACATATTGTGCTAGTGTAAAGCTCTGGGCCGCAAAAGACAACTGATATACAGTCAGTCTAGACCGCAGACAGGGCAATATAAAACTTCACCCTACCAATCGCTGTGCAGACTAGTTCAAGGCGCAGTAATTTTGGAATGGGTGGAGTAAGACTAAGGGTATGCACAATCAACCAAAGGTTTCAGTGATATCGGGGCCGCAAGGCTGCGGACGAGCCCTGAGGGAAAAAATAGTGGAATAAAGGAAAATAAACATGACAGTTTGCAGTTATGCTGCGCAGCTCCAAACTAAAATGTGGAACAATAGAGGAGGGCGGATTTTAGTTGGTAGGCACTGCCATGAGAAAGTGAATCCAACGCAGACCGATGGATTATCGGCTGTCTTTGAAGATTCCCCCTGTAATAATATATATATATATATATATATATATATATATATATATATATATATATATATATATATATATATATATCTATATATATATATATATATATATATATATATATATATATATATATATATATATATATATATATATATATATATATATATATATATATATATGCATTACACCGATGACTTGAAAAAGAAACCCATTTTCACCAGATTTGGTGGGTGCCTTTCCTGTGCAAGTGGCAAGGTTCATTAGCCAAGAAAATCAGATCATTTTATCTGAGAAAAATGAGGTTTTCTGATGAAAAATGTGTATTTCTCCGGAGATAACAAAGCTATAGCAACCAAATTTGGTATGCAGGTTTATGTTATAAAAAAAACTAGCTACAAACTTTAGATCCGTAAAACTCACAAGACCAAAATATTTTTTGTGGGCAACAAAAACTGTAATATATATATATATATATATATATATATATATATATATATATATATATATATATATATATATATATATATATACTGGAATTTTAAACCCTCTAAGTATTTAAATAAATTTGGCTCTTTTCACTGAGTCGTAGGGGTTGCTTTACCATCTCGTACCTCATGGTAATCAAGACAGTCTCTCCATATTTAAAATTTTCGGTCGTGATACCATTTTCACCTGGACTTTTGTTTTTTTCCATTGTTCTTTTATTCTATTTATTGCTTTGCTGGATCTTGTATAATTTCTTACTCTTCAGGTAACTCTTATATTAGTTATTTTTCCGCGTCTCCAGCATTTAGTAGTTCCTCGTGGTGTTCGGTCCATTTTCTGTATATGTCCTTTTGGCTTCACAGCAAACTGCCCTCTTTATCTTTAAAGGACACTGGTTTAGTCTGGTAGCCTGTTCTTTCTTTGTTCATTACACTTTTTTTAGCCTTTCCCCTTTTTGCGTCTGAAGCATTTGTTCTTAACCCGGCGTCTGACATGTGAAAATCTTTAACATCTTCCGACATGTGGGGTACCACATACCCCACAATTATTCTTTTCTAATTTCCTTTAACTGCATTTTTGATATATATATATATATATATATATATATATATATATATATATATATATATATATATATATATATATATATATATATATATATATATATATATATATATATATATATATATTTATGACACTAAATACAGATATCACATTTCTTTATTAGCAACACAAAAACTTCTTTAGAAGAAGAAAATGAAAAAGAAAAGCTCACATCATCCTGTTTTAGGCAGTAAAAAAACGTCAAAATATGTCAAACCAAAAAAGTTATGCATTTGCAAAGTGACTACAATTTTCGCAGTACATAAACGCGTGTTCTAAACATAACATTTTTTCGCAAGCCTCACATACATATTTAGTTTTGCGATCACGATTACGAGGACAAAAATCATATCTGCGAGGTTTGTTAGGTCTTTGTTTCTTTGTAGGAGGTTGTTCGGGTTCTCCTCTGATTTTGAGCAAAGCCGTCCTTATTTCGCGAGGTATTCTAAAGTTGGTCATCCTTGCTTTTTGATAATCATTTATCAATTCAAACCCCAACATTGTGAGAAATTCTTTTCTTTTCAGAATTGATCCATTATTATTTTCACGACGAATTATCTGGAAATTGATACCGGCAGTGTTATAGAAAAAATAATGTTAGAGGCCATCGTCGGCTATTGCGAGATACATTATAGTTTGCAGACAATTCATCTACTGTATCTACTCCTCCTTTCGTTAGATTTGTAGAATGAAATTATTTCAGGTAGCTTATCTTCGGATTCATCTACGGAATCGTCATGATGAAAGGTTGACATCAGCAGAACCACCTTGCCCTTTCTTGGAACGTACGATACTATTGTAAAATTTTCTTGAAAACCAAAAACACTAGACTTTATTGGTCGATTTCGAACATTCAAAAATGTCGGGGGGATTTCCCTTTTATTTTTTCGAATTGTATCGACTCCAGTCAGATGATGATTTGTACGGAGCTTTTCAAATAGATCGTAACTTGTGTACCAATTGTCACACATAATATTTCTGTGACTACCATCATATGGACTGACGAGCCGTTCCACTATTGCAGTTGGAGTATTACTAAGATCAAAGGGCCTAGCACGTGGCTTACCCACATAGACCTCCATGTTTACTAAATAATGCGTTCGGGCATCTACCAAAGCTTGAACCTTAATGCCGTACTTAGCCGGTTTATTCGGTATGTACTGCCTCTAAAAGCTTCCAATTTCTCATCAATGGTTAAATATCTACCAGGCGAATAGGCATTTTTGCAATTATCAGTAAATTTTTCTGTTATGGCTCTAAAAGGTGCCAGCTTATCTATTTCGCGAATTAACAACACTTGTACTTAGGTTGCTTTTTTAAAAAATTTATTAAACTACTTAAACTATTTAACAACAAACTAGCATAGTTACTGCCTAAATTAATACTGAACAAATATTACACAAAACAGTGGCTTTATATAATAATCGGATAAGTGTTCGTTGCAGGTTCTCACGAGAACATGCAGATCTAGCTTCCTCTGATTTCGCACTGCTGGCACTATCTGCAACCGTCGGCATAATTCGTAGAATCTGCTTATGGGAACTGCTGCATGCAAATGTAACTTGATACCATCTACGTGACATATCGTGAGAAGCCATGTGTTAACTCCTCCCCCCATTAGAGGACGGAACCCTTGGGTTTCGGAATTCTTAAGGGATTTTCCGCTTCTGCTTTGCTTCTTTCATTCTGCTGGGCACATCTTCTTTTGACAAAAACTGTAATAAATATTGTTGCTAGAAGGATTAATATGATGTAGAGTAGGATCGTCCAAACACTTGTGTGGTACAACGGGAGTCTAATTTTGTTGGGAATTCTACTTTTTATAGACTGCAGCTGAGCCCTGATGTTGCTTACGTCGTGCAAAGGGACGTTTTCCAGTTCCATTGCTGGCAATTCTTCTATGTTCATTTTGCTTTCTGGATCTTCTTCCAACTTTGGTAAGGAGAACAATTGTTGTGTCTCAACTGAGCTCTGCACTGTACTGTATCGTTTACCACCAATCGACAACTGACATCTTGGTTTGAGTGTCACCATATACGTGCCTTGTATAATTTGTGTGTTTTCTTCTCCCGAGCATTTGATTGACATCTTGGTTTCCTTTGGAGCCACCACCATAAACTGTGTGTTGCCATATTTGGAAACGATAGTCTTGGTAATTTTTACAGTCTCTTGTTCGCAATTATTGATAGGCTTTTGGAAATTAATTAGCCTAACTTCACAGGGAGGATCTTCACTGACATCTGCTATTGTATCTTCTGTACAGACATAGATCTCGTTCGTAAGCTCCTGGCAGGGGTTGTTTCTGAAGGCGTATTGTTGCTCATTTAGGATAAGGTACTTGGATCGAGGTATTATCATTGAGAAGCTGTTGGGATTGGTTTGTATAGGTAGGGAGTACAGTTGGTAGTAAATATAGTCAGATTTGTCTATAAGTGGAATATCAATTTGGAATATAATTTTATATCCAGTTTGGATAGACTTGATTTTAAATAATTTTTCATACAAAGATAAGTCATTCTTGCTTACTAATCTAGATTGTGAAATGTATTTTTCTATTACAGGAAGCTCTTTAATAATGAATTTTGGTTTGATGATAGAAGTGTGAAAAGTATTTAATTTAGAGAACGTTATAGCATTTTCAGTTGTTAATATTATCGATTCTATGACATTAAATAGGTTAGCGATTTCAGTCAACAGTTCTAGAATATGTGCTCGCTGGAGAACAGGCATGATATTAGTAGCTAAATCTTTAGTAATGTTTTGAAGTGCCAACATTCTTTTGACAATTTCTTTTTGATTATGAGTTAAAGTATTTACTGTTTGGTTAAATTCGTTTATTGCATTTATCATAACAGATGTTTGTTCGTCAAATAGCTCATGCATTCTATTTTGATCATCAGCTAATAATTGAAGGGCTTTGTTGATTCTTTCGCCATCATCAGCATCTAGATTGCCAGTAATTGATTTAAAAACTGTACCCAAAGGGTTAAGTAAACCTCTCTTAAATCTATACTTATCAGGGAAAATTCTAAGGAAAGTTTCATCTATGTTATCTACAGTATAATTAAGGGCGATTATAAAATTATGGTATTCAGATCTAAAATTATCACTTAAAGTATTGGCTATAAGATAATATTTATATTTAAGTTTACTGTAGTCAGTAAATAAGGGTTCCATATTATATACATGTATAAGGCGCCATACGTCATTTTGGCAATAGCTTCTACCTAACTTGCGAGGTAAAAACCCAGGGTTGTTCTTTAAATCTTCTAGCTGTGGCTGCCCTCTGCATGCCCACCTGAAAGGCGAAGATTTCTTAAATGAGTTACACATTGCTCGTCATTCTTGTGATTTATGAGTAAAGCTTTATTATGTTCTAAGAGGGATATTATAGTGTATGGGCCTGTATAGGGGTTTTTGTGCTTCTTGTGAAATCCAGGGGGTATCTTTTTATATACTGTTTGGCCCTCTTTAAATGGCTGATTAACTTCGACGTTAGTTCTGAGGAGCATTTTTTCTTTCGATTTTTCTATCCGATCTAATACGATATCATAAACTATTTTCATAAAATGTTTGTGTTTTTGGTTATATTCTTGGGTGAGTGTAACTTCGGGATCAAAGTTGAAGATTTCTGGGATGTCTCCGAATATTAGCTCAAAAGGTGGTTTGAGAGTTTGAGAGTGAATGTTTGAATTGTAAGCTAGGATGCAGTAGGGTATTAAGTCAGGAGGTTTTAGATTTGGGTATTTTGTTAGTATATCTTTACTTTTAGTTAGGGATATCAATGATTCATATATTCCGTATGTTACCTGTAAGCTGATACTTACATCGATATTTTTTTTCTTTTCTTTTGTGTACGCATTCCTGTTTTTGGAAAAATATAAAATATTTTACCAACAATAATGATGTAATAATATGAGTCCGGTGGCAGTATTGTTTAAACTGGTACGAGTGTTTTCCTAATTGAATTTTAAAGAAGTTTAGACGTGACTTTGTCTAACGATTTTGATATGAACTTTTATAATATTTTACTATCATTGTTATTATTGTTATTATATTATATAGGGTTAACCCATTTCGTGTCCCGTCGTTATGTTTCACTAAGTCCTGTAAAATAATCGTTCTATGGCAGAACAATTTAAAGTCTGTCTTTTAAACCTGTAAGCAATACACAGTTGTCCATCCGTGGATTATCTTCACCAAAAAAAAAATTTAAATTACGTAATGTACTGTTTAATTACTGATTACAATTTTAACAAGGTAATAACCTTAAAATTTATTATACATATATATATATATATATATTTTTAAAAAAATATTAATCATGAGCTTAGTTATTTATATTAAAATTGGGTGTTTTTCCTTCAAGATCGTTCCTTGTGATTTTAGTCACTTGTTCTTGCTGCTAGGAACTTGAGGCGTAATGTCCGTAATGTGATATTATTAGAATAATTTGGTCCTGTTTCAAGAGTAGAATTGTTGAGTACGGTCCTGAATATAAATTCTTATCTAATGTTTATATATTTGTAGATTTTATTTACTTGTTACGATAAGTGTGTTTTTACGTCATATTAGTCAGTCTCTTAAGTCCTGTCTCGTTGTCATTTATCTGATTTTCGAGTTTTTAATTTATTTAGGTAATATAATTTGATTGTTTATTTAATTTGCTTAATATAAACAGATTGTATTCTTTTTTGTTGCAATATTCGCAAGTCCTAATATAATCTTTAATTTTCTTTCCCATATTTGAAAAAGAGAATTTGTCTTTCATCTCTGCATAGGTTTCATCTATGTTTCGATGTCGCTTCTTAGTCTCATGAGAACACATGATTTTGTGTTTAATTTCTGATGCTGTTTCTAATTCTTCCAAATTGGGTATTTTTGTTTCAGAACTATTAATCGTATTGGAATTTTTAATTTTTATGGGGTTTGTTTCCAAAATACTCATTTTATTTATTGCGAAATTTTGTTTATTATTAAAAGTAGATGTTGCTACTTTAGGTTTTGCTTTGCTGATTATATGTTTTGCTGTATTTAACCCAGTTTTTCCTGTATTATCGTACTGGGCTAAAGGTTCATTCTCATATTGTTCCTTTACTCTTTTCTTATAGCTACCTTGTGCATTATTTGAATGATTACTTGACTTATTAGTAAAATTTAACTGGTTTTTGCTTCTTTTTTGTACATCCTGTATATTATTTAAACTAATATGATCAGTCTCCTCATTACAATATACGTTTGTAGTGGGAACTTCACCTAAACGGCTATGTGGGCTTTTGTTTAATTGAATTATCTTATTATTACTGGCAAACCAAGAATGTACATACCTCATAATGCTATCATTGTCCTGTTGAACTATCTTCGTTGGTTTTGATGCATCAGCTAGGTCAACAGAATGCATTTGTCGACGGTCGCTTGCGTAATTGTTCAAGTTCAGGTTTAAATTATTTCTATAGTCATTCAATATCTCCTTATAAATACAACTACTATCACTGCCCTTCTTAGGAACATTACCTGTTTGAACATTTACACTATTAATATCTCCTATCGATTGTCCGTAGACGTGCCTGCTATAGGAAAATTTTGATCTTCACGATCGTAAATTTCGGAAGGTGTATCAATCTCATGGGTAAATAGTTCGTCAGAATTAAACCTTGTTCCTGGAACTGTGGACCTGTGCTGATTAGCAGGGAAGTTATTTCTTCTTGACTGTGTTGAAAAATTATTGGAATGTCTTGTAAACCTTGTGTTGCCACTCGAAGTATCCATGGGTTCAGGATATCTGTTTTGGAAATGTTCTCGTGGGTTTTCTGGTTTAAAAGAGGGCGGTCTAGAAAATTGTGAATTCTGATTATTCTGGCTTTGATATTGGGAAGTATTCCTAAATTGTGAGGTTTGATTACTTTGGCTCTGATATTGGGGATTATTTCTAAATGGTTTCTGAAATTGCATAACTGGAAAGTTTTGGGGAGTAGAACGATTGTTAAAAGACCTGGTTTGTGGATTGGGGTTTTTATTATTTGGCGATGTATAATTGCCTGATTTAAGAAATGTCCTATCTCTATACTCGTAATTTTCTTCCAGAACTATAAACTTAAGAGCATCTTCAATAGATGCAGGTGCAGTGGATCTTACTACCATTCCTAGAGGGTTTCTAAGTCCCCCGAGGAACGCTTTTAATGTTTGTTGAGCATAAATTGCTCTTTTCACTTCTAATATTTGTTGATTGTCTTCATTACAAATTAAATTAGAGACCAGAAGTTGTTCAATATATCTACACCTATTACTAAATGTTAAAGCATCCTCATTATGTTTCTGCTTGAGTGTTAAAAGTTCGCTCAAAAGACTAGTGTCGTCTCGTTGGTCTGTGAAGTTTTGCACTATAGCTTGTCTTAGGTCTTGCCAATTATTAATAATTTTTGTGCTAATTATAAGTCTAGCTTGACTGGTTAATTTTGACTGTATAAAATTAACTAAAAAATGATTCAAATATAATCTTTCATCTTCAGCGTTATAAAATGTGTTCATAATGAGATCGCATGCCTTAAGAAAGTTACCAACATTTGCCGGTTCCCCATTGAACTCAGGTATCATCTTTAAATAGAATTCACTAAAGTTGTTTGCCATATTGTTAGCTTGGGCCATGTTTATGCTAAATTCTGTGGTATTAATTAAGTTACTATGAATTTGTTTTACAAGACTAATACTATTACGAGTAAAATTATTCTGAACTTCCTGTTCAACAATATTAATATCTAAATTATTTTCTTCAGGAATGACTTCTAAGTTATTTTTAAAATTAAACTGATTAAGTCTGCTTATTAATTCATCAATATCCGACATATATTCACATACATAAGACAAAGGAACAGAGAAAATATAGGAGAGCAACTTACAGTAATAGTAGGAACCAGATGACCATTTATTCTTCTTAAAAAACCAAGGAACCAATATTCTTTTGATGCCTTAGGTTGCTGGGAGATCCGTCACCGACTGCGCCAATTAACAACACTTGTACTTAGGTTGCTTTTTTAAAAAAAATTATTAAACTACTTAAACTATTTAACAACAAACTAGCATAGTTACTGCCTAAATTAATACTGAACAAATATTACACAAAACAGTGGCTTTATATAATAATCGGATAAGTGTTCGTTGCAGGTTCTCACGAGAACATGCAGATCTAGCTTCCTCTGATTTCGCACTGCTGGCACTATCTGCAACCGTCGGCATAATTCGTAGAATCTGCTTATGGGAACTGCTGCATGCAAATGTAACTTGATACCATCTACGTGACATATCGTGAGAAGCCATGTGTTAACTCGCGTCTTTGCGAGCGATTTTCTTTATTATCAAATCGCAAACATGTAAGCAAAAATTCTAACCGTCTTTGGGCCATAGTTACTCGAAATATTTCAAAACCGGTTCCGTCAGTTTTCCATAAATCATTCAGTAAACGGTGGTTGTTTCGAAAAATTCCTGCTAAATATAGCAGTTCGAATAAAGCTTTTAGTTCTATATTATTTGTAGGTTGATAATAAGAAGATTTCTCCCATTCACGTGTTTTTTCCTCAATTCGTTGATTTGTCCACCGCGTAATATCGTTTATCATTTCTTCATCGATGAAAATAAGAAAACATTCAAGAGGACTTTTTTTATCTCTAGCGGATCTTTTGACACCAGGCAATTGAGTTATCAGGTTCTCGCCTCGGGTTCTCACATTCCTGTTATAATATGTTTTTCTCCATTTAGTTCCATTTTTCCCTAAATAGTATTAGTGGTAACACCGGCAGCTTCCATAAGTTTACCTTGTCCATCTTCATTATTTGCTTCCTGCTCAACATCTGGATAGTCACTGTTTATGCTTACATTGTCTATCTCACTCTCATCGTCTGATTCAATTACTTCTTCATCTTCGCTTTGCACCTCCTTCCACAGATCCTGGAGGCGACGCATTTCCTTTTCGTAGTCTCCCATAGTTAACCTAATGATTTCAAGGGCTGGTGAATTATATCGACATTTAATAAGGAAACATACCTCAAAATTTGAAGCAAAGGCGCGTAAACTGCGATAGAAATTTATTTGAGAAATGTTCGAATTTTGTAACACAATCCGACACGTGGGGTTTGGCAAACCCTAGGTAAACTAAACCGTTCATTAACACAAACTCTAGCAAACTGTTGTGAAAATGGCTCCGCACGCTAAGAGGCTCGACAATTTCCGAAAGCTAACGAGAGGGATATGCATGTGAGCGCGGTATTTTTGAAATCGTCGGACATTTTAGTTATCTCTGGGTTTGTCACACCCCACATGTCGAACGCCGGGTTAACTTGCTTTTTTCACCTCGGCTCTACATTCTTTATTCATCCAATACTTTTTTCTTTACTTTTGTCTCTTTGCTAGGATATATATATATATATATATATATATATATATATATATATATATATATATATATATATATATATATATATATATATATATATATATATACGCACAAATTTTCTGATTCTTCGAATTTTTTCTACGAAGACTCGCTAAAAGTATTGCTTTTACAGCAATTTGAATTAAAGTGATTGATATATTTTACCTGGACAAAAAATAATTTAGTCCTTTAATTATAATATGCGTAGTTTTAGCATAACAAGAGTGCCATACTAACGTCACATGTCACAAAGCTTTAGAAAAATGTAAATCAACTTATGTTGAATTCAATTCGGATTACATATGGCGGTCACGGAATAAAGCTAATTCTGAACTTTTGCATTAAGAACTTTATAGAGCTCAATTTTGAAGGAAACTCATTTTGAATGCACAATCGCAATTTGACTAATTTTTACGTACAATTCAACGCCGAACGTTTGAGACGACAGAGCTGATGACGTAGACGTGAAGAGAGACAGAAAACATGAATATTCATCAGGAATTTTCCTACAAAACGATTCAATTGAAATTAAAATATTTCGATGGAACGAACTGAAAGCTGGTGCTTCTGTATTAGTTCCCTTTTGATCTCAGCTCTAACCGCATTCATCGGGAATTATTCGCCGATGTTTAAATATTTCTAACAACTACAGCAGACCGATGAAGTTATTCAGACAAGAGGAATGGTTGTTCCCTTGAGGAACATTGCTGCTTTGTGTTTTATAATGAACGGTATTGATTTTAGTTCAAAGTACTTCTGTTACATTCTTCAACATTTATACTGACAACGAACGTATCAAGTAGATGCTATTCTTGTTATTCCAGTAGTAGCTTAAGCCGCAAAGGTAAATGTAAAACGTCTAAGATCAACTTTCGTTCGCTTTTCTACACGTCAAAGTTAAGGAACTTGAATAACACTTTTTTTGAACGAGTTCTCTAACTTTCAAGAATTAAAAAAATCTGGACGCCGAAAGTCCGTTATGGTAGTGCATTTTCATATAAAGCTTTTTAGTAGCAAATATGTCTTCTTTTAAAGAAGGCAAGTATCAAACTTGGTTACCTGTATAACCTATTTGGTAGAAAGAGTGTGCCATATTTCATAAAAATAACTTTATTGTTCGGAAAAGTTGAAAAATTTTCCGAAAATATACTTAAGTGTTCCCGAAAAACTGGTGCGATTTTCCTGGCCTACGAACCTATTCAATCTATTTACCCACCTGCAAAGATATAAATATTCACAAAAAGCTTTCGACGAAACTTTCAAAAAAATATTTGCTTGAAAATTTGCAAACATGTTTTTAACGAAAATCTGAAAACGGATTTTTTTACAATAATTCATTCAACATTTATTACGAAAATTTCACAAAAATGTTACAAAAAATTGATTTGTACGGAAACACACAAGAATTTCTGCAATAACGAAATAAATATCTTCTATTCATTGATTGTTGTTGCCCTTACTTGGTGAAACTGGTCCATACTACATATAGGCTTGGAGAGTACTGCTCTGGCTTCACTGTTGATTTTCGTTTTTGTAGGTGAAAGACGTAGCCAGCGCGTAAGCTAACTGGAGCAAGTGACCCTTATGAATTCTAGACTATGTTCTGATATGATGTTTTGATCAAAAAATTTATCAAATTGAAAATAAAATGAAACACAGATGACAGATGAGGCTTTCAAAATGTCTACGTGATGTATGTCAATATTTAACATAAAAATAGAACTAGCCTATAATAACTATGATAGCAGTTACAACAATAAAATAACTAAACAATAACAGTATAAAAGCAGTCTCTATACAACGAAATTATTGACATACATCAACTCATTATCTTATAACAACTTTTTTGAAAGAATATTTAAATTTATTTTCTTTGACTTATTTAATTAAAAAGAAGAATATCCAAGAAAGGGGAATTCATTAAATCAGTTTGCTGGTGTAGTTTTTGTGTAAATTATGTGGATAGGTTCGTTGCCCAGGAAAATCAGGCTAGTTTTATTGGGAAAATTTTAAATTTATCTTCGGAAAATTTTTGTACATTTTCAAACAAAAAGCTGGTTTGATAAAATAAGGTACATTGTTCCTACTACAAAGGGCACATTATCTACTAAATACCAAGTCCTTAAAAAAAGATATGTAACATTAAAAACAGTTCTATGAAAATTCGCTACCATAACGCACTTGCTGCGTCCAGACTTTAGTGAATTTTACTAAAATATTTCCAGAAAATTCATGTCAAATAGACCCCTTCTCTGATGTTTTGGCAGTAGTTTTAATTAGCTATTAACTTACAGTTCGTTGGGTAGGAGACCAATTTTTTCGGGAACATTTTAAGTTTATTTTCGGAAATTTTCTATACATTTTAGTGAATTTTTATTTAAAAAAATTCACTAATAGAGAGATCAATGGAGAGACTTGGCAAAAAAATTTTCAAATGAGCGCGAACTAGGACGCCTAGAACCCATATCCGGGGTCAGTTTCAATTTTTATATGTTTATATATATATATATATATATATATATATATATATATATATATATATATATATATATATATATATATATATATATATATATATATATATATATATATATATATATATATATATATATATATATATATATATATATATATATATATATATATATATATATATATATATATGTAGGTATCCAACCGATAATTAAAAAAATAAGCAACTGATTTCGATGAAACTCGGCAAGTGCCTTTCTTTTATTAATGGCTTGGGTGAGTTCGTTAGTCAGGAAAATCGCATAACTTTTTCCGGGAAAATTTTGAGTTTTGTTTCAAAAAAATATTTTTCTCCGAAAATTACAAAGGTATTTTAATGAAATTTGGTGGATATGTTTCCTTCTAAAAGACATTACTACAGACTTAAATTTAGCTTTTTAAATTTATAAAAGATTGAGTTATTTAAATTTTGAATTTTCTTTTGAAAAAAATTTTTTTCTCTGAAAATTACCAAGTTATTTTGATAAAATTTGGTGGATATGTTGCACTGGGTAAGACTCTACTATATACCAAAATTCAACTTTCTAAGTTTGTAGAAACTTGAGTTATTCAAATTTGAAACATTTAATAAAAGTTTACTACCATAACGCACTTGCTGCGTCCCGAACTTTTTTTTTATGAAATATGGTACATTTTTTCTACTATAATCTAGGTTATACTGATAACCAAATTTGATATCTGCTTTCATTAAAAAAAGACATTTTTGCCTTTAAAACATTTTAATGAAAATTCATTTCCATAACGCATTTGCTGCGTTTAGACCTTTTTTTTAACTTTTACAGCTAAAGTAGTATTACTATGTGAAAACTGGAACCTGTGATGAGCACTGATAAGTACACTTGGCGAACCCAAATCACCACAACACATATTTTTGAAAAGATCTTACGATCGTTTCACTAACCACATTAGCATCATCAGAGGATGAAAAATTTAGAATTAAAAAAAATGTTGTGGTGATTTGGGATCTTCAAGTGTACTTATAAAGTAGTAGTAGCAGTGGTGGGGAGGCTAGCGCCAAGCAAGTAGGCCACATCGGGTTGTTTTTGCCAAGCGCGGCATCCAGCAGCTTCCTTGGTTTCGTCTTCAAACTTCAACCTCAAAATAAAGACCACGACGGTGGTAATTTGGGTCCTCCAAGTGTACTTATAAAGTAGTAGTAGTAGCAGCAGTGGTGGGGAGGCTGGCGCCAGGTAAGTAGGCCACATCGGGCTCTTTTTGCCAAGCGAAGCATCCAGCAGCTTCCATGGTTTCGTCACCAAACCTCCTCAAGCTCAAAATAAAGGCCACGACGGTGGTGATTTGAGTTCTCCAAGTGTATTTATAAAGTAGTAGTAGTAGAAGCGGTGGTGGGGAGGCTAGCGCCAGGTAAGTAGGCCACATCGGGCTCTTTTTTCCAAGCGCGGCATCCAGCAGCTTCCTTGGTTTCGTCACCAAACCTCCTCAACCTCAAAAAAGGCCATGACGGTCTTCCATTGGACGGAACTTACTTGCCTCCTCTGTAGAGTTCTCGAACCAAACAAGCAGCGTTTTTCTCACCTGATTTAAAATTTGACAGCTAGCAATAAACAGTAGCACTCTATTTTGTCGCCGCGTTGTCCAAAGACTACTTATCGAATTGCGCTTTTCTCAAGTTATACGTAAAAAAAAATATGTTCAATTTTTCAAAGAAGAGTTGTGTAAAACATCAAGTGTGCTATATTTTTAGTATGGTAATTTGAAGCTTCCTTCAAATATGCCAAAATATAATGGGTGCCCCGTTAAAAAAATATTTTTCTGCTTATAACTATAAAATTATCGATATGCGGTTTTCACCACTGAGTTTGCATTAAAACTGAGCCTCAGACACATACATCAGTTTTCGCTTATCTTGTTTAGAAAAACTAGTTTCCCTTTAAAAGTGAGCAATTTGGCCCACACTGTGCACATATTGTCCTGTGTTTGTTGCATTTTAGCGCATTTATCGTTACGTGAATAGATTAGGTAATATAACTAAGTTAAAAATGTTTTTTGTAATTATTAGTGAATTTTTATTAAAAAAATTCACTAATAGAGAGGTATCGATGGTGAGACTTTGCAAAAATTCTTTCAAATGAGCGCGAATTAGGACCCCTAGAACCCATATCCGGGGTCAGTTTGAATTTTTATATGTTTATATATATATATATATATATATATATATATATATATATATATATATATATATATATATATATATATATATATATATATGTGTCCGTCTGATAACTCAAAAAATAATTAACCGATTTAGATGAAACTCGGCAAGTGCCTTTCTTTTTTAAATGGCTTGGATGAGTTCGTTGGCCAGGAAAATCGGACGGGGTTTTCCGGGAAAATTTTGAGTTTTCTTTCAAAAAAAAATTTTTTTCCGATAAAATTTGGTCTACATATTGCTTTGGGAAATACCTAACTATGTGCCAAAATTCAGCTTTCTAGGGTTATAGAAAATTGAGCTATTCAAATTTGAAACATTTATGTTTAAATCATAAGTATGTGGTTGCTGTTGGTTAGTCAATGCTTCTCTTATTGTCATTGACTCATGAAATTCATTTTTAAGTTTCAGATAAATGTCAATAATACTGAATTCACTGATTGTTAATCATTGGAAGCATTTACGATTATATATAACGCTATTGTAATTTATTATCATTTATCACCTCTGTAGTATAATTATTTTTTTCCTTACAACTCGCAGCGTTTTTAGTCAATTGTTGTTATTAATAGTCAATAGTTTCCTTCCGAATACACACAGCTTCCATTCACTTCTGCTTCTGTCGCTGTTATAGTCCTTTTATTTAGAGGTAGAGTTGTAACCCCTCATACAGCCAGTGTTTTTAACCACGTGGCTGGGGGACTGACCGAATTCATTCCCAGTTGCTGTTGATTTACTCATATTCTCTTAATATGTTTGAAGATGTGGTGTCTACTTCATTCCAAGTCACTATTAACCGACTATTTATGAAATCAAATAAGTAAATTAGATCGATTGTCATAAAATATGTAGTGTATTAAGACAAGGGAAAAAGAAATAAAACATATATAACTGTGCACATTTTGATTATATTTTAGGGTGCTTGAGAGAGGTATTGTCACAGCATAATATCTTATTAAAATTCATTTGTAAATAGGTTTAATTTTTATATGTTTATATATATATATATATATATATATATATATATATATATATATATATATATATATATATATATATATATATATATATATATATATATATATATATATATATATATATATATATAACTCAAAAAATAATTAACCGATTTCGCTGAAACTTGGCAAGTGCCTGTCTTTTATTAATGGCTTGGATGAGTTCGTTATCCAGAAAAGTCAGACGGGGTTTTCCGGAAAAATTTTGAGTTTTCTTTCGAAAAAATTTTTTTTCTCCGAAAGTAACAAAGCTGTTTTAATGAAATTTACTATATATGTTGCCTCAACCTTACTACGTACCAAAATTCAACTTTCTAAGTTTAGAGAAAATTGAGTTATTCAAATTTTAAATTTTCTTTCGAAAAAAAATTTTTCTCCGAAAATTACAAAGTTATTTTAATGAAATTTTGTGGATATCTTGCCTTAGGAAAAACCTTACTACGTATTGAAATTAAACTCTCTAAGTTTATAGAAAATTGAGTCATTTAAATTTGAAGAATTTAATAAAAATTCACTACCATAACGCACTTGCTGCGTCCCGAGTTTTTTTTTATCAACTCTGGGCATGAGAAGAAACATTGTTCGAATTGCATAAAGAACAGATTTCCGAAGGAACGAGCCTAACATCTCGTCTTATTTAAACATTTCAGCATTCTAATTATAAAAATACCAAGATAGACCTATTAATTATCAACGTTCGATTGTCGAACACGGTCGAATTCCCCAAACGTATCGAAGACACATGTTCGTATCCTCATTAAGCCTCGCCGACAAAGATCGGGACGTTTTGGCAATCAGACCGGCTTCTTTCTGTCTTAACTACCGGCCATCAATATAGCCTCTGTTGTTCTTAGCGCATCGAATATTTTACTTTCTAATAACCAATTTGTTGTTAAATACCCCTTTGAAGTGAACTGACAGATATTAATTAGTACTTTCTTGTAAACAACCCGTCTAGTTTCCCAATCAATCAAGAATTATATGATATAATTAAAATAAGTAATTTCTTTTTAATGTTACATTATTAAGATTATTTGAAGTTGATCACAAACGTTTTGTTTAGCTAAGGTCACCGGTTTATACAATGTGTCCCAAACTGGATGGGAATGTATTGCTATCTCCGTTATTATTAGATATAGGGACCCGGTTAAATTAGCAATGTTTTGTTGAATTTCATGCTCTTTCCAAATATAACTTGTATTTTGTCCTGCCTCTTTTCCTTTTCGAGTTATTTTGAAAAAAACTAAAATTTGTCGATTTCTTTTTTCTTCAATATCTAGGTAGGCGTTGATCTGACATGTCTAAGACTTGCATATTATCAGGACGCTTTTTACAGAATAATCTTTTTGCGCTGTTCTCAACTTTGGATTGCCACTTGTTTTTGAGCTACAGGTATCAACGTTTGTTTTTATTATGGCAGCCATATTGGATTTTTTGCTCATGTGATAACCTGTGAAAAGAGGTTTCCAATGATGTACAACATGCTTGAGAAATCTTGTGATTGCACTGACAATTTTGGGAAAAACCGTTTTGAGGATAGTAGGCTATGAAATCCAATACCAGAAAACAAATGACAAAAAATAGGGTTCAAAAAGCAGTAGGCCATGGAGTCTAATAATAAATTTCTACTTTTCACATCATTTTCCGTAATGACACGATTAAAAAAATAAGAACTTTGTGCACACCAATGAATCGGCCCATTATTACAAATGATATTTTACATTACAACATTATCCTAAAAAAAATTATAATTTAATTAAATAGGTAAGCCTAGTAAATAACTAAATTTACTACCAGAACTCAATAAAAAGCAGATTAATGATTTACGAAGACGCCTTTGAAAATTGTTTGATTTTTAAACGTAAGTCAACTTAAAAACAACAGAAGAAAGTTTCCTATGGATATAACACTATCGCAAAAATTAAGAATACTGTCATTCTTAATTATCTGAACATTTTGAGGTGTATTTAACACGTTGCTTAAAATTCTGTACTAAATAGTTTGTTTCCTGTTTATGTTAAATATTATTCAACAATATGGTCAGTAATGAAGAATATTTTGACAAGTTGGAATGTTATATTTGTTTTAACCGAAATACTGAGGCAGTTGCAAATTCATATCAAAACAACTACACAAAAAGACAAAAACCAAACACCGAATATTTTACAGGATACTGACCAAACTATTGAACGACGGTAGCTTCCACGCAAAGAAACTACCAATGCCTAGAAATGATGAAAGAAATAATGCCGGTTTTAAACGAAAACCCTCCGCAATCTGTTCGATTTTATGGTGAACAAATTGATGTTTCAAAAAGTACGGTACACCGTGTATTAAAACAAAGTCATTACCACCAATACAAGCCTAAAATCATACAAGGCTTAAAGGTTGACGATTACCCTAAGCGACTTCAATTGTGCAGATGGTATCAAGGACAATGTCAGCAAGATGAATATTTTGATTTGAAAATAATATGAACTGATGAATCCAGATTTACATATTGTGGTGTGTATAATCGCCATAGTAGGCATTATTGGGCAAATGAAAATTACCATCTAAAGGAAGAAAGACGATTGCAAGACAGATTTGGTATTAATGTTTGGTGCGGCTTATTAGGTAAAAAACTGTTATTTGTATTTCTAGATTAGACAGTTAATTTTAAAAAATGTCAGGCAACTTCATTGTTGGTCCGTTCTTTTTTGAAAATAATTTAACTGTGGAAAGGTATCCTAATCTATTGAGAAATGATATCTTACCAATAATTAGAAGAGTTCATGATAATTTAGACGAGATTTGATACCAACAAGACGGTTGTCCAGCTCACAATCGTCAAAGAATTTTTGTACCAAAATATTAATAATAGTGTCATTTGTAACAATGGGCCGGTTCATTGGTGTGCTCGAAGTCCTGATATAAAACCCATGGATTTTTATTTTTGGGGTACTCTCACCAGGCATGTTTCAAAAAGGTGTATAAAGTGCATTGAACAAAACGGTGGCCATATTGAAAAATTTTCTATTTAGTGTATTTTTAAGTTTCTATTTTATTATTTGTTGAGTTCCGTTTCTAATTGTGTTGTTTTGTGGAGTTTAAGTTTCTATTTGTTATTGCCGGGTTTTGTTATTAAACTGTTTCACATAATATTACCTAGCATTATTAAAGGTGACCTAATTAAGTATTGTAAATTATATTACAATATTTTTTGTCGTGAATCATTACGGAAACTTATGTTAAAAGTAGAAGTCTATTGTTAGACTCTATGACCTACTGCTTTTCGAACACTTTTTTTTGTCATTTGTTTTCTGATATTGGACTTCATAGCCTACTATCCTCAAAACGGTTTTTCTTAAAATTGTCAGTGCAATTACAAGATTTCTCAACCATGTTGTATATCATTGGAAAGCTATTTTCACAGGCTATCACATGAGCTAAAAATCCAATATGGCTGCCATAATAAAAACAAACGTTAATACCTGTAGCTCAAAAACAAATGAGAATCCAAAGCTGAGAATAACACAACAAGGTTACTCTGTAAAAAGTGTCCTGATAATGCGCAAGTCTTAGACATGTCAGATCAACGCCTACTCAGGAGCAGGAATAGTCGGGAACCATGTCACTGGTCCCTTTTTATTGACGAAAATTTTGTTTACGATAATTATTTAGCACTGCTCCAAGGTAATATCGTATCAACTTTGGCAAACTTATATGCTAATAGAGCATACCCACAAGTTCCAGCGAATGTGATATGGTTCCAGCAGGATGGAGCACCAGCACATTACCAAATCAATGTCCGGCAGTATCTCGACTTAATAATTACTAATTGGTTAATACCGAGGCGAGGATCGTTAGAATGACCAGCACGATCACCCGATCTTACGCTATTAGACTTATTCATATGTACATATGTAAAAAGTATGGTATACGAAACTAAACCATGCGATTTAACGAACGATTGCGATTAGGTCGATCACGCCCCAGGTGATTAACGTTAGAAGATATTTTTGTTTGCGATTAGGATGCTGCCAAGACGTTCAAGGCATGCATTTTGAACATTCCCTACATTAAGATTAATGTATTTTTTATTAGTAAGACTGAAACGAGATTAGCTATTATTTTTTTAGTATTCTATAGCAAAGTTCGTCAATCAGATGAATTTCTTTTTTTTTTTGTAATAAATTTTAAAACCATAGAATTTTTGAATAGAAAATAAAGAGATCTTTAAATGAGGTATCACACTTCTATTTTCAAAATTTGTGGTTGCAACTCTCACTCGAAAGGGGCTGAATGTAGCAGTGAAGTTTTCACTTTGCAAGATTTCATTTTTAAAATCTAAAATTGGGGTATTTTTGGATTTTTTATGAATATGCACAATAGTTAATATACTGAATTTATCCCATGTGGCTGTTCCACACTGTAAATTTCAACGCCTCATTTCGGCGACTATCAAACAGCTTTCAAAATACGAGTATCCACAAAGCCTATCTCGATTGCTGTGATTAATTTTTGTGATTGAAACATATATATATATATATATATATATATATATATATATATATATATATATATATTTGGAAATTTTATCAACTCGTTTAAAAATTATTCACAGTTGAAGATGCAAAAACGCATTTCACTCATTCCGATAAGAAATGTGCTGATAGTCAATGTTTTGTTTGTTTGTAAACAAAAAATTGACTATCAGAACACTTCTTATCGGAATGAGAGAAATGCGGTTTATTATTTCAGTTTATCGGTAGGTTTGATACTTGATAGTACTACCGAAAAATAATTTCACAATGGTGTATTCTGTAGAAGAAAGAGTTGAAATAATTAATTTTTTTTCAAAAACGAAGACTGTGCCAACCGTACCGCAAATTTGTTTAATTAACGACATCCGAACAGACATGTTAACAGAAAATACATTTTGGAGTTAGTTGCAAAGTTGCGACAAAGTGGTTCAGTATCCAACAAAAAACGGGATCCTGAACGTGAATTTCCGGTTAGAAATGAGACTAGTGAGAATGAAGTTTTAGGACAAATTGCTGCAGATCCAACTTTGAGCACCAGAAAATTGGCCACTGTTTCACACATCAAAAGAAGAACTATTCGGCGAGTATTGAAGCATCATAAATTTCACCCGTATAAATTTCATCTTGTACAACAACTGAATGAAGATGATTTTGATCAGCGGCTGGAGTTTTGTGAAGTTATGACTGCACAAATAGCTGATAACAGAACTTTCTGTTCAATATCTGTTTTTCAGACGAGTGTACGTTTTTATTAAACTCTACGGTCAATCGTCATAATTGTCGTTATTGGGCAGATAATAATCCAAGAAATTATCACGAAGTCCACACTCAAACTCCATGAAATTGAATATCTGGACTGGCATTTTTGGAGACCGTTTAATCGGACCAATTTTTCTTGATGGCAATTTGAGTGGCGAAACGTATTTGGAGTTACTAGAAGATATCGTTTACCCTCTACTAATTGACATTGTTGAAAATGATGATCGCTATCAAGAAAATCAATTAGTGTTTCAACAAGATGGAGCTCCTCCGCATTTTTCACAACGTGTTAGGGAGTTTTTGAACAGATAGTTTCCAAGACAATGGATTGGGCGTAGAGGTGCTATTGAGTGGCCCCCTAGATCACCGGATGTAACTCCTTTAAATTTAATTTCTATGGGGCCATTTAAAGAGTAGAATTTACGCAACAGAACCGGAGTCTCTGGAAGAATTACGACGACGCATTGTTGAAGAATGCGGTCTAATAACTCCACAAATGCTGCAGAATATCAGAGCTCGTTTTTAACAGAATTTGTACTTTTGTATGGAAGCTGGTGGTCAACAATTTGAACACTGAATAAACATTTTTGAACGTTTGGTTTTGTTAATTTTTTTTAACAAAAAATCGTCTAATTAGTACATTCCTTATCAGAATAAATAAAATACGTTCTTGCAACTCCAACTGTGAATAATTTTTAAACGAGTTGATAAAACTTCCAAAAAAAATTAGTGTGCTGAATTCAGAAAAGAAAGAGGTTTCAAATGATCTAACACTCGACCCACGTTCCCTATTTAAAATATAAGGGTTGTTATCACCACCTTTAAGGGGTTGATGTGACAAAGTTGAGTTTTATGTCAAACCATATCAATATTAAAATTGACGTGTTTCAGCGTTTCTTAAAAAATTATCTGGGCGCAAATCGGCCTGTTTCGTTTTCAATGCGCCAGCCTATATATATATATATATATATATATATATATATATATATATATATATATATATATATATATATATATATATATATATATATATTCATATGTATGTATGTATTTCATTGCCTTTTAAAAATGAACAAAACATTCTGCGTCTCACTGTATATGTGTTTTGTAACACTTAATTTAAAACAGTTATAACGTTACCTGTTTAGCAACATACAATTCTAAAAATATAATACTCTATTAAATATTCCAACAAATATACTGAAGAAATCTACATTTTCTAAGAGTACGAAGAATTTATTATTGATAAATCAATTAATTTACCTTCAGATAGTTTCAATTTAAAATGAATATTACCATAAATTTATGTGAATTTAAAACTGGTGTTCATATGTTTTTACCGCGGGTGGCAGTCGTAAAAAATATTCTTCTTTATGAATCTCAATTAGCTTAAACACATCCATGAAAAATACATATCGACAAAGAATTTGTTTGCATGCATACATAACTTCATAAGAAATTAAATTTAAATGCTTGCCTAAACTATAAGTGTCGTTCGAAAAATTTGTTGCAATAAAAAATCTATTAGAAAAACAATACTTTGTTTTCAGATGTTTGTTCATATATTTTCGATAACCCTAGATAGATTTCTACAAAAAATGTCTAGGAGGTTTTTTTTAATGAGATTATGCATGAAAGAAAATGCGTTCGTGTCAAAGAGTGCTGAGGGAGAAAGAGCTTGTTTTCTTTCCCCAATGTTTTGCAGGTGGATTGATCTCACCCTCGCAAACTAGTCGGCTTTGCTAATTAGCGTTGGAAGAAGAATATGTTGAAGATTTGGACTGTATGTGAAATGTATTTATAACTCTAGGTGCACTGGATTCCAGAAGATTTCAATAATACACTCTTTATATTTATATATGTTGTATTGTTACTATATACACTTTGAACTTAACACTTATTTACAATTTGCGGTTTTACACTTGATTTAATGGGTTACTCGGGAGATTTCACAATCTTATTAGCTACTTGTTATTGCATTTATTTAACTGCGCGTATGGTGGAAGTTGATTACGTATAATTCCTAATTTAGAAGAAAACACTGACTTCTCACGGTATCACTGTACGAACAGAATTTCTGTAGGAAGATTGGAACTTGAACTGAACTGGCCTAATCACACGAGCGATGATTAAGTAGAAGATTGGGATCTTAATAGTCCCAAGAAGCTTAGAAGATGATATTCGTAGTCGAACTGCACTGTAGAACTGAACTGGCTTAAACACACGAGCGGTGTTTAAGTGGAAGATTAGGAACTCGGAGTCCCAAGAAGCTAAGAAGAGGAGATCGATCGTAGAACTGCACTGACTTAAGCACACGAGCAGTGTTTAAGTGCAAGATTGGCATCTCGGAGTCGCAAGAAGCTAAGAAGATGAGATATGTCGTAGAACTGGATTGTGCTTTACGAAGGGTTTGCTTTTATCGATCTGTCAGTAATATCAGTAATGCAGCATGACCAACCAGATTATTCCTAGTGAAGAAATCCACTGGGTACATTTTAATAACGCTTCAAAGACAGCTAAAGCTATTTACAGGAAAGGACCTAACGGTATATAAGTATTCTTTGTATGGCATTATTCACGCGTAAACGGAATGCGATACAGATGGCTAGAGGATAAAGATTACCAGCAAATTGAAAAGGATTGTGAAATCCAGAGATAACTAATTCCAGGTAGGTAGAAACTTAAAGGATAGTGCAACCGAATGAAAGTAAAAGGGACAGGGGCGTACCAATTATGTTTCTCCAACAAGTGCTACAAAATCAAAAAGTGTTGTAAATTGACATACCTTCCACATAGCTGTTGTGGCGGTGGTTCCGACCGCAGTGTTCCCGCCAACACTACTCTGTGTTTCTGCGTAAATACTCTTGACAGTTGAAAGTTATGTTCTGCGACAGCCAGCTGTCAAGAGCTACGGCAACTAAGAAACACCAGGCGATTTCTCTCTTCTCGGAGTTAACCTGATCAAAAACAACTCACTGGCAAGTTTTATCGGTTCACACTCTTTTTGAGTCATGTATAGTGTATCACGTGTAGATATTTAGTGCATAAGGTTTAGTAAATTTGTGAAATAATAAAGTTATGTTAAATGTTTACCTATGGATTTAATATCACCATCCCAGGTAATCAAGTTCAACAAGTGTGAGGTGTAATTAACATCCATATTCTGACTTTCTGGCAGGAAATGCAAGTTTTAGATCAAAGAGATACATCACGTTTCAATTTGGGCCAACAAAATCTATCCTGAACCAGATCGACTGAAGCTGATATGCCTGGGTGAGATAAATTGTGGATAGAATCGAAAATCTTTCGACGAAATTTGAGCGGAATGAATGGGCGAAGTTTCTTTGAAGAGGAATCGCAAATAAGATTCAATTCGTTGTCAAGAGGCATGTTTTGAAATTTGTATGAGGAAGATTTGGACTGCAAAAGGTGTTTGAGTTCCTCACAAGATGACTGAGCTTGCGCAATTTCTTGGAGTGACACAGTGGAAGAAAGTGAAATTGTTTCAATGCAAGAACAATAGTCTGCGGGAATGTTTGTAGGACCTGGTATGTAGCGAATGTCTGTGGTAAATTAACCTAGGAAGTCTAAATGTCGTAGTTGCCTTGGAGATGCTTTATCGACGCGTTGTTCAAAAGCGTATGTCAAAGGTTTGTGGTCCGTATAAATGGTGAAATGGGACCTTCTGGGGTATATCTAAAGTATTTAACTGCCTGATAAGCAGCTAGAAGTTCGCGATCGTAGGTTCTGTAAGATTTTTGGGCTGAAGTAAGCTTTTTAGAGTAGAAACCTAGGGGTTCTAGTGTTTGATCATGTAGTTGTTGGAGGGAAGCACCTACGGCATAATCAAAAGCATCGACATGGAGAATCAGTGGTAGCGAAGAAGATGGATGAGCTATTAGTGTGACGTTTTTTAGTGCCTCTTTCAAACGTTCGAATGCTTCTCGATTCTGAGGAGTCCACTGGATTTTACGTTTGTCGCGTTTTTTGGGATTCTGGCAAAGGTCGAATAGTGGTTGCTGAATTTCCGCAGCACGTGGAAGAGAACGACGGTAGAAATTTGAGAGACCTAGAAATCTTCTGAGTTTTTCAATGGTATCGGGAAGAGGTAGGTCGGTAATAGCTTTGATGCGTTCAGGAAGTGGAAATAATCCAGATTTATTTACATGAAAACCTAAAAGTGAAATTTCGGCCACTCCGAATTCACATTTAGATGAATTGATACGGATGCCGTTGTCTTGAAGTGTCTGAAAAAGTTTTGCTAGATGCTCTTGATGTTCTTTTTCAGAGGCTGATGCAACGAGAATATCGTCAAGGTAGGAGTAGGCAAAGTCAAGATGTCTTAAAATTGAATGTAAATATCTTTGAAATGTTTGTGCTGAATTACGAAGACCAAATGGAATTTTAACAAATTCGAATAACCCAAATGGAGTTATGACTGCTGTTTTGGGAATATATTGAGGTGCTACTGGGATGTGATGGAAAGCGCGAATGATATCCAATTTTGAAAAAATACGTTTGCCTTCTAACTGGGCATTAAAATCCTGCAAATTTGGAATGGGATATCTGTCTGGGATTGTTTTAGCGTTTAGTGCTCGGTAATTTCCACATGGTCTCCATGAGCCATCCTTTTTTTGCACCATGTGGAGGGGGCTTGACCATGGACTTTTGGAGGGTCTACAAATTCCCAAGTCCATCATGTGCTGGAATTCTAGCTTTGGTTGAGCTAGCTTTTCCGGGGGAAATCTTCTATCTTTTGCAGTGACAGGTGGTTCTTCCGTACTTATAGTATGGAAGAACTCAAACTCTGGAAGGTTGCTAGAAGAAGTTTCCTTAAAAGGTCAGGAAATTGTTGTAGCAATTTGAAGTACTGGTGTGTCGGGTCTACGAGATGAATTTTAGAATTAATTCCTGGTGGTGGGTTAACACCGGCCTTAGAGAGGTTTGTCTTTGTATCGATTAAACGTCTATGTTTCATATCCACAAGTAAAGCAAACTCTGCTAGAAAACCATCGCAACTTTTACGCGAAATGAAGTTTTTAGCCGGTAGTCAGATTAAAGAGGATTTCCTTAAAACTTTATTTCTACAACGTTTACCAGTCAACGTTCGTTCAATTTTGGCTTTGAGCAACTATTCTCTAGAAAATTTGTCGGTTATAGCAGACAAAATCGTGGAATATTCCGGAGATAAATACAACGTGGCTGAAATTCAGTCACGCCAGCCCGACAAGCTAGCCAAGTTAGAAGCGCAGTTAAAGAAGCTAACAGCATCAGTCAACGAATTGCGAACGCGTTCCCGATCTACCTCCCGAGAAAGACCCAAGCTTTCTCGAAATTCTATAACCACAAATTCCTCAACCTCCACGTGTTGGTATCATGAACGATTTGGCAACAAGGTCAAACGTTGCATCCAACCTTGCGATTTTAAAGCAAAACATGTGTCGGAAAACTAATAAGGTACTCCCTCCACGCGGCACGAGACGAGAGCCACCTAACACGCCGCCTTTTTATTTTTGATAGACGCTCCAATATGAAATTTCTAATTGACTCTGGAGCGGATATTTCAGTTATTCCACCCGCTCACGACCAACGGAAATTTCAATCGAAGCTGCAAACGGGACCCCTATTCATACCTATGGCGAACAACTATTATATTTGGATCTAGGTTTACGCCGTAGGTTCTGCTGGCCCTTCACACTTGCCGATATCAAGTAACCAATTATAGGCGCTGATTTTCTAGCAGAGTTTGCTTTCCTTGTGGATATGAAACATAGACGTTCCTACACAGCAAAATGTATACCTTGAAGGTTGTGTATGTACGGATGTTAAACGAGATACAATTCAAGAAAATCTTTCAATCCACGAGGTAGGGGTCAAAGCTTTGTATATCAAGTAAATATGTACGGAAAACTAATAACACTGTGTCAGTCGTCGTTTTTAGCAGTGCATGGAATAAAACGCTCCAGACTGCGTCGGAAGGTTCGGAAAAACAATGCAGAGCCTAAGGATTCGAGAAGTCTTCATTAGTCCAGGCCAAATAAAACAAAAATAGATACTTATTCTCAGTTAGAAGATTTATACAAGAGCTACCAGCTCGAGAGACTCATTATAGCAGATCTGATAAAAAAACTTTGCAAGTATCTGGATTCCCATTTATCAGTCGCAAAGCTTCACCGACATTTTTTACAGAAGAACCAAGAGAAAATAGTATTATATGAGATTATAAGAATTTCTACAGAAGAATAGAACATATTATTTGGATTTCCCAGAAAAGACACCCCTAGAAATATACTATGTTCCTGACACGTTTACAACAAGCCGAAGTGACAAATGATGTGACATCTGCAGAAACCGTCAAAACGGCAAGGGAGCTACACCCAATAAAACTATAATGTTTCCAAAAAACATTTTCGGAAGCAATAGAAGTTAATTAGCCACCCGTTCTATCAATTTGTTTCGATTATCAGAAAAATCTGCCTGTCCCCGCGACGAATATTGGGGGCCAATACTATTTGCAACAAAAAAAGCCAATATGTATATGTACGCAGAACACTTCGCTCGAAAGGCACCAAATGAGGTAATAACTTATTTGCAAGATTACATCAGGCAAAACAAGTAGCCATAGTAACGCGTTTTACAACTTTTTTCCGGCAACTGCTTCAGCCAGAACAAAAATAGTTTTTTGTTTATCTTTTTGGATCAGCTATGTGCCAATGATAGTTTTGGAACCATAGAAATTTGGTACCCTGTACCCGGTCACAGTATGATGCCAGTCGACCGAGATTTGGAAAACAAAGATTAAAGCATGACAAGGTTGACAACGCAGAAGTTTATGTTAATCCAATAAAAGAGTCTAACCTGAAAACCCCATCTCATGTCGTCTTTGTACAACATTCACTGAGGTCTCGTGGATGTCTGGGAGAATTAAATAAAATTAAAACACTAGAAATTGCAGTTAGACTCTCACATAAAAGGAAATGTGCCGGGGATTTCAGAAGTTAGACGCGTGAAATTTTCGCATAGTGAGCAATCCCAGCAGTATGCATCCTATTATTATTATTATTTATTTCAACACAACACCGCGAGGGCTTACAGCCTAAATACTATCGTACCGTGGGTGTCGACAAGGAGGAAAGAGGCAACTTGTTAATTCTAGACTTGAATGTTTGGAGGTTCGGAGGAGAAGGAAAATCATGTGCCGGTAAGGAATTCCACAACTTGGAAGTCCTCGGGACAAAAGAGCGGGCATAACAAGATGTTCTTTGTCTGGTGACCTGGACAGTAAAAGAGTGCATTCGCTCTATTCCCCTGGTAGATCTGTTGGGGGCAGCAGGTGGAGGAACTATGGAAGAAAGCTCCTCTGAGCACTGCCCGTGTAGATATCTATTAAAGAGAGAGAGGTCACCAACGGCACGTCGGTGAGCAAGGGATGGCAGCCTTTGGGTGAGGTTAGGGTCACCGGTGAGACGTATAGCTCTCTTCTGAATGGAGTCCAGGATAGCGAGTGTAGAAGCGGCAGCACCTCCCCAGATGTGGGAGCAGTATTCGAGGTTTTGTCTTATTTGTGAAGTATATAAGGTATAGAGGTTAGCTAGTGAAAAATATTTGCGAGCCCGGAGGAGGAAACCTAATTTCTTAGCAGAAACTTCTGCAACTGATGTGACATGTTGGTGCCAATTGAGATTTCGATCCACAGAAATGCCAACAAGTGAAAAGGACTCATTACTTTGAATAACTTGGTTGTTTGTTGTGATGGGTTTAGGGCTGGTGTATCTCTTATGAGAAAGAAAGCAAGATTGTGATTTGGTGGGGTTGAATTGTACAAGATTTCTACTTTCCCAGTCTAATATTTTTGGAGATCCACGGAGATAGAACCCTCCATGAGTCTGTGATCCTCATCTAATTGGGCTAAAGAGACAGGCTTAGAATATTGTATATTTGAGTGGAGGGTGCTGTCGTCCGCGTAACTGTGAACTGGATTGGATGTGCTAGACAGGAAGTCATTGATGTGGAGAAGAAACAAAGTAGGAGCTAAAGCTGAACCTTGAGGAACTCCTGCATTAATTGGATACAGTTTAGATAAATGGCTATCCACGGCAACAGATATGCTCCGGTTGGAGAGTAAATTTGCTGTCCACGTACAGAGTTTTGGTGGTAGGCCATAGGCCCGTAGTTTATTAAGGAGCGCTGCGTGCCAGACCGGGTCAAATGCTTTGGATATGTCTAGAGCGACAATCTGTGATTCACCGTGTAGTTCCATAGTTTTGTTCCAAGAATGAGTGACAAAGGAAAGGAGGTCGGCAGCTGATCTGCGCTGACGGAATCCATACTGCCTGTCGTGGATTAGACTGTGTTTTTCAAGAAATTTTAGTAATTCGGTGTTTGTATACTTTTCCATCACTTTAGAGACGACTGAAAGGAGAGAAATAGGCCTGTAGTTGCCAGGAAGCGCTTTGGATCCTTTCTTGGGGACGAGATGTACTCCATCAGTTTTCCAGTCACTATTGTAAGATGTCTGAAACAGACGAGTCAGGACAGGCGCAAGTTCTGGTGCGCATTTTTTGAGAACGATTGCTGGGATCTCGTCAAGGCCAGAGGCTTTCCTGGTATTAAGAGAAGAGAGCATCTTTCATACCTTTTTAATTTTGAAAATGATATCCGTCATTTTATGCGCGACATTGGGGACTGTTGGTGGTTGAACATTTGGAGGTGGGTTGAGAGTAGAATTACCGGCGAACAAACGTGGCAAAAAGTTCAGCCTTGTCCAGGGCGTTAGAAACAATTTCATCCCCTGAGACAAGAGGTGGGAACGTGCTCTTGCAAAAATTATTCCCAATAGATTTAGCAAGAGTCCAGAAGGGTTTTCTGCCACTGGAGCTTATGAGGACTTTGTTTTTAATGTGGTTATTAAACGAGTTTTTCGCCTCAGAAAGAATGCGGACATAGCGGTTTCTTGCGTCGTTAAATGCTTGACGATTTTCTTGACTGGGATTGTGTAGAAGTGTTTTGTGAGCTTTGACCTTTTCAAGTCTGGCTTTGTTACAGGATTTAGAGAACCAGGGCTTTTGAGTGGCTGAAGAGGTTTTCTGTGTACGTGGGATAAGTAATTCCATGCGAGCTTGGATAATTTCGGTGACATTTTGTTAGATATCAGAGGGGTCAGGATGAGAAAAGCAGACAGACGCCCATGGAAATGAGGAAAAGTAACCTCGCATTTCGTCCCAGTTCGCGGAGTTGTAGTGCCAAACGATACGTAGGTGTGATGTCTGTGTGACCTCGGGTTGCATTGCGCAGGAAGCAGTGACCATGCCGTGGTCCTGAGCGACCCAGGGGGCAGTGACTGATATCTTATAGCAGTCAGGATTTGTAGTAAGAAGGAGATCCAAGGGATTTGAGCTGTGTGTTGGGATGCGAGGAAAGCAAGTAGGTTGCTGAACCATATTGGCTAAAGAATTGCTGACTGCAAAGGCCTCCGCTGCTCTTCCTTGTGGATCGGTTTTTGAAGATCCTAGCCATTCCTTATTATTGAAGTGACCAAGAATAGTGACTTCGAAGGAAGGATATTCAGAAATCAGGTGGTCGGTTTTTTCAGAAAGGTAGTCAAAGAGTTGGACAAAGTTGTTGTCAGAAGGTGACCGGTAAATGCAACAGATGAATTTAGTTGCAGTCCTGAGAGAGAGTTTTATCCATAATATGTCTTTTCTTCCAGCTTCTAAATTGGGGAGTCTGGTGTAGGGTAGATTGCTACGGACGTACGCACACCCGCCTCCATGCAATCTACAAGAGGGGGAGCTCATACCACGGGCAATTAAGGTAATTAGTGGGTGTTTTGGCACTGATTTGAGTTTCGGTGAGGAACAGGAGTTGGGGCCTATTAGCCTGGAGGAAATGGAGGACGGAGTTCAGGTTAGAATTTAGGCCACATATATTCGAGAAGGATATGTTAAATCTTGATGCTGTCGCCCCCTGTACACCCCTCTCCCGGAGATCCGAATGGAGGTGTATTTTACCTCCGGAATCTTTTTTACAAGGAGGAGCCATCATCATTTTGCTTATAAGGCAAACCGACTCATACACCAGAACCAAAAACGTCCGTTGGGACTTCACCGGCCCCTTGATGTAAGGGGTGGTACCTCCTCGGGCGTGAAAAAAATCCTTTACTATCACGTAAAGGAAAATTCCACTACCACCTACCGATGAACCTAAGGAGCCAATGAAACGTTACAAAAATGGTCAGAGCGGTAAAATTCGCGGCAAACCTACCCTGACTTATGATAATGAATATCTAAAAATTAAGCTGTTGAAATTTAACAACGGGTTACCTTATCTTGTAAAATATTTTGAATCGTAGGACACTGAATTTTTTGCTCGAACCTTGTCTGAAACTTGAAGTATAATCCAGCAAAATAATGCCATTGATGAAGCGATTTATTAGATACGAAAGGCCCACGCTGCTTATGAATAGCCAGCCTTCTTATCATGTTCCTATCTTTGCTGCAAGGTTTCTTTGTCATTCATAGTATATTTGAAGTCTTAAGGTCTGTTTTAAGTTTTGCTGCTAGCATTCTTTGCCTTGCGTACTGTGTTTATTACAGTCTTAATTTTTGCTCTAAGTTAGTTTTACTTCTCATGCTCTAATCTTTTTCTGTATTCGTTCCTTGTCATTCATACTATGTTTATGCCGTCTTAATTTTTGTTCTTACCTTATGTATTTTCATATCGCGTTATATAATAACCTTTTTTTTAGTATAAACAATTGTTTCCTTAACATTAGGTTAATTTTTGACAAAATAAAAAAACTTCAATACAAAAACTGCCTAAGTCCCAAATTATTATACTTCCTTTTTGGTTATAACAAAGCGTTCTTTTTTCCTTTCTAATCATGGAAGTTCAATACACTTTCCACAAAGGATACAATACAACACACATTCTGATGGTAATATTTTCTGTAATATTTCATAATCAAAAATAAACCTTCAAACCGTAATATCTCGGAAGGACCTATTTGGGAGTAAGGCACTTCGTGCATTGACCTCTTCATATGGATTTGTGTGTGCGTGTCAGACGCCACAACAATGAAATCTCAATATCTTAATAAAAAATTCTCACATCACAAAGACGTCTTTTTTGCATCTTTAATTGAATTAATATGTAAAAAATATTTGCAGCATTCCGACCTTTCTCGGCGCGCACTGAAATATTATGACTCCGAGAATAGGACAACGACTCTAATTGGTCAGCTTACCACGCCTTCTGGCTAAGTAAAAGGTCATTGTATTTAAATGCAAATTGTATACAAATTATTTTATTTGTGTCGTTAAAAGTCTTGCTCTTACGTACATTTGTATTTTGCACGACCCTCGTATAGTAAACTCGATCGGGCGACACTTAATCAAATCAATTAAGGGGAAACCTGTTCGTCGATTTGCTATAATATGTCTCTCTGGATTGTTCCTAATTATCGCGAATTGGATGCTGGACAGGCTGAAAAAATAAATCAGGACTTGTTACGTTTAAACGTCAATAATGCCAATCATACAAATTCGCCGGTAATTCCAACAAAAACACTTTGATCTCGACCGCGGCCTTTCGAATGCTTTCTGAAATATGCAGCCGAGTTGCATAGTTCAGGAAAAATTCCCACACCCTTTATGTATCACTGGTGATACCGCTCTCTATACGTTTGCTATACATTGATCCGACCGGTATGAGATTTTTTTATTCACGATAGGTCCAATTAATTTTGATTACTAATATGTGTAGAATCAAATACAGATGTAGAGATTTCTAATTTGGTTTCACAAGTGCTTGTCTTCTACCCTGAAGCCGCTTTTGCTCTTAACAACATCGTCAGGAAGGAGAAATATGAATCTATTTATACGCATTTATCACAACTATAAATAAAAAATTCGGGACGCAGCATGTGCGTTATAGTAGCGAATTTTCATAACAATTGTACACTGTTATTATACGGCATCTTAGTAAAGTTAATATTTTAAACTTACACAGACCTTGAATATCGATTTTAGAGGTCCTAGTGCGCGCACATTTGAAGAATTCTTTCAAAAGTGTTACCATCGATATCTCACTATTATCAAATAAATCTTGCGTTCTAACCTATTTTGAGAAAAATGCCCAAAACTCATTTTCTATGAAGCTAAAGAACTAAATTTTGCTATATCTGTAGATACTACATACAGATTTGGAGACTACTTCTCTAGCTTCATTGTTGGGTTTTGTTTCTGTAGGTGAAGGGCGTAGCCAGCGCGTAAGCTAACTGGAGCAAGATGCCCTTATGAATTCGAGATGTTCTGGAATGTTCTTCAACGTTTCTGTACTAGTTTCGTTGCTTGGCAGCATTCTTAGTAGATAGTGTAAGTATCATTAAAAGAAACTTTTATTACAAATTTCATTATAGTTACACAGAAGATTTCCAGAAGAAAACTTAATTGGTATTTAGAAAAGTAACGAATCTGCTAAATTATAAACGGAACAGTTATTTTTCCTTGTTAATCGCCGGTATGATTTCGTTCTAGTGAACCTACTCAAACTGGTTTTTTCAATATCAACAATAACAAAATTATAATTTCAGACTCAGAGGTGACAAACTTACTTAGGCGTTTTAAACAAAAATGATTTTTTGTTCAAAACGTATGAAATATGTGGACTATTTTTTCTCCAAATGTAAAAATAAAACATAAAAAAACATACATTCGTCAAGCTGGATTCGATCGCGTAACCTTCTGCTTAGCAGGCAAGTGCGATGCCCACTGCGCCATCTAGGCGCACGTCAACCAACGTTTTATTTGCGTGATACTTTAGATCGGCTTCATGTCCGGAATATTATATTCAAAGTGTACATAACAATTAATTACAGAATTAGTAGAATTACTATTGAAACATATCCCACGACTGTTTCGGTCTTATATGCCGTCTTATGTTTATGTTTAAATATAAAAGAAACTATTTTAGAATAACTTTTATAGAGACTTGCCTTGATTTTGTTTACATTTCTGCTATATTATGTGAGAGCATAATATATCCATGCTGCGCTAAAACTAGATTTGGGGCCGTTAATAAAGCTACAAATATAGTGTTTTTTAATAGTTGATTGAATCTCCCAGTTAAATAACAATCACTTGGCAAATTTTTTATTTCATGTCGTCTGTCATTTTCCATAATTGTGGCCAAGTTTTCACGATTGTGGGTCCAGGTACTATGTATTATGCCTGGTATATATTTAGTTTGGTTAGCGTTGATGTGTGGTTTATACCTGTTGTATGAATCAATCTACGCGTGGCAGTTAACTACTCTGTCTGTCAGGTATTGGACTTTAACCACTAAGTCGTTTCAACGCATGTCTTTGGGATTTTATTTTTAATTAGGAAAAAACTCTAAATATTGTGTACCAGGTCCAGGTACTATGTATTATGCCTGGTATATATTTAGTTTGGTTAGCGTTGATGTGTGGTTTATACCTGTTGTATGAATCAATCTACGCGTGGCAGTTAACTACTCTGTCTGTCAGGTATTGGACTTTAACCACTAAGTCGTTTCAACGCATGTCTTTGGGATTTTATTTTTAATTAGGAAAAAACTCTAAATATTGTGTACCAAATTACTTCAAATTTACAACATAGGTCTATTTGCACTATTTCAAGCCACATGTAAAGTTTCATTCTAGTTACTCTGATACTTACAAAAATATAGTGTTTTCAAAAAGTTTTCTCCGATTTTCCACCGGAAAAACCTCGGCTTTCGTCCAAGCAAGATTTTTGCTAAGTTTGATCGTAATTTATACCAAGTGTTCACAACTGAGTGCAAAAAATGAAAACATCTACTTTTGTGGAGTGCCCTGTGTAAACGCTACTGTGTCTTGCAAATATTAGATTTCCAATGGATTAGGAGTCAACTAGTGTATCAATTCACACAATGTTATCCGCATATCTTATACAGCGTGGTCATAATAAATACGGAAACATACCCTTTTGCAATGTATTTGGACTTTGAGCGGAGCAGCATCTTAAATTTTGGGAAGACACCACTCCATTATTTCTAAAAGAAGCTAAGTGAAGATTGGAACCTGCGATGAGCACTGATAAGTACACTTGGAGAACCCAAATCGCCACAACACATTTTTTCAAAGACCTGACGATCGTTTCACTAACAAAGTTAGCGTCATCAGAAAATAAAAAATTATATTTTTCATCCTACAGATCAGTGCTCATCGCAGGTTCCAATATTCACTTAGCTGCTTTCTGAAATAATGGAGTGGTGTCTTCCCAAAAATTAAATGTTGGTCCGATCAAAGTCCAAATTGGTTAATACATTGCAAAAGGATATGTTTTCGTATTTACTATGAACACTCTATAAAGATATGAGGATGATACTGTGTGAATTGTTACACTAGGTAACTCTTAATCCATTGGCATTCTAATATTTGAAAGATACTCAGTAGCGTTTACAGATGGTACTCCAAAAAAGTCGATTTTTTTTTCTTTTTTTGCACTCAAGTTGTGATCAATTTGTATAAGTTACAATATTGAAACTTGGGATTTGTCGCTTACAGATGTTCCTAATTAGATTTTTTTTTTTAAGAATATGCTTTAGTTTTCTTGGTGTCTTATTTGTTATCGTAGTAGGCTATGGAAAAAGCAAATTATAAAATAATCCATAACAGGATGAGAAGATTTTGTGGTACTTTATTTAAAGATTTTTTTTAAAGACGGCCGACCCGTTATGGAATAATGAATTGTCGCCACTTAAAGTGAAACAAACTTTACATACAAACATATATATATATATATATATATATATATATATATATATATATATATATATATATATATATATATATATATATATATATATATATATATATGTATATACAAGGAGAAATACAACCGCATACACGTGTTTCAAGCATATTAGCTATCATCAGTATGGTATAGCCAGGTGATGAGGGGAACACTCTGGATGAAGAAGCAAAAATACACGGAGTCACAACAGGCAACCAGTGCACATTTGCAGCCTCATTCCGAAGACCCTCAATTCGAGGGCAATAACCAAAATCGCCACGCAGCCAAAGAAATCACCTGTTGGATGACAAAAGAAGAAAAAAATCCAAAAGATATTGCATATAACTTATGGTCTGCATATTATAAATCTGAACTAACAGAAGCCTTTCGTGAAGCTTTTTGCATTATTCCTGTTTAAAAGCTAAAGCAGATAAAACTGACTTTATTAAAGATACCAAGACCATAAGTTCTGTGCAATATCTTTTGTATTTTTTTCTTCTTTTGTCATCCAAGCGACGTTGTGTAGTATATTGGAAAGAGGCAAATGGGGATATCAGAGATGCAAATTGGTGGCACACAAATTCTATATTTAATTGCATATTTATTTGTTGGCTGGTCTCTTATAGTCCCCATCTTTGTGTTTATATACGTGAACGATTATAGAGATTGTATTCCCGATGCAACCGTTGTAATACTAACCAATCATCTGTATCACATAAAGAACCATAAAAACAGACATTATATTCATAAAGTACAATAATTCTCGAATTAATATCCATTCCTTTATTCATTATCATATCATTATGGGATACACTGGTTAAACAAAAACAAGTCTTCTAAATAAGTGAGGATTCGTATGCTTTCAAATTTAAAATTTCAACAGACTCTCAATTCAATAACAGTTTTTTGAAAAAAAAACACGTAAAACATCATAATTAATTTTGTATAACTACTTGCACTTTATGTGAAGATTAATTATTTTGTTTAATTCTATCAAGGCTATACAGTAGTAGCCTTGATAGAGGAAGAGAATTTTTCAGAAGCTCACCAATAGAAAACAATATTTTTCCTTGATCTGACAACGTGATATAAATTCACAAATTTATTATCGAAGTCAAATATATCACCACAAAAATAAATATACAAAGATACTTATAGGTTGTCAAATTTTTTGACGCAGTGTTGCTATCTCCGTTATTATTGGAGAATCGGCTTATTCAACAAAATAGTACAAACTTTCAAATTAGTTACAAATCTGTTTTCGCCTTATTCCGAACAGTTACAAATTCGAATTTTTTATAGTAATTAATAACGAAGTTAACGACATAAGTAAAAACAAGTGTAGAATATTGTCTGAACATCCTGAAAATGCTTATGTTACAGCGCCATTAACAAATCACACCCTCACCAAAGAAATTAAATCACTTATAAACAACAAGCTTTCTAATATAAGCCCAAACAGTTTTTAATCAATTACCTCAGAAGAAATATCTGATTTATCCAAAACAATACCAATAAAAAAATCACCTGCTCGTGATCGTATATCAAACAGAGTCCTTAAAAGTATGACAAGTATAATTTAGATAACCCAGTTCATCACAATACAGTGTTTTATACCTGACAAGCGTTTGGCTAACAAAGTTAGCGTCAGCAGATGGATGAATAAACTAAGCAAATAAAAGCTAGAACTACAATTTATAGGTCAGTTACCAAACAGTTTCGGACAGTGTTCTCTAGGAACGTATACTGACAGACCCCCACTCCCCACTATTGAGTCTTAAATCCTTGTAATTAAAATGCCTTACCTGCGTTTGTAAATCTCTGTGTCGTTATCAAATATTGTTGTTAGAAATACACACTGATTATTAAGATAACAGATCGAGCAATGGACTACACAGAACCGGATTGTTCAAATTTGTAACGATATATATATATATATATATATATATATATATATATATATATATATATATATATATATATATATATATAGTAATACGCCGCCTTACGCTACCCCGTTTTACACGAATTCGGAGATACGCGGTTTTTCATTTTGATTGCCGCACGCATCGGCTCTCTCGCTCCGCCCTCTCAGTGTTCAGTTTGCGACAGGTTTAAACGTGTTCCGCGTGGAATTGTTTTACGTGCGCAGTGCGTTTTACTTATAATCTCTAATTATGTCACCTAAAAGAACGAAAAATGAGTCATTTGAGCCTAACAAGGAAAGAAAAACACTGTCTTTGGAGTGTAAACTGAATATAATTAAAGACTTTAAAGCAAAAATTAAAATTTGTGCATTGGCAAAGAAATTTGACCTACCGGAATCAACAGTCCGAACGGTTATAAAAGGTAAAGAAAAAATTATGAACGCTGTGAAAGACTCTCAATCTTTGAATTCAAGTATCATCCGTAAGCGTCACGGTATTATCGCACAGATGGAAACATTGTTACAGTCATGGTGTGATAATCAAGTAAGAGTGAAAAATTGTCCTGTTGATCAAAATACAGTGTGCTTTCAAGCAAAGCAGATTTTTGAAAAATTAAAAGAAGCTGAGGAGGCGGCTAAAAATGAAGTGTTTAAAGCTAGTAACGACTGGTTCAGCCGATTTAAGTGTCGTTGTAATTGGCATAGCATCGCAGAGAGTGGAGAAGCGACAAGCGCTGATAAAGAAGCTGCATCTATCCAGAAAAACTCAAAACAATGATAGACGGAGGTGGTTACACTAGCCAAACCATTTTCAACGTAGATGAAACCGGTCTTTTTTGGAAGAAACTGCCTAAAAGAACTTTTATTGCGCGTGAAGAGAAAACTTTTCTAGGTTTTAAAGCCGCCAAGGATCGAGTGAAGTGATGGTGCGAATGCAGCTGGAGATTGTAAATTGAAACCTCTCTTAGTTTATCGCTCAGAAAATCCAAGAGCCTTAAAAAATAAATCCAAAGCTGGTTTGTCTGTCATTTGGAAGTCTAATGGGAAAGCTTGGGCGACAGCTTCTCTTTTTGAAGACTGGTTAGGCCATCATTTTATTCCTGAAGTCGAACGTTACTGCCAATTAAAAGAAAAGTGATGCTACTAATTGACAATGCACCAGGTCATCCTCCCGCAACTCTAATTAATTTCTATCCACGAGCGGAAGTTGTATTTTTGCCACCAAACACTACCAGCTTGCTTCAACCAATGGACCAGGGAGTCATTAAAACATTTAAAGCTTACTACACAAGGCGGTCATTTGCACAACTACATGAAGCTATGAGACAAAACAATGAGCTTTCTGTTAAAGACTTTTGGAAGCAATTCAATGTTTTAGATGCTGTATAAATTATTAGACAATCTTGGAATGAGGTTTCACAAAAAACTTTGAATGGTGTCTGGAAAAAACTGTGTCCATTTTTTTTTTACCACTGAAACCCAAGGAGAATCAGTTTCATATCCTGAACAAATCGATAGCATAATAGTAGAAGTGGTCGATATCGCCAAACAATTAATTTTAGAGGTCGATCATGATGACGTTCAAGACTTGCTAGATTCACACAATCAAGAGCTGACAATTGACGAGGTTATAGAAATGCGTAAGTATGAGCAAGACATTGAACAAACTGATTCGCTAGACCCAGTTGAATCGTTAAATCAAATGACATTTGCAAACTTAACAGAAGGACTCAATTCACTTGAAAAGGGGTTACAAATTTTTGAAAAAATAGATTCTAATGAATAACGCGTTTCTACTACAAAACGGGGAATAAAAAAATTACTGGTATGCTACGAGGAAATTTTGCGTGAGAAGAAGAAAAACTAAACTCGTCAGGCAACATTGTTAGAATATATGAAGCCTTCGACATCAAAATAACTTCGGTTTAGGTTAATTTATTCATAACAACGTAAATTGTTTTATTATCTTACACTTTATTAATCATTTTTCTTCTAAATTATTGTTTTCTTTAAACTCTGGTCCCGATTAAACATACTTTATATGTATTTATATGCAAAGTTGAACCCCGACTTACGCGAATTCGACTTACACGGCAATCGCTTAGACCCACCTACCGCGTAAGTCCGGGGTATTACTGGATATATATATATATATATATATATATATATATATATATATATATATATATATATATATATATATATATATATATATATATATATATATATAGATAGATAGATAGATAGATCTTGTATTTCCGGTTGGTTTCTTCTTACATTCTTTTATTATACTGGTTACTCTCTTCATTGCATCTATGGTTGATTTTCCTTTCAAAAATCCAGACTGGTTTTGATCAGTTGCTCCAGAACTTTTCCTGTGGTGTCTATGAGACATAAGGTTCTATACTTGATCTGGCGACCTGGAGATCAAGTATAGAACCCTATGTCTCATAGACACCACAGGAAAGGTTCTGGAGCAACTGATCAAAACCAGACTGATGGAAGAAGTTAAGGGGAAAATATCTGAAAACCAGTATGGATTTTTGAAAGGAAAATCAACCATAGATGCAATGAAGAGAGTAACCAGTATAATATAAGAATGTAAGAAGAAACCAACTAGAAATACAAGATATGCCTTGCTGATTACTCTGGATATTAAAAACGCGTTTAATTCTGTACCCTGGAAAGGCATAATGGAGGCACTAGAGGAGTTTGGAGTAAGTGACTACCTAAAGAGAATAATTGGAAGCTACCTACAAGACCGAAGGATACTGGTGAGAGGCCAAGAAATCAAAGTGACCGCTGGAGTGCCACAGGGTTCAATCCTGGGACCACTGCTGTGGATAATATACTATAATGCTATTTTGGAGACACCAACACCGGAAGGAGTAACACTGATAGGATACGCAGATGACACAGCAATAGTAGTAACGGCAAGTACTGAAAACATCTTGAAGACCAATGCTAACATCACCTTGCAACGACTACAGCAAACAGTACAAACGAAACAGCTGAAATTAGAGAGGACCAAAACAGAAGCTGTGATACTATACGGAGCACGCAGCCTTAAAAGCATCACACTGGAAGTGGATGGTACTGAAATAGAAACAACGAAGAGAGTGAAATATCTAGGAGTATATTTTGGGAAAGACGGAGATATGGGAGAGCATGTGATCGAAGTGGGAAAAAAGACGGAAAAAGTAATAACAGCTCTGAGCAGAGTCATGCCTAGCACTGGTGGTCCCTGTTCAACCAAAAGAAGAATACTCGCGTCTGTAGCGCATTCCATAATGCTATACGCAGCACCAATTTGGGTGAGTGCTATGAAACATAAAAAATATAGAAACGTATTAGACAGGTTACAGAGAAGGATGGCAATACGGATCGGGAGGGCATACTGCACTGTCTCAGTAGAAACAATACAGGTAATTACGGGTATGAAGCCAGTTGAACTCCTAGTGGAAGAAAGGGAAAAGATATACAAAACAGAGGTAGCAGAAAGAAAACAAATAAAGGATGAAATCACTCAAAAATGGCAGAATAGATGGGACCAGGATACGGGAAAGGCAGTATGGACGAAAAGACTGATACGAGATGTCGGAGCATGGGTAAATCGCCAGCATGGAGAGATAGACTACCATATTACCCAATTCCTGAGTGGGCACGGCTGCTTCTCCAGTTACTTAGAGGGGTTTAGGCTCAAAGATACAGACGAATGCTGGTACTGCGGTGCAGTAGATACACCACAACATACTTTCTTTGAGTGCCACAGATGGACAGGAAAGCGAGATGAGATGACGTCCAGGGTCGGAACACTAGTAACATCGGAAAACATAGTAAGCACAATGCTAGAGAATAGTGAAAAATGGGAAATAATACAGAAATATATAAAAACAGTGCTAGGACAGAAAGAAAAAGATGAAGCAGTTTTAAAAAGAGAGACAAGAATAACAGGGGACTAAGCAAAAATATACATGTCAGTTTGAAGGTATGCAATGCAGTTCCAAACTGAAATGTGAAGAAAAGGAGGGGTTTTTAGTTGGTAAGGCAGTTCCAAGAGGAAGTGTATCCAACACAGTCCGACGGATTATCGGCTGTCTTTTGAAGATTTTTCCCCCCTCCATAAAAAAAAGATAGATAGATAGATAGATTTTCTCTATCTACCTGATGATTATTATCGCAAATATGCTGAGCAATACATGATTTATCAATAGTGCCCTATCTCAGTTGCGCTAAATGTTTTTTAAATCTAGTTTCAATAGTTTTTTTTAGTTTGCCCAAGATATTTAAGTTCACAATCCTTACAACATATTTTACTGATTCCCGACACTTCGGTGGTTTTGTCGTTTACATTTGGGTTACATAGTAAATTTTTTAATATATTTTTTCGTAAAAAAAATGTTAGTTGTAAATTGGCTTTCTTACAAATTCTATTAAGACCTCTCGTAATTTGCGGTTCAAAGGGTAAACAGACAACGGTTTTGTCTGTTTTATATTTTCTGAAAGTTTTAGATTCCACTAATATATTCTTTGTTTTATGTTTATTGACTAACTTCTCCACTAACCAAACAGTTATACTTAGCTACATTTTTAATATTTCCAAGTTATCTGTTGTATCTTTCTTTATTTAGGGGAAACTGTATTGATCTATGAACTAGAAAATTCAAACTTGCTCTTTTTTGTGGAAAACTGTGGAGTCAACCGAAATGTAACTCACGGTAGTAGTCTCCTTTCTGCGGATGTCAAATTCTAAAGTGTCTATTTTTATAGACTAATGCATCAAGAAAAGGTAATTTGTTAAAAATTTCTATTTCATTGGTGAATTTAATAGAGTCAAAATTACTTTTTGTTTTGGCAATAAAATCATCTACTTTGCATACATTTGTATTAGATACTGCAAAAACATCGTCCACATAACGAAATCATACTCTAGCCAAATAGTCATTTTCATTTGCTGGGTCTGTTTCAAATCTACTCATGAAAAGGTCTGCAATGAACGGAGAAAGAGGGTTGCCCATTGCTGTGCCTTGGGTTTGTTCAAAAAAATGCATTATTAAATTGAAAAATATTCTGAATCATGAAAAGATTTGCTGCATGCTGGCATTAGAAATGCAATATCTGTACTTAAAACCTAATACAGAAGCATATAGTTTATATAAAGAATCAACTTCAATTCAGGTAATTTTCCACAAGATGTTTTTAATAGACTGATCAAATTAAAAAATATTATCTATGTACTTCTATTTATGTACATTGATATATATATATATATATATATATATATATATATATATATATATATATATATATATATATAATAATTTATTGAACAAATATACATTTCTCACAAAATAACTTACAAGACTAATCAAGAGCCTGGTTGTTCAATAACGTTAAAAGTCACCTAAGTCGAAGACTTGTTGGTGATACTTGTAACATCATACTCTCTAAAAATAAGCTAGTGCACACTCTGACACTGTAAAGAAATACAAACAAAAACTAAAACTGCAGACAAACTCCAGCGATTCGCGGAAAATATAAAAAAACATAACTATGCTTTTTCGACTATAGATAAAATCTCTTTTCCCAAATGTTCTAAGTCACACTATGGGTAACCTACACACACACACACATGCGCGGGCCCACAGGTCAGACGCCAGGCACAAGAAACAACAAAATACAAAGGAAAGACCACTACACCAGCATATTAACCTCCACGACCCTGTGGATTACTTCACGATCTACTCCAACTATCCACTTTTTTAAACCGACTTTGAAACCTAGAAGTCCATGCTGCTGGCGAATTTGGGCTGGTATAGAATTATATATTCTTACGCAAAGGTAAGCATAGGAACGCTGTGCAATTGTCTTCCTAGCTCTTTCCGTTTTAGATGCGTGTGCGCAGCGTCTCGTATTATAGGTGTGACTCACCTCCTTCAATTCACATCGATTAATATGCTGGTATACAGCAGCATTAAAGTAGAAAAGCTGCCTAATACCCAGCAGTTTTGTGTCAGCGTATAAAACATCCGTAGCATATGTGCGTTCTTTACCATAAATCACCTTGAGACAATTTTGAGCAATCTGTAATTGAGATATATGACACCTTGCAGCACCACCCCAAGCTATTATAGCATATCGTAAATGACTCTCCACTAAAGAATAATATAGAGTCCGCAGGTGTTTGATGTGTAGGATCTTTCAATACTCCAAATTTTACCATCACAGAGCGAATCTTTTTAGTTACATTTAAAATATGGTGCTCCCATTTCATGTGTGAATCTATAGTAACACCCAAATACACCGCATGGTTCACACTTTTTATCTTCATGCCATCACATATTTCCAAGGTGGTAAAAGTTGGCAAGTTCCTTTCGTAGCATGAAAATGGTATATACACTGTCTTCGCCGCATTTACAGTCAACAATCGGTTCTGAAACCATTCCAGGATTTTTCGAAAATCCGATTCAACTGTAGATTTGAGTATATCCCATGATGCTGCGTTATAAAATATAGCAGCATCATCCGCTAATCCAACTATCTTTCCTAACGATCTAACATAAAAAAGGTCGTTTATATAAATATTAAATAATAAGGGTCCTAGAATGGTTCCTTGCGGAACACCACAGTTCATTTTTACCAATATATATATATATATATATATATATATATATATATATATATATATATATATATATATATATATATATATATATATATATATATAATATGTACATGTAAATAGTAATAATAATAGTAAGTTTTATTTGGCAAATGAATCATACAATGTATTATACATAGAAGCTTTGCTTGAGCATGTGATTAATAGAATTTCAATATAAATGTTCAATAGATAATAACGCCAAAAGTATTTGAAACTGTCACCTTAAAAATTTTCTTAAGGAAATTATTTAGAAAAACACAGTTATCCTTTCCACTAATACTTCTGCCATATCCACATTATTCACACTCTATTTTACATATATAAAACTTTTCCATTTATATATTTTTAATGAAAACATCTCAAATAATGTTGCGAATGATTATTATTCGAACAAACTGTTTTGAATTTATATAACAGCAATAGTCTAGTTTATTTTTTCATTGTTTCTTATCTTAGGGGCATAGCTTATGACTGCGAAAACAACAATGAATATCTTAGGGTGAGAAAACAAAACATGCATTTATATAATTGAAACACAAAAATGATGTAACAATGTAGCGAAATTATATTTAACATTTTGTACTTACCTCTTCAATGTTGCCGTTTTAAAAGTGTAGCTTTTCTGTGGTCCATCAAGCAATCTGCGGACAACCTGAAAGATACAAAAAGCATTTTCCTACAATTATTGTAAACATTTCTTATTAAACGTAGACCTTTTTATGTTAATGAATGGCAATGAAGTTTGCTAGATTACCCGGTCAGTACCGAAGCACTGTAATACAAAGATCAATCATATGATCACTATTTATTTTTGTGTTTTGTCGAATTTAGCAAGAAAAGGATGTTTTTTAGGAACAACTAATAAGATGTAGCGTGTTCTGTTTTAAAAAATATTAAATATTGCCTTCACAAGTGCTCGTATTTTCACGATGCCGCAAAAAACCTGTTACAGAGAAGAAAACACCCACTTGTGAAGCCAGAGAAGATGTATCTACATCGGTAGTTTGCATGACACGGTTTCATTAAATAGGGGCAACAACAATTAATAAAAAGGTGTGTTTAACTTTGTTTGCCAAAAACACGGTGTGAAATATAGTTTTTTAAATATAAGTTACATTCAAAAACAAATTCCTGGAACTTTCCTGTTAAGAATATTTTTATAAATTGAAAAATTAAAATGTTGAGGAGCGTAAAATGGAGGGTAAAATATTTAGTTGTTAAGCAAAATTGTGTAGTTGTCATTTAAGTTAGTTTAAGTGCGATTGTGCTACCATAACACGCATGCTGTGGCGGATATTTCTTTCACTTTTTCGTGTACTTTATAATTTTCGGTATTTGTAGTTTCAGTTTTATTTTACGCCAATCCCATTTATATTTTCTCTTCGTTTATTTTCGGAGTTCAAATTCACTAAAACAGACGCAAAGCTTTTCCTTTTGTGTTCTTATCTTCTCTGAAATTAAGAACATGAAACCAATCACAGAAAAGTTAATAAACTAATGTGGAACCAGAGGAGAAGCATCTATGTTTGTACTTACCATGTAACGGTTTTACCAGCTTAAAACAACAACTACAATGATTCAAGAATTCCGATCGGCTACATAGATTATCAAAATTTACCTATATATATATATATATATATATATATATATATATATATATATATATATATATATATATATATATATATATATATATATATATATATATATATTAATTTATTTAATAAACACACATAAACATACAGTTGTCCGTGACATTATAACCTATTTTTTTGATATTGCGTTACTCTGGTCTAACTTACTAATATTAATTTAAAAAACAACATACAACAGTATTGAAACCTGTCTCATAGGCTCCTCGACTTAATCAGCAAAAACAAAAATGAAAAAATATGTGCTTTGACACCAAAGTAAATATCACCCCCCCTGCCGATGCTATCCAATGGTCACATAGAGTATCAAAAGATACCAAATTGAAACACTCCAGTGGAAAACTCATATACCTTACCATAGCCCAACTTAATACCACATCTTTTTCATCAGTTTACCAACACATTCACACCTAACAGCTCTCTTCTCTCACTTTCACTTTTATTTACACACTCCCACTCTACACTGTCACCACTCCCCTTCTGTTCTGCTACCCTATCTTTCTCTCACATTCCACATTCTCCCTCTATTTCTCTATACTTTGCTAGATACTCCAAACCCCCAAAACCATTCACTCAACCCATATAACGTATCTCCAAATATTAGTGAATTTTCTTAGAAAAAATTCGCTAATGGGGAGATCCCGACTTTTGAATTTAGAAAAAAATTCAAATGAGCGTGAACTAGGACCCCTAGAACCAATATCCGGGTCAGTGTCATTATATATATATATATATATATATATATATATATATATATATATATATATATATATATGTACATAAACATATAAAAATTGAAACTGACCCTGGATATGTGTTCTAGGGGGCCTAATTAGCGCTCATTTGAGGAATTATTTTCCAAATTCAAAAGTCTGGATCTCCTCAATTGTGTGTGTTTTTTTAAAGAAAATTCACTAAAGACAATGTTTAGTAGTTAAGAGTTTCTAATTTTTTATCCTCAGATGACGCCAACTTTGTTAGTGAAACGGTCGTCAGGTCTTTAAAAAATGTGCTCAACATAGGTTTCAATCTTCACTTGGTCGATCTTCTACATTTTATTTTATCATATAAGTAATCAATACTTTTTTCGACAACTAAATTCCTTTTTATACATTGCAGATTTGTTCTATAACTCCTAACATGCAATAAGCTGATGGCGTTGCATGATATTCTGGCATTTTGACAGAAAAAGAAAATGTATGTATATATGTATGTATATATGTATGTATGTATGTATGTATGTATGTATGTATGTATGTAGGTATGTATGTATGTATGTATGTATGTATGTAGGTATCACACCGATAACTTAAAAAATAAGGGGCCAATTTTGATAAGATGTGGCACGAACCTTCCTTTTGTAAGTGGCTTGGACAAGTTCGTTAGCCAGGGAAATGTAACCAGGTTTTCCTGGAAAATTTTGGGTTTCCTTTCGGAAAAAAATTGTATCTCCAAAAATAAAAAAGGTATGGTAATCAAATTTGGCACAAAAGTTTACCACATGAAAATAAAACTATACACCAAAACTTAGATTTCTATGTTACAGGAAAAAAGTTATAAAAGAATATTTAGTGCCCGATCATTTAAATGAAAATTCATTACCATAACGCACTTGCTACGTTCAGACTTTTCATATATCATTCCTGGTCTCACATACCGCACTCTGCATCATTTTATAATCTTCTGTAGTGTCAACAATTATCAGCAATATAAGTTCTTTGCGCTTATAATAGTCTCAATAGAATCTGGACGTTTGGTGTACAACTTTGGTCCCAAAAAATAAGCTATATCGTTGAAATACCGTTTTTTGTATGATAAGAAGATGAAAAAAAGTTACTTATACTTCTAATAACATAACAGTGCTGTCCACCACTAGGTACCTTTTTATTTATGTGTATAAAGTGAATGGTAGTTAGAGTATACGTCCCCTTGATGTCCACTATATCTTCGTCGTAAAGCAACTCTGTGGAACATGAAAATCATTTTTTAAGCATAATTCTTAGAAAAAATTCTGCGTAAATATAAAAGATGACAATGTTGCACCGTAATCAGAACCCTAAAATGTTATACCACATCTCAAAATCGACTCGACAAGTGCCCTATAAACTGTGAGTAAAGTATCATAATTTAAGATGTCTTATTTCATAAAATGTTCTAATTCATTTTCGTATCTTTGAGTTAATTTTTCTATATGACAGCGCCACTTAAGGTGCTGGTCAAGCTCCACTCCCAAATACCTTAAGCTATCAACATTACCTATAGTTTCGTTATCATTGATAACGATGTTTCTTGAGGAAGGAGACAGACTGTGGGAGTAAAATGCATATATTTTGATTTTGAGTATTCATACTAAGGGAATCATTTTTCTATGCATTAGAATTCAAGTTTTTCATAATATCAGTTGCCTTATCATATGTACAATTCCGAAAAGAATCGCGAATCAGAATGGCAGTGTCATCAGCATAAGATATCACTGTACAATATTTACCATATTCCAACAGTGTGTCATTCATGTATATAAGAAATAAGATAGGGCCGAGTATTGTACCTTGTGATATTCCACGACGCATGGTTATAGAGTCACTCAAGACACCATCCACCCTTACTCGCGGTTTTATGCCTGTAAAGTAGTTTTAAAACAGTTTCAGAGCAACTCCTTTTATACCGATATTCTTCAATTTTATAATAAATTTGTTATGAGTATCAAATGCTTTACGCACAGATAAAAATAGTCTGAGAATTCTAGAATTTGAGTTAAATCCAAATAAGATTCCCGAAACTAGCTCATCCAGTGCTGCTTCAGTATATTTGCCTTAGCCGAATCCAAACTGTTTACCATATAATATGTCATGGTCCGCTAAGAAATGAGAGCCGATTTTTTACACATTTTTCCAGAATTTTACAAAAGTTATTAATTAAGCTTCTTCGACGGGAATGTGAAAAGTCCAGTTTATCGCCTTTGTTATATATAGGGATAACAACTGATTTATTTATAAACATCATTTGAATCTTAAATTTTGTCGTGCAGTATACATGAACGAGAAACCAAATTCTACATAAACAAAAGGCACAGATAGGTATATGAGCAGGTAGATGAGGTAAATAGTAAATTTCAGAAAAAAAAAGAAATCATAAATATATAATAAGTGTGTTCGTTTGGTTCTTGTAGATTCCTTATTGTTAGTCCATTCCAAAGAGGGTTGTTATTGCCGAAGATGCAGAGGGGTCGGACAGTTATTGCTATTTATTGCGATGGTCGAAGTTCCAATACATACCAAACGGCTTAATGTCTCTTAAATATCAGTGGAATATCATTTCGTATCAACAACACATTTAATAACTGATTATTGTTTCGAAATATTAAGAATATTATTATAAGGCGGTCAAAAAGGTATCTGTCTTTATATTTTATGGAGGCGTTAAAAATCAAGGTGCTTATCCAATCAATTTGACAATATCGATCGACTCGAATAACAAAATTACTTCGTCTTAAAAATAACAAAACTGGAAACCCAAATCACTACAACACATATTTTTAGAGACCTGACGATGGTTTCACAAGCAAGGTTAGCGTCATCAGCGGATGCAAAATTCGATCGGCCGCTCTTCAAAAATATGTGTTGTGGTGATTTGGGTTCTCTAAAGTGTACACAGGTTCCAATCTTTACTTAGTTAACGAAACTGGGTTTGTAAAAATGTGGCAATTTTTTAGAGGTATACTCCGTGTACAGGTGGGTCCAGAAAAAATGGTACATGGAGCAACAATAACTTATTACCATGATAATATTTCGATAGAGCCAAACTTATCGCAGCCCTAAGGTCAAAATTAAAAGAAATAAAGACCTTTTTGCTTTTAGCTTTATCTACCTCCAGAAATTGCATGGCTGTACGATGCTTTACTGTCAGCATACAAGTGAAAGAAGAGAACTAAAAAAACTTCCTCAGATACTAGCCTTTTAAGCAACAATTTTCAAATTTTAAAAGTACAATTTTTGCCTCTCATCAAGAATAATATAATGAATAACATACTTTGCTAACAGGGATTCACAAAGATGGAAATATTATTTAGTTGTCTTATAATATAGTTAAAAACATTTAAATTTTCAAGACCCTTACAATGGTATATTACATAGGTACCTGCTCCTCCGCAAAAACTTCTTAGGTAAAACATAAGTGTTCCTATGTTCAAATATATTCGGTCCGTTGTTCTCGTTTCCGTCGTTGAAGAGGCAACTACAAAATTAAAATAACCATTCTTAAAGCCCGTGTGCGGTTTTCTAGTGCTCCATCGGGCGCCGTCCCAGGTGGCGGATAGAGGTAAGCCTTCCAGATATGAGCCCTTAGTCTCCAGCAGACCTTAAATAGTCAGAGGGTGCGAAGAACCTCCGCGAGAACTTTAAAATATGGAAGGTGGAATGTCAGAAGCCTTTTTCAGGCTGGTAAATTTCAGAATTTAGCATTGGACATTAACAGACTAACATTTAGAATACCTGGAATTAGTGAATCTTGATGGCCAAAATTACAACTGAACGGAACATTATATTTCTCGGGAGGTAACGACCAACAAAAACACCCACACGGTGTCGGAATCTTTGTAAACAGTAACAATAATAAATCAGTCCTAAGCGTTGCTCCATTTTCGGAACGAGTAATGGTGTTCCAACTGGAACCACCAAAAGTAAGAATGAAAGTTCTGCAAGTCTACGCACAGATGTCAAAAAGTGAAGACAGGAAATCGAATTACTCTATGAGCAAATGGAACAGTTACTGAGAAACATTAAAAAGCATGAACTTTTATTTATCAAGGCAGATGTGAACGCCAAAATCGATGTGGAGACCTGATTGCAGAACACGGACTTGGATAGCACAAGGAGAGGGGTGAGAGATAGGTCGAATTTATACCAAAGAAAGAAATGGTAGTAACCAATACACTATCCAAACTGCCGCCTAGAAGACAGTACACCTAGAAGTCGCTCCAAGACACGGAAAATAAAATAGGAAGAAGTCAAATTGACTACATTATGATCGGAAAAAGACACCGAAACAGTATAAAATCAGCTAAAATATATCCAGGTACAGACATTGCCTCCGACCATAATCGAGTAGTCGCAACGTTCAGTCTAACCCTAAATTGCATTAAACAAGCCCATAGAGACAACAAAAGCAACATTCTAAAACTGAAAAACAAAGAAATAAGGCATGGGGTTTTAAAGCAGGTAAATAACGAAGTAGAAACAGTGCAAATAAAGCACAAAGACGAAGAGAACGTGAAGATTAAATGGAATACCATTAAGGACACAATGCTGGCGATAGGTAAATGAGAACTAAACCAAGAAGCTGACAGAATAAAAAGGAATGGATGACAGAGGAAATTTTGGAGTCGAAAAGAAGAGAAGTTAGAACTGTGAACAAGCAAAGATACAAAGAGCTACATCGACAAATACAAATGAAGGTAAGGGAAGCAAAGGAGAGATGGCTGGACGAGAAATGTAATGAAATTGAAAGGCTGCAAAAGATACACGGCTCTTTTAAGATACATACGAGGGTCAAAGAAATGACTGTAGGCTTCAGAAGGAAACAAAACAACATCCTGATGGATGAGAATAAAAATGTGATTCTAGACCTTAGAGAAAAACTCAGAACATGGAAATAATATACTAAAAGGCTGTTTCAAGATGATCTAAGCAGGCCTCACTTAGTGGAGAATGTAGAAACAGATAGCCCAGAGATAACAAATGAAGAAGTAACATGCGGACTTAAAAACACAAACAATGGGAAAGCGCCTGGCGCGGACGAATTGCCTGTGGAACTGCTCAAACTGCTCAGGAAAAATAACATATCAATAAGCACAATTTGAAGAAACGAATTCATCACAATACAGTTTTTAGACCCGACGATCGTTTCGCTAACAAAGTTAGCGTCATTATAGAAATGAATAAACTGACTTTATTCCTCTCTCTGATGAGGCTAACTTTGTTAGCGAAACGATCATCAGGTCTAAAAACTGTATTGTGATGAATTGCGTTCTCCAAATTGTGCTTATCAGTGCTCATTACAGGCTCCAACCCTCACTCATTGAACATATCAATACTCACAGAGCTCGTCAATCCGATCTATAGAACCGGAGTTATACCCAGGGAATGGTTAACATCCACATTTGTTGCAATGCCAAAGAAGAACAATGCGAAAAAATCTAAAGATCACAGGACCATAAGCTTAATGAGCCACACACTAAGAATGCTCTTAACCGATATTGATAAAAATTGGTACCTTTCTTCTGTTAATGGCTTGGACAAGTTCGTGATCCAGGAAATTGAACTAGGTTTTCGGGAAAAATTTTGGGTTTTCTTTCGAAAAAGCATTTTATATCCGAAAATAAAAAAGCTGTGGTAACCAAATTTGGTAAGTAGGTTAACTTTATAAAAGGTAAACTGCACGCCAAAATTTAGATCTCTGTTAAAAGAAAAAAGTTATAAGCATTTAATGTAAAAATCTTTCATGTCAGATCATTTCTATGAAAATTCACTACCATATCTTCTTGCAAATGCGATTACAAATAAACATCCATAGATCTTCCGTTTACTGGGGATAAACACTCTGCTGTATCATTTTATGATTTCCGTTCGTTTTGTTGGGAAGGGGACAAAATGAGTGTTATCGTAATAAATTTATTAGTATAGCTTTTTCCACTTTTCTGATGTTTTCTCTGCGCTTCTGTTCCTCTAAATATTATTAAGATTATCGGTGATAAGGAATAATGTAGAAATACTGTAATGTCCCCTGTGCTATCAACATTACTTTCAACAGATGGGACGGAACGTTATACCCTTCCTGTTGGGATTTTATATTGTATGTTCAGGAATCTTTTCATATCATCCAATATTACGATAACAAAACATCAGCAATTCCAACTCTATAGCAAGCAGAAGTACAGAAGATACCATAAAAAGTGATTATTTTCGGTTTCTTGCATTGTTTGATGTTAATATAAGTTACACAAAAAATTTCAGTGCTTTATTTTTTCTGGTGTATTTTTTTTTGTGATTTGTTATAGCATATATATCATTATTTTGTAAATCTGTGGTGAATGAACTACAAGTTTGTGCCATGCCGAGTGTTTGAGTATTTACACTCACTTACTCAAACTCAACTCAACTCATTATTTTGTATTAAGTTTTTGTAGTTCTCTGATTGTTTATTCAATTTTTTTACAAAAAATAGTTTCATATGAATCTTACTGGTACCTATGCAAAGATCGCAATGGTACGTCATGGTACCGCACCTAAAATGTTTTCTATAGGTGTGTATTATACTAGGTGGGAAGGTATAAGTATTAGCTAGCTTGAGTTAGGGTGACTTTGGCGGGTAATAGGTACTCAACGGTAAAAATGTCGCTTGTTCATGTTAATGATCGTTTTTTTAGCAAATTTTCATAAAGAAAAATTCGCTAATAAAGAGGTAACGGCTTTCGAATTATCGAAAACTTTCTTCAAATGATAACGAATAAGATCATATTAACTCCTGTAAATAAAATGTTCACAATTGTATCCACAAGTAGATATTAATCAATAATACAAAAGAATCAGGTGTACGTCATTGTCGAATGAATGTTATTCTTAATAACACAAATATCTTTTGAAAGTCAGTTAGGTATGGCACATTTAAGTGAAACCCAGCTTGTAGAAATTTTGATACTGGTTGGATGCGGTGATAAAACCAGCATACAGCAAGAAGTGTGCAATTTGTTTAATGCTAAATATCCAGACAGACGTATCAGCCAATCCACTCTGAGTAAAATCGAGAAGAAATTCAGAGAAACTGGACATATTAAAAACACGCAAAGTGCAAGGCGCCTAAGAAAATTGATGAAGACGTAAAACTTGATGTTTTATTAAGTGTGGGTGAGATTCCTCATGTTGCATCTCGATCTATTTCTCATCGATCTGTATTACGTGCATTAAAATTAGAAAATTACCATCCTTACAAAATACAGCTGCTGCACGAACTTAATGTAGATTACCCTGACTGACGAATGCATTTTTGTGAAATAATGCAAGATTTATGCAACTGTAATCCAAACTTTGTTCGCCAAATTATTGTTTTAACGAAGCATTATTTTGGCCAAACTAAACAGCGAATAAACAAAATTACAGGTATTGGAGTAGAGAGGATCCTCACTGGACGACTGAAGCACATACACAACATCCTTGTAAAGTTAACGTGTAGGCAGGAGTAGTTAACGATAGGATCCTGTGTCCTCTCTCTTTCGACGAAACTCTTACTGGGCAGTGATATAATAATTTTCTAAGGAATGAGCTTATTACTACTCTTGCTGCAAGTTTTTCAAATGTAGATGATCTTGGTTTACCAAGTGGTGATATTTGGTTTCAGCAAGACTGTGCACCTCCGCACTTTGTACGTCTTTTTCGTGAGTTTTCAAACGACTGCTTTCCTGGCAATTGAATCAGCAGGCGGGGACCAGTTGATCGACCCCCAAAGTCCCCAGATCCGACGGCCCTAGATTTTTTATATGGGCATTTAAAATCAAAAATTTATATTAACAAACCATACAGCCTAGAAGATTTTAAAAATCTAAATGTGTATGAAATGAAATGAATTATCCCTGACGTCATTGGCAATGCACAAGAGTAATGTGTCAACAGATTTGCTTATTGTCAAGAAGCCGGTGGATTGCATTTCCAACATTATATTTAAAGGAAACAATAATTTAATTTTAAGCCTATATCTTTTGATTGTTGTTATGAATAGAGTATGTTTTCCACTCTCTAAATGACTTTCATTCAAAAATCTAACAATGTGAGGTATACAAATTTTGATGGTACTGTGTAGACCATTCAATGATCTATCAAAAAAGGCAGTTTTCATTTTTTTTAAATGTCAATAACGTCATGTTTGCAAAGCATAAGTGGGAGACACGTAAACTAAATGCACATATGTGTGTTTTGTGCATTAAATAGAGAGGTATCGATGGTGAAATTGTTCTCATTTTTTTATCAAATGAGAGCGAATTTGGGCCTCTAGAACATGAAACTAAGGTTTATATGTTTATATATATATATATATATATATATATATATATATATATATATATATATATATATATATATATATATATATATATATATATATATATATATATATATTGCTGTAGATAGCAAAAATGTGAGAAAATTAGAAACATTATTGTGGAGTAAAACGGGCCAATGTACATAAAATTAATACGTCCTAATATTTAAATTCCCTGTATAATTAAGAGTGTAAAATATTTTAGGTTTAAATAAGAAAAAGCATTAGGTAGAAGAATACAGAACAAGGATTTTTTTGAGATGTAGTACATTTTAAATTTCACGAAGCAAAAGTCGTTAAAATACAATAGAACTCAGAACAATAGCCTTGTATTTATTTATAGAATTTTAATAGAATATAACGAATTTATTTTATCCTTAGGCAGTAAGTACATTTACTATATTATACATTTATAATATTAAGTTAAAAAGTTTTTTGTAAATACCAATTGTAAGAAAAGACGCAGTGTTCGTTGATAAGGATAGTTTTTTTTGTGCTTGTTTCAAAAGAGTGCAACGAATAAAAAGTTGGACAATGGGAAAACGCAAGGCCTATTAACTTTGTTTTACCCGAGGTACAGGAGAAAAGGTTGTTTGTAAGACAGGTGTAGCTTATTTAAGGAGACGACGACAGGTCGGAGAGGACGATTCATGATTAAATTGCGGCGAGTGAAACCTGAATTGAGTTGACGTGCGATGACACGGTAAAATATGGAAGTTGATAATTAAAACGTAAAAGGCAAGTGCCTGATAATAAAATCATATACAATTTTTGTGTAAAGAAAATAAAAATAAATACCTGGTACACGGTTTGTTAAAACCGTTTTAAATAAAATGGAAATTATTTAATAATCACAGGCAAGCTACTAAATCAAAATAGTAGATCAAATGGAAAGTAATAAGTTCACATCAAACGGAAGAAGCAATCAAGACAAGATTCAGTTTTATCAGCTTTATCGAAATAAATGTGCTGACTCTTTTTCTATAGTGTGAATAGTTTTTAAGATTATTTTTGTCTCATTGATGATTTTAATGTACATTTAGTTCATAAGGGGGATATTGCATAAAGGCCGAATCACTATATCAAAGTTAGTTAATTCATTGTGTTAAATAAATTTGATATGTATTGATTTATCGACAATCTGTGATGATAAATTTGATATAAACTTGTTTAATAGAAATTTGTTAATTTAATCAATCAAAAATAAAACATGCTGGATTGTACTTACATAATCTGTTTAATTTTGACCTCAAATCAAACAAATATTAGTTATATGATAAAATAAGGCTATTTTTCACCGTTAATTAAAAGTAAAATCAAAAGAACGCAACCATATATAATTTTTTTGAAACTTCCAAACTCTCGGGAGTACTATAATTTATAAAAACCATATATTAAACAAAAATGCTAGCCCAAGCACAGAACCCTACCCATGAGATGAGAGAAAAATTTTAAATCACAGCAGTAAGTAAACAATTTGTGGCATAATTTCGCGTTTCGACCTATCGGTCATCCTCAGGGGAATCTAGAATTTATAAGAAAACTTATCAGAAAACTAAGTTTTGCGGTAGGCTCTGCTGCGAGGGCACTACACTGATATAAAAGCAGGCATCAAATTTGGTTACCAGTATAACTTATATACAGGGTGGCCAATTAGTGCGACAAAGTTCAATATCTCCTGTACCAATAAAGTTAGGGGAAACTCTTCTGGGGAAGTTACTAAGGGTTAAGATATGCAACTTCTAAAATTATTTTAGACTGTACAGAGTGCTCCAAAGAGGCGGTGTGGGAACAAATTCATGTTTTTTTAAATCAAACACACTGTATATTTTTACATATTTCGATTCGCCGTTAAATTCTGTACATAGCACCACAATTTTCATGACACATTTTTGCAACGTTGCCAAACAGATTGGAAAATTCTCATCATTTGTGAAAAAACATGGTTCAATTGAACGTGTAATATTTCAGAACTTATAATCATTAGAAACAAGATATTTTTATAATGAAAAGAGAAACGATGGCTGAAGTCCTCTGACACAGCGCGGATTGATGTTTTTGTACAGGGGGTTTTCTATGGCCATGCAAACATTACGAACTTTAAACCTAATTTTCGTGAGTTTTTTTAAATACAACACCCTGTATTTGATTACTTTGTAAAGTAGGGATTTTGATTCTCTTTAACTCTTCTCCAGGTCATTATGTGTCTATCTTTGCTACTTTTTACGTTATTTCAATTCTAGCAAAAAACTGGATGGTTTTCACCATTGTCAATTTTCTAGTCGCCTATGACACATAAAATAGAAAATAACTGTTGACATTTTACATAAAATGTCGTTTTGGTAGCTGTTATATTAAATATCATAGATAATAACATCAAACTAATTTATTCATATTACAGGATACGTGACAAAAGCATCTCAGCGATTTAAGATTCCCTACAATTTCTAAATTGATTCATTACATAATTAACCGTTCAGTTCAGAGAGGCTACTATTAACTTGAATTCACAACTCAATACGTTTCTCAAAAAAAAGTCCTGTTATTTACAATTTCTAAAGTAAATTACTACGCAATTAATTGTTCAAACATTCACTTGAGGGCATAGTTCAATACCTTTTTCCAAAGACTGTGTCATGTTTATACACATTTCCTGAGTAATAATTTGGAAACAGTTCCTAATACGAATGTTCATATCATCTCTTGTATTAAAGGGTGTTTTATAGACCTGATCTTTTACAAATCCCCATACACTAAAATCCATTTTTGTTAGATCTGGTGATCTAGCTGGCCATGGTATTGGCGCTCCTCTTCCAATCCACTGCTGGCCATATGTTTCATTTAAAAAGGTAATGATAGGCCCTGTATAATGCACGGGGGCTCCGTCATGTAAAAACCAAAGACGTTCACTAATAACATTTGGTATTTGCACCATTAACTGTAGTAAATCGTATTGTAAAAAATCCAAATATACTTGTCCAGTTACTCTTTCATCAAAAAAATGCGGTCCAATAACATATTCTCCCACAACTCCGCCCCAAACGTTTAAGGACCATGAGTTCTTATAAAATGAGGATTGCTTGTAGCATAGTAATGGAAATTATGCCTATTTACGTTTCCATTTTTATAAAAGGTTGCTTCATCACAAATCAATATTGAATCCACAAAATTCAGTTGTTGTCTCGTTTTTTTCTGTACCCATGCACAAAAACGCATTCTCCCCAGAAAGTCTTCTTCATTAAACTCTCCCAATAACTGGATATGATAAGGATGCATTTTGTTTGCTTTCAGTATGTTCTGAACCGATGTCCGTCCAATATCTAATTGATTGGAAACACTTCGTTGGCCAATGTGTAGGCTGCACTTCTCGTTGTTTGAAAACGCTCCAATACCTTCTCAAACGCGCTTCTATTGGGTTGTCTTCGGTTTGGATATTTCTGATGATATATCCTCGTTGCTAATAAGCAGTTTTTGTCGCTGGTTCCCAATACAAAAATCATATCCACCTATTCTTCATTTGAAAAATTCATTTTAAATAGTTTTGCTTAAAAAAACGCACTAAGTCCCTTCAATTATCAGCAAATTGTTGATATAATGTTGATATTAACCTTGTCAAATAGAACAGCTACCAAACTGACATTTTATGTAAAATGTCAACAGTTATTTTCTATTTTATGGGTCATAGGCGACTAGGAAAACGACAATGGTGAAAAACATCCAGTTTTTTGCTAGAATTGAAATAACGCAATATGTAGCAAAGATAGACACAGAATAACCTGGACAAGAGTTAGAGAGAATCAAAATCCCTACTGTATAAAGTAATCAAATACAGGGTGTTGCATTTTAAAAACTCACGAAAATTCGGTTTAAAGTTCGTAATGTTGGCATCGCCATAGAAAACCCCCTCTACAAAAACATCAATCCGTATTGCATCTGATGACTTCAGCCATCGTTCCTTTTTCCATTATAAAAATATCTTGTTTCTAGTGATTATAAGTTCAGAAATATTACACGTTTAATTGAACCATATTTTTTCACAAATTATGAGAATTTTCCAATCTGTTTGGCAACGTTGCAAAAATGTGTCATGAAAATTGTGGTGCTATGTACAGAATTTTACGGTGAATCGAAATATGTAAAAATATACAGTGTGTTTGATTAAAAAAAAAACATGAATTTGTTCCCACACCGCCTCTTTGGAGCACTCTGTACAGTTTAAAATAATTTTAGAAGTTGCATATCTTTACCCTTAGTAACTTCCCCAGAAGAGCTTCCCATTACTTTATTGGTACAGGAGATATTAAGCTTTGTCGCACTAATTGGCCACCCTGTATATATATATATATATATATATATATATATATATATATATATATATATATATATATATATATATATATATATATATATATATATACTGGTAACCAAATTTGATGCCTGCTTTCATTAAAAAAATATATTTGCTATTGAAAACATTTTAATGAAGATTCGCTACCATAACGCACTAGCTGTGTCCAGGCTTTTTTTAGCACGCCTAGAAAACAAAACATCAACGATGATCCAGGGAAGATGAATTTAACTTACATATTTCCGAAAGTTATGTTCAATATAATACATAGGTTACGGTATGGTTATAATTAACTCTAAATTAATTGAATTCATGTTACCTTAGATACTGACTGGATTCAAGCGAAGCGACTCCGTGCATGAGAGAGATAACCTAACTTTACTTGATATCAATCCCCTTAACAGATAAAGACACCCAAAAACAAAATAAAAACAGAAGAAAACATCCGCATATCGCCTCGGTAAACTCTACGAATATCCAAAGTTGCTGCTCGCCGCTACCACAGAGAATAAATTCGTCCGCTACCGACCGGGCAAATATTTGTTTAATAATTTATTATGAAATGAAAATAGTTTGTCGCGAACGGGAGTATATAACTTATTCGGAATAACATGTCTATGTTTATCTAGGTTGTTGGAAATTTTAATTAATATTGTTAATTGGTGGCGCAGGCAGCTGGATATATAGACAGAATAATATCCAGAAATTAACCTGGGAATTGGAAAGTTATGTATAAACGTATGGTGAATGTGGAGATCAAAGTTTTGTCGACTGGTTTAGGTCTTTTTGGTTGTAGACTTAATTTGGATGTTAACTGAATATTTATTGTGTAGCTAGACAGCTTTAAATCAATTCTAATATTCCAAAGTTTGCGGTCCAATCATTATCAATTAATAACTGAACTTTTAATCGTGACAGCGCATTCCAACGTTTCTCATTTATTTATTTACACTTAACAAATTAGGAAATGACATAATATGAGATTTTGTGCCTGGGGTAAGCAACAAAATTTTCTATAAATTAAGAAAACTTAATTTTGGTATGTAGTAAGGTCTTTCCTAAGGCAATATATGCACCTAATTTCATTAAAATAGCTTTGTAAATATCGGAGAAAAAAATTTTTACATAAGAAAAATTAAAATTTGAATAACTCAATTTTCTATAAACTTAGAAAGTTTAATTTTGGTACGTAGTAAGGCCTCTCTCAAAGAAATATATAGTAAATTTCATTAAAACAGCTTTGTTATTTTCGAAAAAAAAATTTTTTTCGAAAGAAAACTCAAAATTTTCCCGGAAAACCCTGTCCGATTTTCGTGGCTAACGAACTCATCTAAGTCATTAATAAAAGAAAGACGCTTGCCGAGTTTAATCGTAATCGGTTAATTATTTTTTGAGTTATCAGATGGATACACACACACACATATATATATATATATATATATATATATATATATATATATATATATATATATATATATATATATATATATATATATATTAGGGTGGAGTTGGTCGTTGAACTTCAGATAAAAACTGAGATATTGTGTCGAACGTTGGCATAATTTTTCTCGATTTCATTCTTGCTCAGATGTATCCATCACGTGCTTCACTTCCGCATACAGCCAAACTAGCTTCAGTGACCAGTTTTACGCCTCTCTTTACAGCTTGCGTGTGACAGGGAAATTTTTCAATACAGATATCTATATTTTTATTCATAATTTTGTCCCATATTTCACTGTCACTATATTTTGAAGTGAATGGCGGCTCGAATATTTTTTCTGTTGTCCAGTCTATTAAATCATAATAGTCGTTCGCTTCAAAATTTAATTTCGGGATCAAAAACTCTCTTACACTCTTCCCCTTTGCAGTTTTTCTGGCTTTGAGTACTCGCCTTAGTGCTAATTCTTTAACTTCTGGTCTTTCGTCTTGTAGCATCGCTAGTAAAATATTTTCCGAATGTGCGAAGAAAGAGTTCCGCTGTATTACTCTAAACGCAATTGTTTTAAGCTCATCTTTTAAATAGGAACATCTTTTTGTCATGCTTAGAAGATGGTGCGGGCCGTATTTGCATGAAGGTTTCATTTTTATACTGAACCATGTTGGCGCGTACACTTTAATCACAAACGTAGCAAGCTCGACCAGACTTTCAGATGGGTACTTGGTGGCCACATATAATCTCAAAATTCTGTTTGCACAAGTTAGCCAACGAGAGTGGACCAGCTTTCCTGGTTGCTTATTAGCCAAGTCAGTTGTCACGTTACCTTGTGTAACAGCTTGACAAATTTCCAAGAGATATTTTTGGCCAGTGCTCAGAATTTTCACGTCAATCTCAGGTAACACTGTCTCAATCTTCTCAAATTTCACTACAGGTAAGTCTGCACAGTTCTGTAACTTCTTGCCGATGACTCCTGCGAACGTATTGGGACCTGACGTACTACCATCCAAAGTGTTGAAAAGATGACGCAGTGGCAATTCGTTTGCGTGCAACAAACATATAAGCCAATGTAAAGGTCTTTCAATCAATGTAATTGCTCCATTCTTAGAGCCTGTGTTGACAGCAGTTCCGTCACATCCAATGGCTACAATGGTTGATAGATCCTTAAAATGCAACTTTAGAAAGTTCATTATGCTATTTTGTATAGAAATAGCGGTTCTAGAAGGAGGCGTAACGTGGCCAATGTACTGCGAATCTGGCTCAGACAGCAAAACAATATGTTCTTCGGCAATTGTTTTTCTATGATACTTGTTACCATGTTTTTCTTGAACGAAGGACCTGTCTTTCCGGCCATCAAATTATAAGCCGCTTATTTTATTATCATAACTCGCCAAGCTCGAACTCTGCAACTCTTCTCGGACTTTCCGTCGCTCGCGTCGTAATTTACTTCTGTCTATTACCTTTGAGGAATCTTGGTTAGAAATCAAGGCAAAATCTTGAAGAACTGCACTGGCAATGATTGATGCTGATCTGTCGGAGACACCAGTCCGATCACAAGCAGTGGCAAGATTTTCTAGTCGGTGCCTTATCTGCTTTGTTTGTATTTTTGATTTGGAGGACGATGAGATATCCGATGAAAGTATTGCAGAAAAGTCTGGGTCTTGGTTGCTGTCTGACAAGCTTCCACTACCTTCGGAGGTCTCTGACTCTGCAGTCAATGCCGTATCTGGTGAGGGACTTAAAGTTCACTTAATTGACTGTTTATTTTTCTTCTCCAGTCTCAATTGCCTGCGCTCCAAAAGTTTGGTTGTTTCTATATCTATTGAACCAATATGCATTTTACGGCTTTCCCTTTGATCTTGCAAGAATTCCAGCTCTCTCTTGGGGATTTCTGTTGAACATTTACAGAAATCGGCACGAATGCATTTGCACACAGCAATTTCAAAGAGATTTCTCGTTGCATCTTCGTAAAATTCATTTTTATTTTTAGCTACTCGGCATTTCTTCATTTTCTTGTATTTCTGATAATATTGTATTATTCTGCTTAGAATTTGTTGTTGAGATATAATAGGAATAGAGGCTTTATTCCATAGCTTTGTTAAATCAGTTGTAATTATTTCACACACGTCTTTCACAGAAGGATCTTTCCCATTCATTTTCCACTTCAAGTCATATCTTATCCACAAATAATACTTTATTGTATCTGAATATGTAGGTAACATATTGTCTTTTAGTTTTTCTGCGCCACCAAAGATAGGACACGGCAAATCCTTTCTTGTTTTAGCCATTTTACTGACCGATTAAAATCGAAGTTTCCGCGATTATTTCAACCTGTGGTCCGCGCAACTGACTTATTTAGACTAATTGTACTGTATCCGTGGCGGCATAACACAGTTAAAAGTTCGGCTGGAAGGAGGGGGGAGATATAAGTGTGACGTGGGACGTGTGTGTAGTGCAAATAAATGTGTTGACGATGTTAAAATGAACAAACGGAGGTCGGAGGTGCCTGTCTACTATGTCTACTTTAAATAATATCTCGCAAAAAAATCACTTTTAAAAAATAAAACTTTAGGTTCAAATAATATTTTAGGTACTTTCCTATGTACCACCAAGGCATCGAATGGTTATACAGGAAAAAACCAAATTAAAAAAAAAAATTCACTCCACCCTATATATATATATATATATATATATATATATATATATATATATATATATATATATATATATATATATATATATATATATATAAATTGAAACTGACCCCGGATATGGGTTCTAGGGGTCCTAGTTCGCGCTCATTTGAAAAAATTTTTGCAATATCACCATCGATATTCGTGATTTTTTTAAAATAAAAATTCACTAATAGCTACTTTCCTGTGGTAGAAAGTAAATTGTGTTAATGAGACGTATAGGCCTCTCACCTCTCAGTCCCGCGACCCCAATGAGTCTTTTGTGCATAACACTTTTTCCTAATAGTTGCCCAAAATATTAAGACTTTTCGTATAGTCTACTACCTGTTTGGGGGCTATTTTACCAATTTCGCGAGTTGTTACAGTCACCCCTCCAAGTTACTTGGGGCTCTTGCAGAACTAAGCCATGCAATCGCATAGCAAGTGTTCTGTAGCTTGCGCTACTTCAGTGCAGTAACTGTAGTTTTCACTGTCCATAATACCCATCTTCATAAGGTGACACCTTACTGGGGACTGTATTATAAAAAGTCATGTGATTATTCTCAGGCACTTCCTGCTCGACTCAAGAAACAATTCAGACTTTTCTATTGAAGAGCCTCAGTGGTTCAGGGGCAAGAACGTGTGCCTCTGAACCGAAGGGTACTGGGTTCGATCCCAGAGTTCTCCTTTCACTTTTCAGTACAAACTGTAACATTAACATCAACCGAGGTTCACTGTATTTTTTAGTGAATTTTCTTAAAAAAAATTCACTAATGAGGAGATCCCGACTTTTGAATTTTGAAAAAATTTCTTCAAATGAGCGCTAATTAGGCCCCCCAGAAAACATATCCGGTGTCAGTTTCAATTTTTATATGTTTATATATATATATATATATATATATATATATATATATATATATATATATATATATATATATATATATATATATATATATATATATATATGTATATATATGTATCACACCGATAACTCAAAAAATAATGGGCCGATTTTGATCAAATTTGGTGAAAAAATTCCTTTTGCAAATGGCTTGGATGAGTTCGTTAGTCAGGAAAATCTGCCCAGGTTTTCCCGGAAAATTTTGTGTTTTCTTTCGAAAAAAAATTATATCTCCGGAAATAACAAAGTAAGGGCAACCAAATTTGGTACGCAGATTTACATCCTTATAGGTAAGTCACCTACCAAAATTTAGCTACTTAGGTCGAAAGACAACAAAGTTATAGGCATTTAAAAATAAATAAATTGGGGTTTTCCTCAAAACGTCAAAGTGGCGATTTAAAATGTCAAAATTGGCAACATTTAGGCAAATAACTTAAATCTAATACGGGCTATAGAAATAAAATGTCTCAAGAAGGATGTTTTACAAACCCTAAAATCTTAGTTTCAACCGTCATAGTCCTTCATTTTACTAAAATATTTGCATAAAATGCATTTCAAAGAGACCCTTTCTCCGATGCTTGGCAGTAGCCTTAGCTATAGAGTTTATCATTTAATGGTATATAATTTTTGTCGAATTTTCGTAAAAAATTAATAAAGCTCAATATATCCGTTATTATATAAGATATGAAGAAAATTTGTATATATTAATTATAGGGTGTCTTGAGCTACATCTTAAAATAATATTTCTGCAATCACAGGGTGGCCCATAAGTCGTTGGTGATACAAATTTCCTTTTTTTAATCAAACACGCCTTATGTTATTGCATTTTCCATCGAAATATAATGCATATTTGTAAGAAAATAAATTCTGGACGCAGCAAGTGCGTTATGGTAGCGAATTTTGATCAAATGTTTCATATTTGAACAGCTCAATTTGCTATTAACCTATAAGGTTGACCAAGAAACGTGTTTTTTGGGAACATTTTAAGTTTACTTTTGGAAATTTTTGTACATTTTCACACAATAAAGTTATTTTAACGGAACATGGCACATTGTTTTTACTATATAGGTTATACTGGTAACCAAATTTGATGCCTGCTTTCTTAAAAAAAAAACACATATTTGTTATTAAAAAGATTTTTATGAAAATTCACTACCATAACGCACTTGCTGCGTCCAGATTTTTTTTTAATCTCAACAACACACCACGAGGGCTTACAGCCTAAATACTATCGTACCGCGGATGTCGACAGGGAGGAAAGAGACAACTTGTTAATTCTGGACTTGAAGGTTTGGAGGTTCGGGGGGGAGAGAAACACATGTGCCGGCAAGGAATTCCACAACTTGGAAGTCCTCGGGACAAAAGAGCGGAAATAACAAGATGTTCTATGTCTGATGACCTGGATAGTAAAAGGGTGCATTCGCTCTGTTCCACTGGAAGATCTGTTGGGGGCAGCAGGTGGAGTAATTATAGAAGAGAGCTTCGCTGAGCAGTGCCCATGCAGATATCTATAAAAGAGAGAGAGAGAGAGAGAGAGAGAGAGAGGGGGAGGGAGAGAGAGAGAGAGAGAGAGGTCACCAACAGCACGTCGGTGGGCAAGGGATGGCAGCCTTTGGGTGAGGGTATAATCACCGATGAGACGTATAGCTCTCTTTCGAATGGAGTCCAGGATAGCGAGTGTAGAATCGACAGCAGCATCCCAGATGTGGAAGCAGTATTCGAGGTTTGGTCTTATTTGTGAAGTATATAAGGTATAGAGATTAGCTGGTGTAGAGTATTTGCGAGCCCGGAAGAGAAAACCTAATTTCTTAGCAGCCGCTTCTGCAATTGATGTGACATGTTGGTGCAAATTGAGATTTCGATCCACAGAAATTCCAACAAGTGAAAAGGACTCATTACTTTGAATAGCTTGGTTGTTCATTGTGATGGGTCTAGGGGTGGTGTATCTCTTATGAGAAAGAAAGCAAGACTGTGATTTGGTGGGGTTGAATTGTGCAAGATTTCTACTTCCCCAGTCTAATATTGTTTGGAGATTCACGGAGACAGAACCCTCCATGAGTCTGCGATCCTCATTTAATTGGGCTAAAGAGACAGGCTTAGAATAGTGTATATTTGCTTTCGTCCGCGTAACTGTGAACTGGGTTGGATGTGCCAGAGAGGTCATCGATGTGGAGAAGAAACAAAGCAGGGGCTAAAGCTGAACCTTGAGGAACTCCTGCATTAATTGGATACAGTTTATAGGAATGGCCATCCACGACAACAGAAATGCTCCGGTTGGAGAGGAAATTTGCTGTCCAGGTACAGAGTTTTGGTGGTAGGCCATAGGCCGAAAGTTTCTTAAGCAGCGCTGCTTGCCAGACCTAGTCGAATGCTTTGGATATGTCTAGAGCGACAATCTGGGATTGACCGTGTAGTTCCATACACTTGTTCCAAGAATGGGTGACAAAGCAAAGGAGGTTCGCAGTTGATCTGGGCTGACTGATTCCATACTGCCTGTTGTGTATTAGCCTGTGTTTTTCAAGAAATTTTAGTAATTCGGTGTTTATATACTTTTCCATCACTTTAGAGGCGCCTGAAAGGAGAGAAATAGGCCTGTAGTTGCTAGGAAGCTCTTTGAATCCTTTCTTGGGGAAATGTTGTACTCGAGCAGTTTTTTTAGTTACTAAGGAATATGCCTCTATTGTAAGATGTCTGAAACAGACGAGTCAGCACAGGAGCAAGTTCTGGTGCGCATTTTTGAGAACAAATGTTGGGATCTCGTCAAGGCCAAAGGATTTTCGGGTATTAGAGAAGAGAGCATCTTTCGTACCTTTTTAGTTTTGAAAAAGATATCCGTCATTTTATGCCCGACATTGGGGACTGTTGGTGGTTGAACATTTGGAGATGGGTTGAGAGTAGAATTGCCAGCGAACAACGAGGCAAAAAGTTCAGAATTACCCAGGACGGTAGAAACAATTTCATCCATGCCAGCTTGGACAATTTCGGTGACGTTTTGTGAGATATCTAGGGGTCAGGATGCGAGAAGCAGACAGACGCCAATAGAAATGAGGAAAAGTAATCTCGCATTTCGTCCCAGTTCGCGGAGTTGCAGTGCCAAACGATACGTGGGTGTGATGACTGTGACCCTGGGTTGCATTGCACAGGAAGCAGTGACAATGCCGTGGTCTGAGCGACCAAGGGGGGCGGTGACTGATATTTTATAGCAGTCACGATTTGTAGTAAAAAGGAGATCCAAGGGATTTGAGCTGTGTGTTGGGATGCGAGGAAAGTAAGTAGGTTGCTGAACCATATTGGCTAAAGGACTGCTGACTGGAAAGGCCTCCTCTGCTCTCCCTTGTGGATCGGTTTTTGAGGATCCTAGCCATTCCTTATTATGGACATTGAAGTCACCAAGAATAGTGACCTCGGAAGAAGTATATTCGGAAATTAGGTGGTCGTTTTTTTCAGACAGGTAGTCAAAGAGCTGGACATAGTTGTTGTCACAAGGTGACCGGTAAATGCAACAGATAAATTTAGTTGCAGCCCTGAGAGAGAGTTTTATCTAGAGTATGTCTTTTCTTCCAACTTCTAAATTGAGGAGTCTGGTGCAGGGTAGATTGCTACGGACGTACGCGCACACGCCTCCATGCAATCTAAAGGAAGTAAGGAGCTCATACCCTGGGAAATTAAGGTGATTAGTGGCTGTTTTGGCACTGATTTGAGTTTCGGTGGGGAAGAGGAGTTGGGACCTATTAGCCTGGAGGAAATGGTGGACGAAGTTCAAGTTAGAATTTAGGCCACATGTATTCGAGAAGGATATGTTAAATCTTGATGCTGGCGCCCCCTGTACATCCCCCTCATCCGAATGGAGGGGTGTTTTAACTGCGGAATCTTTTGTACGAGGAGGAGCCATCATCATTTTTGCTTATAAGGGAAACCGACTTATACACCAGAACCGGAAACGTCCGTTGGGACTTCACAGGCCCCTTGATGTAAGGGGTGGTACCTCCACGGTCGTGGAAAAAATCCTTTACTATCACATAAAGGAAAAGTCCACTACCACCTACCATATTGCAAGTATACTATACCAGTCAACTATTAAAGAGCTGACCAGCTCTAGAATTTGCGTATTTGAGTAAGTTGAATGTGTGCACGTTCCGCCCTTCGGAAGGGGCGTAAAGCCGTCGGTTCCGTGTCCATGGGATGTTGGGCACGTTAAAGATCCCTACCACTCCTTACATAAAGACAGAGGTTTGGCAAAGTTTCCAGGATAGTGAGGTGAAACTGCTCCCTGGCGTCGGTGATTGGTAATAGTCGTGGAAATAGGCCGACGTTAAAGACACAAAACACACACAACAGACACAAACACTTTTCTGTTGATATGGTGATGAACCGTTGAACAAGAAATTTTTCTTATGGTTTGTGCATCCAGGTGGGGACCTAGTAATGTTTCTGAAAACAATTTTTTGAACAGCGTTCGGTAGCTAATCTGCAAATTTACTAAATTTTCATTAAATCATTCAAATTTCAATAACTCAATTTGCTATTAGCGTAAGCTTTGTTGGTTAGGAAACCAACATTTAAGTTTATTTTCGGCAAATTTTTGTATATTTTCAAACCATAAGTAATTTTGATAAAATATAGTACATTGTTTCTACTACATAGGCTATACCGGTAATCAGATTGATGCTTGCTCGCATTTGCTATTAAAAACATTTTAATGTAAATTCACTTCCATAACACACTTGCTGCATCCATACTTTTGAAAAATGTTTATATATTTTCAAACAATAAATTTATTTCGATGAAATATGGTACATTGTTTCTACTATATAGGCAACCAAGTTTGATGCCTGCTTTCATCAAAGAAAGACATTTGCTATTGTTTAGTTTTACCTGGCAATTTTAAGTTGAAAGACTGCAATGTTATATGTCATAGCAATCTGACATAATTACAGTGTATTGTGCAAATGTCCCATCCTTTAGAAAAGAGGGTACCTGCAATAATCATGACCTGGACAAATTCTATTCGTTCATCAGATCAGCTTAGAAAAGCTCCAGCACCGAGTGCATTTTAATTCGTACACGACCACGCGTTGTGGTATTACACGTGCCGCCTATATATAATGTATATCAATAGTATATAGTTTAAATATATGATTAAGTTAAGTGTTTCCAAGAAATTTTATTTCATAGCACGATACAGCCCATTTTAATATGTAACAGCAGTAACTACAATCCAGGAAACAGATTCAACACAAATAACAGCTATTAAAAATATTTTAAAGTAAATTCGCTACCATAACGCACTTGCTGCGTCCGGACTTTTTTTATTATCATTCTTTGGATGTTTTATTTATAAACTCGTGTGTGTTTTATGATGCTGATTGTATCCATTATATTAGTGAATTTTTTTTAACAAAATTCACTAATGAGGAGATCCCGACTTCTGAATTTTGAAAAAATTTCTTCAAATGAGCGCTAATTAGGCCCCCCAGAACACATATCCGGGGTCAGTTAAAATTTTTATATGTTTATATATATATATATATATATATATATATATATATATATATATATATATATATATATATATATATATATATATATATATATATATATATATGTGTGTGTGTGTGTGTGTGTATGTATCACACCGATACAACCGTCATTGTCCTTCATTTTAATAAAATATTTCCAGAAGATTCATTTCAAATAGACCCTTTCTCTGATGCTTGGCAGTGGCCTTAGCTATAGAGTTTATCGTTTAATGATATATCATTTTTGTCGAATTTTCGTAAAAAATCAATAAACCTCAATATATCCGTTATTATACAAGATAAGAAAAAAAATGTATATATTAATTATAGGGTGTCTTGAGCTACATCTTAAAAAAATATTTCTACAATCACAGGGTGACCCATAAGTCGTCTGTGATTCAAATTTTCTTTTTTTTTTAATCAAACACGCCTTATGTTATTGCATTTTCCATCGAAATATAATGCATGTTTGTAAGAAAAGAAATTCTGGACGCAGCAAGTGCGGTATGGTAGCAAATTTTGATCAAATGCTTCATATTTGAATAGCTCAATTGGATATTAACCTAGAAAGTTGACCAAGAAACGAGTTTTTCTGGGAACACTTTAAGTTTACTTTTGGAAATTTTTGTACATTTTCACACAATAAAGTTATTTTTATGAAACATGGCACATTTTTTTTACTATATAGGTTATACTGGTAACCAAAATTGATGTCTGCTTTCTTAAAAAGAAAACACACATATTTGCAATTAAAAATATTTTTATGAAAATTCACTACCATAACGCACTTGCTGCGTCCAGAGTTTTTATTTTATTATTGGCTGTGTATTCTTTGGATGTTTTATTTATTGACTCGTGTCTGTCTTATGATGCTGATTGTATCTATTATATTTTAATTTCTGACTTGTTGCGCATACACAATGTATACTAGAGAAATAATAAATATGTCTATGTCTATGTCTATGTCTATAAACAAACGAACTTACGTAATTCTATTACTTTTTCTTAATAGTGTTTCCTCTTGTTCTCACACAACTAACTATTATTGTTCAATACAACTACTCTGTACAATAAAATTTTATAAAAATCTTCAACTTATTTTTTGGATATACCTTAAATGTGTTAACAGTTTGCACAATACCACTGATACAAATAACACACGCTGTTTATCTTATCGTAAAAATGCCATTTAACACCCATATCAGTGTGAAACAGACACATATAACAGGTGAACTGAACCGGATACCAGGCAATATCTATCAAGTAATTGCTTTCAACCGGCTCATATGTCAACAATCAAATCTGGTTTGGAATACGGGAATCCACAATTAATATTGTTTCGAATTTCCACACTTCAAACCCCGTTCGCGGAGATATCTATTCCTGTATATACATACACGGTGACACGCACGTTTGTACAGGGGTGATGGGAACACGTGACTTATTGGCATAAAGACATGATCTTATAAATTGCATCAAATTTAGTTGCGACTACAATAACATTTGCAACCCAAAATTTTGATTTAGTTACAAAATCCTCACATATTCCTTAAAACAAAATTATTCGATCTAAGTAGTTACTTTAGTTAAAAGTTTTTTAGTTTGGGGATTATACGCCCTGGAATTACAATTGTAACATAGGGATTAGTTAAAACTTAACACCGCTTATACAACCCAAGCAACAAATTAAGGCATGTTAACCAGCACTCGAGTCCAAATAACCCAACCAAGTTGTAATTTAGTAATAATTAACTAAAATGTTGCCTTGATTGTCATAATGACTACAAATTTGGAAATGCGGCTCCGAAGTAGCTTATTTTTGACTATTAAAATTACTCCAAAGTCAGTAACTTACAAGCAACTAAATTGGGAAAAAATTGGTTTAATTTTACTTATAAAATATACTTGAATATACTTTTGCGTTTAAATTCCAGAGTTGGTAATTTTTAGGTCGAAGTGTGCCCTAAATTGGACTGAAAATCGACTACCAAGCCCAGATACCTGAAATACCTACTTTAAGGTAATTTATTACCTAATATTAACCTGCAATATGTCTCTGTGGTATAGTAAATTGGAGGTCTTCCTATGAAGTCTAGCTTACATATATATTACCAATTTCATTGCAATACAGCACAGGAAATATTTTGGGCACTGAGCTAACCTAAAATGGCTCTCTGATCGGCTATAAAGTCATAATTACTGCAGAAATGGTCTTCCAAGTCAAATTGCTTACCTTCAAGTTGAAAATACCCATAAAAGCTGACTTGAAATAAAAATTGTCCTCAAAGTTCAAAGTGTACAGCAGTGAAATACATTTGTGAATCTTAAAGGTGTGTCAGTTGACAAACTTCATCAATATAAGTTTATTCTTGTTGTTAATGTGCGTGCACCAGTAACAAATATAGTGTTACAATGCCCCCTTTGAAACCAATAAAAGTTTACAGACATACTACAAACTATTATAGAGTAGTAAAGAAGGCTCACAGAAAAATAGTGATAGATGCTGATCATTCAAACTGGCTTACATCAAATGAAGAACTCATTTTTCAATCCTAAAAAAGTATGACAACTTTATCGGCTACTACCACTAGGTATATGAAAGTAAAACTGAATTTCAATTCTATGCTGGTATCAAATCAGCACGTTTCCCTCTTTAATATAATACATCCCTTTTCATGCCAGATGGAGTGAAGTATTGGCAACACGGTCAGCTGTCATGTTTATGTTTATTTACTTTTATATATATTGTTTATATATTATGGAATCAAAGACCAAAAGCGCTGTATAATCATTCCTATATGTCTCTCCGCTGTGCACGGATATAAGTAATATATATTTCTATACACGAATATGTTTCATTTCTAATAAATTCAAACAAAATTCGTTTACCATATAGTTGAAATTCCCATAATAGGACAAAATGCCTTCAAAGTTTGGTTAGTTTGCCCTGTCATTAGGAATTGTGACTTATAGGTAAAAAAATAGGGCAAAATTAACTTTCAGGTCAATAATGTTAGAAGGGCAGCCATATTAAATTAATTTTGCGGTATCCATCTTGATTGTATTGGAAAATGAAAAATAATATTTTGTTGAATATAGTGTAACCAAATTTTAGTTCGAAAAACACATTAAATAATGATTGTATACCATGACAACAAGATAGTTTTGTGTTGTTTACATCACCAATGCTCCAAAATCAGAATTTCAAGAATTTTGAATAATTTTTTATTTTCACTAATTTTATCTTTTACACGGGCGCTCGAATTTTATCGAAGTATCATCATGTTAACAGAAAAAAACATAACCGCAGTGTTTTTTTTCTTTATACAGTGCGAATCACCTTTATCACTGTTGCAAATATTTGAAGTAAGTTCTTTGATCATTCAAGATGTCATTTTTTAACAAAGATAGACAATACCTCTACTACTCTACTGTTTGTTTATACATACATAACCACAGATCCTGCAGAACCGAATAATGTCACACGCGTAGTTCGTTGTTAAGAACGTCACAGCACTCGGCGCCTAGATGTCAGATTCAAGTAAAGCGTAGCACATATTTACCAATATATTACGTCCATTGGCCCAATGTTGAATGAAAATGCCCTAAATATAACTAAAACGCCTTGGTCGAAACGCCTTGCTGGACCTATTATCGACTTCCATATTACTTTGACTTTATTCCCCACATTGGTAATAACACTTAAATTTTACTTGAAAATGACCTGTGGTGATTTGGTCGCCGACCTATTGGTAGGGCGATTTTACGTCAATTTGACTTTGAATGTTGCTTGGGAAGTTTGTTAAGACTAGGATTCGAAAGTGGTAGTTGTATAAATCTCCGTGTGGGGGGCTACTGTATCACTACTTGGATATTTTTAAATTATTAGCATGGCTCAGAACCATGAAAGATTAACGTGCTTATTCAACAGGTATTAACTCAAATCGCTTAGTAACAAAGATTTAATGAGTAAGAGAGCAATTTACAATGTGTGCATCGTAGGTTGCTAGGTAACCCATAAATTACTTAGCAACGCGAGCCGTAACTTAATAACCCATATTCCTTTTACCGGTTTACAAAGATTCATATAATATTATCACTACATAAACTTATTTTAATTCTACAGCGCTAACGAGAAATTTGACGAGTCGTCGCTTCAAGTCTGACAGTAAGAGGAATCTATCAAATAAGACGACGCATGTGGCGAGAGATTCAACCTACTCGTTACATAATGTTTAGTATCCCGTAATTAAATAAGTGTTTTTATGCTTGTAATTTTTGTATCTTATTATTAAGGCGTCTTTCAAACAAATTATATAATAAAACACTCTGGACGCAGCAAGTGCGTTATGGAAGTGAATTTTCATTAAAATGTTTTTAATTACAAATATATCGCTCTAATGCGAGCAGGCATCAATTTGGTTACCGGTATAACCTATATAGTAAAAACAATGTAACATATTTTATCAAAATAATTATTTGAAAATGTACAAAAATTTTCCGAAAATAAACTTTGAATGTTTCCGAGAAAACTGGTCTCCTAGCCAATGAACCTGAGGGTAATAGCAAATTGAGTTAATGAAATTTAAAACATTTAATGAAAATTCGCAACCAAAACGCCCTTGCTGCAGTCAAACAAAAATTTTCCGAAAATTAAGTTAAATATTGGTATCTTAACCAACAAAACTTAAATTAATAGCAAATTCAGTTATTGAAATTTGAAGGATTTAATGAAAATATTCAAAACGCACTTACTGCGTTCAGATTTTTTTCTTACAAACATGCATCATATTTCGATAAAAAATGCTTAAATGCAGTAACGAATTTGTTCTACGAAAATTATCTAAAAATTATAGACCGTTAAACCATAAGCTTGACTAAACCTACAGCGAAAGCTTCAGAGAAAGGGTCTATTTGAAATGAATTTTATGTAAACATTTTAGTAAAATGAAGGGCAATGACGGTTGAATCTGAAACTTAAGGGTTTGTAGAACAGTCTTCTTGCAAGATTTTCTTTTTACAATCCGTATTTGTGACACGTTCTTTGCCTAAACAGTGCCAATTTTGACATTTTAATTTGCGAGTTTGACGTTTGGAGGAAAACTCCAAAATTTGTTTCTTTAGCTGCCCGTAACTTTTTTGTCCTTAAACTTAGAGTCCTAAATTTCGGTACATGTTTCACTCTTTATAATGCAAATACGCGTACCAAATTTGGTTTCACTTTGTTTGTTCCGGAGATATGAATTTTTTTAGAAAGAAAACACAAAAATGTTCGGGAAAACTTGGTCCGATTTTCCTGGGTAACGAACTTATCCAAGCCACTTGAAAAAGGAAGGTACTCACCAAATTTGATCAAGATCGGTCTATTGTTTTTTGAGTTATCGGTACGAGATATATATATATATATATATATATATATATATATATATATATATATATATATATATATATATATACATGTACATATGTATCTTGCATAATAACGGATATATTGTACTTTAAAGATTGTTTGCGAAAATTCGACAAAAATTATATACCATTAACCGATAAACTCTATAGCCAACACTACTACCAAAACATCAGAGAAAGGGTCTATTTGAAATGAATTTTCTGGGAATAATTTAGTAAAATGAAGGACAATGACGATTGAAACTAAGACTTCGGGCTTTGTAAAACATTCTTCTTGAGACATTGTCCTTCCACATATTAGTTTCAGGTTCATTGTCTAAATATTACCAATTTTGACGTTTAAAATTGCGACTTTGGCGTTTTGAGGAAACCCCCCTTATTTTTTTAAATGCCTGTAACTTTTTTGTCCTTTAGCCTACAGAGGTAAATTTTGGTAGGTAACTTACCTATAATAATGTAAACGCGCGTATAAAATTTGGTTGCCCCTACTTTGTTAATTCCGAAGATATCAAATTTTTTCAATTTTTTTCGAAAGAAAACACAAAATTTTCCGGGAAAACCTTGGCGGATTTTCCTGGCTAACGAACTGATCCAAGCCACTTTCGAAAGGAAGGTACTAACCAAGTTTTATCAAAATCGGTCCATTATTTTTTTAGTTATAGGTGTGACACACACACACACATATATATATATATATATATATATATATATATATATATATATATATATATATATATATATATATATATATATATATATATAAACATGTAAAGTCTGAAACCGACCTCGGATTTGGGTTCCAGGGGTCCTAAATAGCACTCATTTGAAGAAATTTTTTCAAAATTCAAAAGTCGGGATCTCCTCATTAGTGAATTTTTTTTAAAGAAAATTCACTAAAACCTAAAATAAATGTTATAAATATTACATTTCCCTTCACAAGCAGATGGATTAAATGTAAACAATACCCCCCCCCCTCTTATTGTGTCGGCATCAATTTTAGACAAGGTTGTACTCTAGCTGTTACTAGAATAAGCATTTTATTTTATATTTAACGAAGACCTAATTAAGATAGGTAAATATATTGCAACGGGCATCTTTTTTGTTTTATTTCTTTTTATTGTGTCGTAGGTACGTAGGTAATATTTACAATTTAAACAGTTATGCACTGATATTTATTCCAGAACGTGTTAAAGTATAAAATAGCCTAGCTAAAAACGATACTAATGCATACTATGGGATGCTTATGTAAACACAATAACTCTAAAAGATTAAATGCCCCGACCTGACTTGACCATTTTGGCGCGTATGCAATCAATACTTCGGAGTCAGATGATTAAAAACTCTGGACGCACCAAGTGCGTTATGGTAGTGAATTTTTAAAAATGTTTTTATTGCAAATATGTGAGTTTTCTCTTTAAGAAAGCAGGCATCAATTTTGGTTACCAGTATAACCTATATAGTAAAAACAATGTGCCATGTTTCATAACAATAACTTTATTGTGTGAAAATGTACAAAAATTTCCAAAAGTAAACTGTGTTCCCGGAAAAACTCGTTTCTTGGTCAACCTTATAATTTAATAGCAAATTGGGCTATTTAAATATGAAGCATTTGATCAAAATTCGCTACCATAACGCACCTGCTGCATCCAAAATTTCTTTTCTTACAAAGATGAATTATATTTCGATGGAAAATGCAAAAATGCAATAACATCAGGCGTGTTTGATTTAAAAAAAAAGAGAATTTGTATCAGCCACGACTTATGGGCCATCTTGTGATTGTAGAAATATTTTTTTAAGATGTAGCTCAAGACACCCTATAATTAATGTATACATTTTTTTTGATATCTTGTATAATAACGGATATATTGAGCTTTATTAATTTCTTACGAAAATTCGACAAAAATTATATACCATTAAACGATAAACTCTATAGCTAAGACTACTGCCAAACATCAGAGACAGAATCTATTTGAAATGAATTTTCTGGAAATATTTTAGTAAAATGAAGGACAATGACGGTTGAAACTAAGACTTCAGAGTTTGTAAAACATCCTTCTTGAGACATTTGATTTCCATAGCCCGTATTAGATTCAAGTTATTTGCCTAAATGTTGCCGATTTTGACGTTTTAAATCGCAACATTGACGTTTTGAGGAAAACCCCAATTTATTGTTCTTTAACTGCCTATAACTTTTTTGTCTTTTAAGGTACATGACTAAATTTTGGTAGATAGCTTACGTATAAGGATATAAACCCGCGTTCCAAATTTGGTTTCACTTACTTTGTTAATTCCGGAGATATAATTTTTTTTCGAAAGGAAACACAAAATTTTCCGGGAAAACCTGGGCAGATTTTCCTGGCTAACGAACTTATCCAAGCCATTTGCAAAAGGAATTTATTCACCAAATGAAATCAAAATCGGCCCATTATTTTTTGAGTTATCGGTGTGATATATATATATATATATATATATATATATATATATATATATATATATATATATATATATATATATATATATAAACATATAAAAATTGAAACTGACCCCGGATATGTGTTCTGAGGGGCCTTATTAGCGCTCATTTAAAGATTTAAAGTAATTTTTTCTAAATTCAAAAGTCGGGATCTCCTCATTAGTGAGTTTTTTTAAAGAAAATTCACTAAAAAAACCAACCTGATTGGCATAACTATTCGAACAGTTTTTAGCTGTTTCTTTTTACTTTTTGGCACAAAAATAAATTCGTTATTAAAGTTGGTGAAAAAAAAATGTTACACCTTGGTCCAAACGTAGGAAATTTGGACAGTTTGTTGTTCTCATCACATAATAAAGTTAGTAAAAACAAAATGTTAAACAAATTATGCCGGAATCGAACCCGGACCGCCTGTGTGACAGGCGGACAGATTACCACTGAACCGTCATTTTGTAAGTGGCCTGGACAAGCTCGTTAGCCAGGTAAATCGAACCAGGTTTTCATGGAAAATTTTTGGTTTTCTTTTGGAACAAATTTTTATCTCTGAAAATAATAAATCTATGCTAACCAAATTTTGTACGTAGATTACCGTTATGAAAAGTAAACTTATACACCAAAATTTATATTTCTAGGTTACAAGGGAAAAAGTTATACGCATTTAGTTAAACAAATGTTGGGTTTACCATAACTACCATAACGCACTTGCTGCCTCCAGACTTCTTTTAATTCTGTTAAATTAAATTCCGGAAAAAATCGAATTCAAATTATTCCACAGAATTGAATTTTGTATAATTCCATTTGTAGTTTAATGTCAGTATATGAGTTAAATTTGGTAACAATACATCAACGAGCTTCAAAGATATAACATCTTCGAGAAGAAAAGGTGCAATTTTCCATGAAATTGTCAGAACTGACCAGCGAACATACCCTCTCTAAAAAATTTTCCAGTGTAATGGAAAAACTGGATGTCTTCACAAACTATGTTATATATATATATATATATATATATATATATATATATATATATATATATATATATATATATAATATAACCTTGGAAATGGTTTGTAGGGGCTCTAATTCGTGCTTACTTAAACATTTTTTTATGAACTTGTCAACAGATACTGAGATTGCGGTTTCCACCAGGACTACAAAAGATGCATTAGCCATTAAATTTCACTATTCTGTGCCTTCTGTTTTCCCACTAGACATCGCTATTAATGACAAGACTATCATTAGTCCACTAGAACGCCTTTCGATTTGTTATCGATGATAAATTGGACAATTTCTTGTGGGGAATTCTTTTTTCTGTTACCATTACTTCGGTTTTCCTTGTCCTCTGTTTCCTCAGCCCTCTAGCAGGGATGGACTGTCCCAATTCAAATCATTGAAATACTGGTCCTAGAAAAATCTGTTTGTTGGTTTCTAAATGCAGATTCAAGCGGCATTGTTAGTTTTATCGTTTTTTTTTTAATTCGGTAAATATGAATAGCTTGATCCTTTCGTTGGGCAAGTTCCACTAAAAATAATTATGTTTGCTACACAATATTTAATTTTTACTAACCACTTCTCAAAACATTGGAGTCTAAGTATACTTAAAGAACTCAAATCACCACAACCATCTTTTCAAGACCTGACGCTCGTTCCACTAACAAAGTTAGTGTCATCAGAGGATGAAAAATGATTTCATCTTCTAAAATATGTGTTGTGGTGATTTGGCTTCTCCACATGTACTTATCATTGCTCATCACAGATTCCAGTCTTCACTTAATGAGATGATACTTAAGACGGTAGCAGTCGCGAGATCTTAATTATTTTTCTAATAATGGTCCTATTAAAATACCTGGTAGACCATACACGAAGTCTACTTTCCTTTTGGGGGCTATTTTACCTATTTACTGAAGTGTTAGTCACCCCTTAAGGTATTTGAGCCTTTTTCGGAACTTGATCATGGAGACGCATAACAAATGTGTTGTTGTTTCTGATACTTCAGTGGAGTATGTCCAGTTTTCACTGTACACCTTACCCATCTTCATAAGGGGGGTACCCTGTAAAAAGTCTTGTGATTATTCTCAGGTCGTTCCTGTTCAATTCAAGAAAGAGTTCATACTTCTCTGTTGATATGGTTGTGAACAGTATGATAGCATTTGATTCCTCTACCAAGTATCAAGCCAATTTCTTACATCGCTTTTTGTTAGTCCACAATAGGACTCTGGATCATAGAATGGCGTTCTTGCGGCTCTTTTTACAGGCCTATGTGCTTCCTTATTTCCTTCAATTCGTTAGTACTCTGGTTGCTTCAAGAATTTGTTGCAATACCAGGTCAATTTAGACTCGTTTTTAAAAGATTTCAGAGTTTTTACTACTGCTGAAGTGTCGGAGGGGATTTAGATCTCTCTGTTTCTGATTCCTCTTTGTAAGAACTTCTGTGCACAGACATTTGTAGCAAGCATTTCTGCTTGGAAGATGGTGGAAGTTTTCCATTTGTTTAGACCCGTCTGTATACCATACCGTTGAGTTTTTTATCACCCTTTTATTGACTTTGTACCATGATTGCCGCTCACTTATAACCACGTCAAATGGTATTTTCAGTAACTTCAAGTGACCAAACAAGTCTCTTGGTATGAATTTGTCTGCTTGAAATAGTCTTGTGGCAGTTAGTGCTGCTTCCCTATACAGGCATATCTGCAGTGGAGTAAAATTCAACATTGCCTCTCTTGCAGCTGTAGGGTATGAGACAATAGCTCCCGTTATTCCAAGACAGATCAGCTGCTGCAATTTTTGCAATTTGCTTTGTGTTGAGGCTTGTTTCATTTTTGGCCACCATTCTATAGAAGCATATGCGCCATGAGTTTGACCACAATTTAATATATTGACGAAGCCACCCTGGGATTCAGCTCTCTTGTCTTTCCTATGAGTCTACGGAAAATCCAGATTGCCATTATCGTTCTTGGGGGTTTTTTTCCAATGTGTGTTCCAGTTCCGTTTCTCGTCAAAGAAAATCCAAACCAAATCAAATCAAAATTTATTTGTAGTAAGATAGAACTTATTGCAAGAGTTGGGATGATTTAACCTAACTAATTATTTTACAATTACAGAAGTTTTCGTTTTTAAACCCATTTATATAAACCTAAGAAATTAACAACCGAAAGGAAAAAATGTTTTTCGTGAAAGACAGCAGGTCTCCCTCGCCCTCACCCCTTCATAATAAAGAAACTAATCTTACACACATTAGCTATATACGTGCAGAGCGCCCTCAGTCTGAGCCTATCCGAACTCGACAAGAGGCAGGCCAGGCCATCACAATCTTTCAAGGTTTTTACTGTCGAATTTCGGACTGGCGCGTAGACCGGACACTCAAGACTCAAACATTATGTGCCCCAAAGACTTTGTGTTATTCATATTTCAGTCTGTACAGAAACTATCAAGAATACGTGATTGATACCGTTAGCACTTAACTTAAAAAATATACTAGAAGAGGTTCGTAACTGAGCGAGGATACACATCTAGCTAGACGGCAATCCTAACATGAGGTAAGTTTAGAAAAATTACGCCGCGAATGACAGTCGAGTGTACAGAATTGTATAAGAAGACCCCGCGGCTAACTGATGGTCGCTTTCAAGTAGTCTATCCTGTAACTTTTGCAGAATTACAGCTCGATTAGAGATTAGCCATAAGAGAGGTACATTTTTCCACGTAAAGTCGATGTCCAGATGTTTAAGCAGTTCAATAGTCTATTATAAGTCAGTTATATTTTGCAGGAGCATCTCTAAGAGTCAACATACGTTTGACACACAGGTAAACGACTATCATATATCGCCCAAAGTGTGATCATCTAGCTAAAAGCTAGGCTAATAGCAGCGTAGAGTATATGAATTGCTCCAAACTCAAGCCTGACCACCGCGTCGGCTGTAGATCGCGGGAGGCGAAAAACATACTCAATGAAACCAACATGCACCCTCTCAAGCAAATTGCAATATCGAAGACCCCGAACACCAAAACAGTGATGTATTGAATCCACAATAATAGAGTCGTATAGGCGCACCCTTGACAGATGATCAACAACTTTTGTACGGAAAAGCGGAGCAATTAGAGCACATGCCGAAATTCTCAACCTGTCTATCATCATTTTGGGCATAGAAAGAAACAGGGAAGAAGAAGAGAATTGGACGACACGGTATGTATACTGATTTACCATTTTCAAATATTTACCTTCAAAAGTAAAATGTAGCTTATCAGCAATGTGTCCAGATCTAGTGAAGCACATGATCTTAGTTTTTTCATTGTTTACAGTGGGGATGTTTGCGGAACAATACTCATCGAGTATTCTCAACTTGCGATTTAAATCAACAGGAGAGTTCAATGATATAACAAGGGCGTCAGCATCAAGCAGAATTACGACGTCGTTTGTACCATCTATACTAACACCCCTATCACCTCTACTACGAAAGAAGGCCTCCATATCTGCAATGAATAGAGCAAAAAGAAGAGGACTGAGAACTTCTTTCTGCAGAATTTCACTGCTCACTCTGAATTCAATAGAACTCAGAACAATAGCCTTGGTTTTATTTATAGAGTTTTAACATAATATAATGATTTTAGTGAATTTTCTTAAAAAAATTCACTAATGAGGAGATCTCGACTTTTGAATTTTGAAAAAATGTCTTCAAATGAGCGCTAATTAGGACCCCCAGAACACATATCCGGGGTCAGTTTGAATTTTTATATGTTTATATATATATATATATATATATATATATATATATATATATATATATATATATATATATATATATATATATATATATTTATATATATATATATATATATATATATATATGTATCACACCGATAACTCAAAAAATAATGGTCCGATTTTGATTAAATTTGGTGAATAAATTCCTTTTGCAAATGGCTTGGATAAGTTTGTTAGCCAGGAAAATCTGCCCAGGTTTTCCCGGAAAATTTTGTGTTTTCGTTCGAAAAAAATTTATATCTCCCGAATTAACAAAGTAAGGGCAACCAAATTTGGTACGCGGGTTTATGTCCTTATATGTAAGTTACCTACCAAAATTTAGCTCTGTATGTCAAAACACAAAAAAGTTATAGGCATTTAAAGAAAAATAAATTAGGGTTTTCCTCAAAACGTCAAAGTTGCGACTTAAAACGTCAAAATCGGCAACATTTTGGCAAATAACTTGAAACTAATACGGGCTATGGAAATCAAATGTCTCAAGAAGGATGTTTTACAAACACTGAAGTCTTAGTTTCAACCGTCATTGTCCTTCATTTTACTAAAATGTTTCCAGAAAATTCATTTGAAATAGACGCTTTCCCTGATGCTTGGCAGTAGCCTTAGCTATAGAGTTTATCGTTTAATGGTATATAATTTTTGTCGAATTTTCGTAAAAAATTAATAAAGCTCAATATATCCGTTATTATACAAGATTTGAAAAAAATTTGTATATATTAATTATAGGGTGTCTTGAGCTACACCTTAAAAAAATATTTCTACAATCACAGGATGGCCCATAAGTCATTGGTGATACAAATTTTCTTTTTTTTTAATCAAACACGCCTTATGTTATTGCATTTTCCATCGAAATATAAGGCATGTTTGTAAGAAAAGAATTTCTGGATGCAGCAAGTGCGTTATGGTAGCGAACTTTGATCAAATGCTTCATATTTGAATAGCCCAATTTGCTATTAACCTATAAGGTTGACCAAGAAACGAGTTTTTCGGGAACACTTTAAGTCTACTTTTGGTAATCTTGGTACATTTTCACACAATAAAGTTATTTTTATGAAACATGGCACATTGCTTTTACTATATAGGTTATACTGGTAACCAAAATTGATGCCTGCTTTCTTAAAAAGAAAACACACATATTTGCAATAAAAACATTTTTATGAAAATTCACTACCATAACGCACTTGCAGCGTCCAGACTTTTTATTTTATCCTTAGACAGTAAGTGAATGTATAGTATTAAGTTAAAAATAAGGTTTTGTCAGTTACCAATTATAAGAAAAGACACGCAGTATTAGTTAATAGGGATAGTTTTTTTTGTGGTTGTTTCCAATGAGTGCAACGAACAAGAAGTTGGACAATGGGAAAATGCAAGGCCTATAAACTTTGTTTTACCCAGGTACAGCGAGAAAAGATTTTTTGTAACACAGGTGTAGTTATTTAAGGAAGCGGCGACATGACGATAGGAGGATTCGTAAAAGAACTTTGGGAACTGAAACTTTATTCGTTGACGTACGGCGACACTGTAAACATGGGAGTTGAAAATTAAGCGTAAAGGCAAGTGCCTCATAATAAAATCATCTTCAGTTTGAAATGGGAAAAATAAATATGAGTATCTGGTACACGGTTTGTTGAGACCGTTTCAATAAAATGGAAATTAATTAGTAATCCCAGGCACGCTACAAAATCCAAATAGTAGATCAAATAGAAAGCAATTAGTACACATCAACTAGAAGAATCAATTAGACATCATTCAGTAAGTCGTTTTATGAACTTTATCGTAATAAATGTGCAGACTTTTTCCTATAGTGTGATTAGTTTTTAAGAATTTTTCAGTCCCATTGATGATTTTAATGTATCTTTAGCTCACTAAGAGGGATAACAGATAAAGGCCGAATCACTAAATCATAATTAGGTAATTCATTGTTTTAAATAAATTTGTCTTGTATTGATTTATCGACAATCAGCGATGATAAATTTGATATAACCATGCTCTAATGGAAATTTGTGAATTTAATCAATCAGAAATAAAACATCATAGATTGGACTTACATAATCTGTTTAATTTTGACCTCAAATCAAACAAACACTAGTTATATGATAAAGTAAGGCTATTTTTCACCGTCAATTAAAAGTAAAGTCAAAAGAACCAATTATGTATAATATTTTTTGAAATTTCCAAACACTCAGGAGTACTATAATTTATAAATAAGATATATCAAACAAAAATGCTAGCCCAAGCACATAACCCTGCCCATGAGATGAGAGAAAAACTTAAAGACACAGCAGTAAGGAAACAATTTTTGGCATAATTTCAGGTTCATCAATATTAGCGTTTTAAATAAAGACGCAAATTGAATTCTCATGCATATATATATATATATATATATATATATATATATATATATATATATATATATATATATATATATATATATATATATATATGAGACATGCTTGGTTCTCGGGTTAAACCGCGTCCAGAATTTATGGAAACTCGACGTTTCGGCTCCTGTTTTGGAGCCATTTTCAAGAGGTAAAGGAAATATGTAAGGACACTCTAAGGCCTCAATCTGCCTACTCCTTAGAGTGATGAACAAAGGTGGGTAAAGGAAATATGTAAGGACACTCTAAGGCCTCAATCTGCCTACTCCTTAGAGCGGTGGATAAAGGTAGGTTGGGTTGTTGTAGCTCGATTACGGGGCCTCAATCTGCCTACTCCCCAAATCTCACCGGAGATCGTCTGTGAGGTCTCAGTGTGTTCAACCCTAGGCCTCAGAGAGATCTGGCAGTTCGTTGCAAGTCTTGTCTTATATATGTCGTTCCGTCTACCTGTTGCGTCATCAGTGAAAGTAGTGGGGTCACCGTCAATTAAGTGGGGGGCTTTGGTCACGGTATCTAGATGAGGATTAAGAGGGTCACCGGCAGTTGTTGAGGCAGATAATGATGCAACAAAATTGTCTGTGGTATTCATTTCCCTTTTGTGTGTTTGCGAAGAAGATATAATAGATTTCCAAGTAGTCGGAAGGCGAAGACCATCATCTCTCTTATTTAAACAATCGGGACGTTTTTCAATCTCGATTGCTTCGCGGATAATTCTCGTTTTGAAATTGTAAACCGGTGCTATTGTTTTGGCATTATCGAAGTCTATTTTGTGCCTTGTATGAATACGATGCATGGCCAGCGCCGATGAGGGGTCGGATTTTCTAACTGCGAGGGTGTGTTCGTATATTCTATTGTGGATGCGTCTGTTTGTTTGTCCTACGTAAGTTCGAGAACAGTCGGAACAAGGAATTTCGTAAACTCCGTGGGATTCGTTTGGAATCGTATCCTTGGGAGTTTTTATAAGATTTGACAGTTTTTGGTCTGTTGTGAATACGGTTTTGATATTATGGGTTCTGAAAATTCGGCTGATTTTGTCGGTGACACCTTTGATGTATGGTAAAAACGCTGTGTGTTGTTGTGTAGACGCTGTTTGTTCTTGTTGTGGTGTAGTGGTTTGTTGTTGTGCGTTTCTAATGTTTCGTAGTATGTGATTGTTGTCGTATCCGTTTTCTAGCAATGTCTGTCTTAAAAAGTTTAATTCTGTCTGTTTGTTTTTGTTGTCCGTTAGTCTAAGGGATCGTGTTACTAATGTTCGAACCACAGAATTTAGTTGCGATGGGTGATGGTGAGATTGGGCGTTAAGATACCGGTTAGTGTGGGTTGGTTTTCGGTAGACAGTGTAAGAAAATCCTCTGACTGGGTTTTTAGTGATGCGTACATCTAAGAAAGGCAAAGAAAAATTATTTTCCATTTCCATGGTGAACTGGATTTGGGGGTTGATGTTATTTAGGTAAGAAAGGAATTCGTCTAGAGATTCCTTGCCGTGTGGCCAGACAGCGAAAATGTCATCAACGTATCTTAACCAACACGTTGGTTTAAGTTGGGATGAATTTAGGGCTTGTGATTGAGGCCCCGTAATCGAGCTACAACAACCCAACCTACCTTTATCCACCGCTCTAAGGAGTAGGCAGATTGAGGCCTTAGAGTGTCCTTACATATTTCCTTTACCTACCTTTGTCCACCACTCTAAGGAGTAGGCAGATTGAGGCCTTAGAGTGTCCTTACATATTTCCTTTACCCACCTTTGTCCATCACTCTAAGGAGTAGGCAGATTGAGGCCTTAGAGTGTCCTTACATATTTCCTTTACCCACCTTTGTCCACCACTCTAAGGAGTAGGCAGATTGAGGCCTTAGAGTGTCCTTACATATTTCCTTTACCCACCTTTGTTCATCACTCTAAGGAGTAGGCAGATTGAGGCCTTAGAGTGTCCTTACATATTTCCTTTACCTCTTGAAAATGGCTCCAAAACAGGAGCCGAAACGTCGAGTTTCCATAAATTCTGGACGCGGTTTAACCCGAGAACCAAGCATGTCTCACATTAAAGACCGCGGAAATCTTTCTGAACATTATATATATATATATATATATATATATATATATATATATATATATATATATATATATATATATATATATATATATATATATATATATATATATATATATACTATCTGACCTCGGATATGTATTCTAGGGCGCCTAGTTCGCGTTTATTTGAAGAAAATTTTCCAGAATTCAAAAGTCGACCTCTCCTCATTTATGAATTTATGTAAGAAAATTCAGGGCAAAAACACCATTTATTTCGAAAACGACAAAGCTTGGATTAGACAGCCTCATACAAAGTTATCCTTATTTTTATTGCTTATTAAGATCATCCTGGGAAAATGGAGGGTTTCCGTTTGAACAAGATGACTTTAGGCGTTTTCTTGAGTTAATTTTTAACTTTCGTTTGATCATCCTGTATTAATAATTATTAAAATATCATACGTCGTTGACTAAAGCATGCCTCTTCCTATAAGTAAACTAACTGAAATTAACCAATGAAAGCTTCCGTATAGGAAAATCTCCTAACTATATTTTGGCCTGAAAAAGTCATTTTTGAGACATAAAATTTGAAATATGTCAAAAACGGCGAGACTTGGTTATAGGACATTATACATAAAATGTATCCAAAATTTGTCGTATAAACTAAAAATGCAAGAACATGTTGTGTGTTTTCTTAAAAATAACAAATCTGACCGTTACTTCCTCTATAACCAAAAATGCCACCATTCTGAAAATCTTCTAGCCGAGTTGACCCTACCAACATCAGTAGATGACCAAATCTTCAACAATTTTCGATACCAAATTTCGATCGATCGATGTCATTCTCGGAGGAACACCTGTATGACTTTACAGGTATATTTTCGCTTCAATTAGTATGCCGTACTGACGAACTCTAATTAGAGCGAAACCGGTCTACGGTCCTAATTGTGGTGAGAATACACCTAGCCTTACGTACTTTGTCCCTATATTGGCGAAGAAATGGACCAGGGCTGACAATTTACTAAATTCTTAGTTGGTTGTACACAGTCTCTACTTTTTAACATTCTGTGTTATTTGGAGTTGCCGTGACAACATACTACTTGGTTTCGCAACGAGATGGCGACACGTGTAAAAAGCTTGTCTTACATCTCACTTAGTTTTGCGACGTTGGCTACCATAGCCGTATTACTTAATAGGTGTATTTTCGCTGCAATTAGTATGCCGTACTGACGACCTCTAATTAGAGCGAAACCGGTCTACGGTTCTAATTGCAGTGAGAATACATCTAGCCTTATCTGTGTGTATTATTATAAATAAAAGAATAATGGCAATAGTGTCTTACACACAAAGATTTTATTTATACTGAAACTATTGCAACGAAACCAGTTTTCTATGTGTGGGGGCAAAATGGACCCTGGTATCAAAAAAGGTTTATAAAAAACCTTGTATGTCGAAGGGTTAAGCTTGAAATATTCTAATCATAGATACACCTGAAAACCGGAGCTGCGTATAAAATGGAATAATCGCTTACTAATGGTAAAAGAAACAATGTCTTTCAAAATTTTATAATCCTGTCCTGCATAAATTTCTGTGGCTCCTTCTTTGTGTATCAGATGGCCTTTCAGTATTGTATAAAAATAAAGTTAATGAATTGTACATAGTGGAGAGTTATAAACAAGAGGCAGAAAAAGTGGATGGTTGTTGGGAAATAGGCTAGGGTGTTGTGAAAGGCGGAAGTTTTACTTCACTACTTCCGATATTCGCCGCTTCTCTCTAATGGTTTTTCAGACACTTGTGCATTAGGACTTGTAATGGACTTACTAGAGGAGAACTGATTATTTATTTGCATCTTTATATGGGTTATAATAACTTAGTAACGTCATAAGTGGATAATATATTGCAAGCTGTAACACAATATTACCAGAAGCTTGGTTTTTAGCCGAGTTACTACTGAGTTCTTACGCCGACTAGTATTTTTAAACTACTGTACTAAGCTACGTTTGCTATTTTATGTCATCTGTAATGTTAACAGCAATTTCTGTAGATTAAAAGCTGATTGCAAATATTTGCTGCTGGCTCTGGATATAGGTTCTACGGTCCTAGTTCGCGCTCATTTGAAGACATTTTCTCAAAATTCAAAAGTCGCGATCTCCTTATTAATAAATTTTTTCAACGAAAATTCACTAAAAATTATACGCATTTATTAAAAAAAATTGGGGTCAGATCCGTGATATGCAAATTCACTACCATGTCGCACTTGCTGCATCCAGACTTTTTAATACTTGTAACATTTATAGGTAAATTTGCATATTTCTCTCTGAAAAACTCCCAGTTTGCACAATTAAAAAAATTTCTGGACGCAGCAAGTGCGTTATGAAAGTGAATTTTCATAAAAATGTTTTTAATTACAAATATATTGCTCTAAGGCGAGCAGGCATCAATTTGGTTACCGGTATAACCTATATAGTAGAAATAATGTACCATATTTTATCAAAATAATTATTTGAAAATGTACAAAAATTTTCCGAAAATAAACTTTAAATGTTTCCGAAAAAACTGGTCTCCTAGCCAATGAACCTTAGGTTAATAGCAAATTGAGTTATTGAAATTTGAAGGATTTAATGAAAATTTGCTACCACTACTGCGTTCACATTTTTTCTTACAAACATGCATCATATTTCGATAAAACATGCTAAAATGCTGTAACGAATTTGTTCTACGAAAATTAGCTAAAAATTATAAACCGTTAAACCATAAACTTCACTAAACCTACAGCGAAAGCATCAACTCAACTAAATCGACAGCCAAAGCATCGGAGAAAGGGTCTACTTGAAATGAATTTTCTGTAAACATTTTAGTAAAATGAAGGGCAATGACAGTTGAATATGAAACTTAAGGATACGCAGACTCTTCTTGCAATATTTTCTTTTCAGAATTCGTATTTGTTTCACGTTCTTTGCCTAAACATTGCCAATTTTTACGTTTTAAATTGCAAATTTGACGTTTTAAATTGCAAGTTTGACGTTTTGAGGAAAACTTCAAAATTTGTTGCTTTAGCTGCCCGTAACTTTTTGTCCTTAAACTTAGAGACCTAAATTTTGGTACATGGTTCACTCTTTATTATACAAATACGCCACCCAAACTTGGTTGCCCTCACTTTGTTATTTCCGGAAATATGAATTTTTTTAAAAGAAAACACAAAATTTTCCGGAAAAACCTGGTCAGATTTTCCTGGCTAACGAACTTGTCCAAGCCACTTGCAAAAGGAAGGTACTCACCAAATTTTATCAAGATCGGTTTATTATTTTTTGAGTATGAATCACCAACGACTTATGGGCCAGCCTGTAATTGTAGAAATATTTTTTAAGATGTATCTCAAGACACCCTATAATTAATGTATACATTTTTTTTGTATCTTGCATAATGACGGATATATTGAGCTTTAAATTGCGAGTTTGGCGTTTTGAGTAAAACTCCAAAATTTGTTGCTTTAGCTGCCCGTAACTTTTTATCCTTAAAGTTAGAGACCTTTTGGTGCGTGGTTCACTCTTTATAATACAAATACGCGTACCAAATTTGGTTGCCCTTACTTTGTTAATTACGGAGATATAAATTTTTTTCGAAAGAAAACAGAAAATTTTCTGAGAAAACCTCGGCGGATTTTCCTGGCTAACGCACTTGTCCAAGCCACTTGCGAAAGGAACGTACTCACCAAGTTTTATCAAAATCGGTCCATTATTTTTTTAGTTATAGATGTAATATATATATATATATATATATATATATATATATATATATATATATATATATATATATATATATATATATATATATATATATATATATATATATAATAAAAGTCGGGATCTCCTCATTAGTGAATTTTTAGAAAATTCACTAAAAATTGGAGCCAGATGCGTTATATGCAAATTCACTACCATGACGCATTTGCTGCGTCCAGACCTTTTATTATTTGTAACATTTATAGGTAAATTTGTATATTTCTCTCTCAAAAACTACCACTTGCACAATTAAAAAAAATCGCTAAATACCCAGTAACGTAATCTGATCGCTTATTAGATATAAACCAGTGGACATGTGCAGTGGTCGAGATTCGAACGTAATTTATTAAATTTTTAAGCTTGAACATTATTGACATTCGTTTGTCATAGAGTATACCTACCTCTATAATCTCAATGCGACTATTTGACACAGACTCTTATGTGTCTGAATAATCAGCATGAACGTATGAACGCATCTATATACATCTGTTGGACCATAAAGTAATATGTATTTGACATTGGCAGATCAATATATTAACGGTGAGTACTGGCACAGACCAGGGAATCAAACTGTCTAAAACAAAGCATTGTTTAATCTATTTGTAACACATATTATACATACACAGTATCGTTCTGCACTCCTTCTTCATATAAACTTTAACTTTGCCAAATTTCATATCCTTTCGTGCGCGAAATGTATTTAAAAATGGGTACAATCTCTTTTCTTCACGTATTAATATTGTTACAAAGCACTCCAATAGATGCAGGTGCGGTGTTGCCACATAGCCTGAAAATCCCCCAACATCTGGGAATTTTTGCACAATCTGGCAACACCGCATCCCCTGGGGGGTGCCTTGGGGAACCCCACACAGGTAAAGTCTCAACCCTCTAGGACCAAAAATGACGAAGTTACCAACTTGTGCCCCGTTGGAACGGATAACTGAGGCCTGCGCATTCCGAACACCCTGTATATACACCCTGTATACGCAGAGAACCCCTACACGCTGTATACGCAGAGAGATCTTATGGTACTAGAAACACCTCTTGTGTAACATAGGAGTGATGACCACATTTGGATCACCTATATATACATCCCCCTGTATACACACGGGGCCGACCTGTATTCACAGAACCTTCTAGCAAAAGAAGGTCCTGGAACATTCTGGAATGGAACACTCCAGAAACGAAGTGGAAGGAACGACAGGCGAAAGCCAGCCCAGATAGTACAGTTCAGTAAGAGAATGTTGAAGTGACTTGAAGGAGCAGTAACCAGTGTAAAGTGTTAAGAGAGTAGCGACTGTAGTTCCAGTCTGTGTGCAGATTAGTGATTATAAGGCCAGATAAACCAAGTGTTTTGTGAGAGAGACATTCTAGAACTTTTATTGTATCCATATTTAGAAAGTAAATTAAGTGTTTTGTGAGAGAGACATTCTAGAACTTTTATTGTATCCATATTTAGAGAGTAAATAAAGTTGTTTTGTTAAAATTTAAAGTCTCACTTATCCAGAACCCGGCGAAAACGCAACAATATATTGAGTAAACTCTATAACTTACACTACTGTCAAAGGATCAGAGAAATGGTCTATTTAAAAATATTTTTTTGCGAATATTTCAGTAAAATGGAGTACAATGACGGCTAAAGCTAAAACCTACGGCTTCATAGAAAACACTTTCTAACGACGTATCTTCTATATAACTCGTCTTCGTTTCAGGTTCTTTATCCAGAACATGTCAATTTTCATTTTTCGAATCGCGATTTTGACGTTTTAAGAAGAATAAATATAATTTTTTTAAAGGTTCTAACTTTTTTTTGACGTAGAGATTCAAATTTTGGTGCATGGTTTTCCTTTTATGATATTAGAGTTGTTATTTCCGGAGATAAACATTTCTAAATGAAAACACAAAATTTTCCCGGAAAACCTGGTCCAATTTTGCTGGATAACGAAACTGTCCAAGCCACTTGTGAAAGGACGGTACTCACCAAATTTTATCAAAACCGACCCATGATTTTTTAATTCTCGGTGTGACATATATATATATATATATATATATATATATATATATATATATATATATATATATATATATATATATATATATATATATATATATATATATATAGTCACATTTGTCTATGAGAATTAACTTTATGGACTTTGTTGCTTCTATGGTCAGTTGTACTGTGTTGGTAACAGCGAACACTCTGGAATGATTTTTCTAGAAGGGACCAGAAGTGACAGGTGTAGAAAAGTGTAGAAGGTCTAGAATCTCTATGGAGAGTATAAATAGACGAACGGTACATAGAGTGAGTTAGTTCAGTATTGAATTAGTGTGATGCAGAATAAGTGACCATAGAGTATTAAGCGAGTCAGTAGTAAGTGTTGGTGTATAAGAAGCGATCATAGAAGGCGGATAGTGGAATATAGTTCTATGGACATTTAGTAATAGAGAGAAATATTTTTATTGACACTGGTGTTGGAAAATAGTTGGTTATAATAAAATAGTAGTTTGAAATGCTGTGTTTTATTAGATAACAAATCCAGAACCCTGTGGAACGTAACAATATATATATATATATATATATATATATATATATATATATATATATATATATATATATATATATCTGAAACTGACCTTGGATTTGGGTTCCAGGCGTCCTAGCTCGCGCTCATTTGAAAATAATTTTTCAAAATTTAAAGTCGCGATTTCCTCAGTGATTTTTTTTAATTCACTAAAATATGTACAAAGTCCCATCGTCTGGATTCCCTATTCGTTAATTTTTATAAAAAAATTCCCGATTCGTTAATTTTTACAAAAAAAATCACTATAGTTAATTTTTATTAAAAAAATTCACTAAAATATTTCCATACGAGTTCATTATACATAATTCGGTTGGTGATTTGTATACAGAAGTATCGGTAGTTAATTATGAATTTAAAACAACTGTTTTTTACAACCACATACTTGATTTATGTCTTTATTTTTGTATCTAATTAGCCATGAGAACGTCTGCATTCCAGATATTCGATGGCATTCTCGTGCGGCTGTCGAACCAAAATCGAAATTGAATTTTATTACATGCGATCGGACAACTTAGAGGGAATAAAACGTTCAAAAATAAAATACAATGTATTAAACAGCTACAAATCTTATACGTATAGGTATCCGACTGTGAAAACCGGCATATTCAACAACTAATAAAATATGTTGGACGTCATTTGAAGAAATATGGCTCTTTTATATAACATTAATTATTAATTTTACCCAGTCCTGTATCGGTCCACCTTTTGTGGTTATAAAAGGCGAGGCAACAGTTGAGCAGTATTTTTTTGTCAACTTTTGTTAAAAGAATTGAACACATTCTTTCAGGTTTTGTTATTGTTATATTATTTTTTGTTGCTATTATTATTTATGGTGTCTTGTAGTTATTCAAAATCGATTCTAATGAGTTGCACTGGTGAGCTGGTGCCATACATCAAGTCGAAAGGTGCTTTGCCACATGTCCCATACCAGGAGTTTTTAATAAAAAAAATCTGTGTGGGCATTTGTGCGGTGTTTTAGTATTTTTCAACAATCTAGTTTCTATTCTGGAACAAAAACTTTATCTGAATATTCGTTATAGCGAATTTTCGGAAAAAATTCACCAATGTAGAGATCATGATTTTTGAACCATGAAAAATTTCTTCAAATTAGTGCAAACTGAACCCAATAGAATACATATCCAGGGTTGCGCATAAATAACGCAACAAGGCCATAACTTTTAAGCTGAGTAGGGCATCGAATTCAAAATTTGTAGGATTGCGTAACACCATTTGCGACTATTTGGTGGCATTATCGACTACTTGAAGGGCTTTCACTCTTCCTCAAAGAACATTCACTCATCCCAGGTATCTCAGATACCAATGGGACTGATCTCAGATGGAGCCTGTTGCGGTCACCTTTTTGCTACCGTACCATTCTGCTGGATTCTACAGAATACCTCAGACTGCGCCGAGCGGCTCTTTCTCTCTCATACACAAAGAGTCTAAATGAGTAAGCAAGGGACAAAACATCTCGTCAGGAGAACCGTTACAAGCTGAAATGAACCAAGCCTGTTATTTAAGCGAGCGAAAACCGATTGCCGTGGTCAGGTCTCGGTGGTTGTCTACCAACATCACAACCAACTAACTACCTAAAACAAGTGCCGCGTTAGGTCAGACCTCGGGGTTGCCTACTGACAAACAACATCCTAGTGATGAGCTACCCAAAACAAGCCCAGCGTTTGGTGAGACATCGGGGAGTGGTCCACCTAGTGCAGTCACCGCTGAGGTTCTATATGTGGTGTCTCGGTGTTTAGCTGAGGTTAACAAGTACGTGTAGCAGTGTCAATTGAAGTTATTGAACTTGGCCGTACTTCCTGGTTTGTACTTCGTACTTACTACTCCTGGTTGACAGTTCATAGTCCATAATCCCTACCATAGCTCCTAGTTTCTGGCTGTAGCCGCCATTTCGCCGTCTAAGTTTGACGTTAGAATCTAGAAGATAAATTCTATCTCACAATCGAAACTCCAGGGCTGATGTTAAGCTCTGGTAAATGGTATCGTAACACCTAACCTCTCTCTGAGTTTGGGTCTGCTTAAGCCTGCAGGTCAGGCCTGCATTCCTACGAATCTGGAACCCGCTGAAGTTTTCCTTTGCCTTGGTGCAACACATGCCACCTGTTGCAATGGATTATTAAGCTGGGTGGCAAGGTTTCATCTAGGGTTTGACAATTCCTGCTAAGCTGTTTGGACATGTTCCGGTAACAAGTGAGTCCTGTTTGACTTTAATGTTTGTGTCAAAAACTATTACTAAATTTTAGAAAAAATTCAGATTAAGATCAGTCAAATTCATTTACATTCTTAAACAGTGACATTGCTGTTAGGGTTACCTTTACTTGAATGAAATATTTAATTTTTTTACTGCAATAAGTGTAGTATAAATGTGTTTAATTGGTCACGCACTTTTTTATATAATTATCGCCCGTCCTTTAAAATTTGTGTTTGATTATTAATAAATTCTTGAATCCTCAGAATAAAAATCGTAATATTTGTTTAGCAGTCGAAATTAAATATAGACTATTTGTTTAGCAGTTTGAAGTAAGTTAAGGAGCACTAAGCTCAGATTTGAAATTTATCTTGCAATAGGGCAAGCATCACTCACAATCTATGCATATCCATCTGGCCAGAAAGAATCATTAAACAGACACTAATTACATTTAAGAACCTCATTTTTATTTACCGATACGATTTTCCCATTTCTTGTATTTTTACTTGTCAATGATCAGGTGATTTGTATTTTATTAAACACTGCAAACCATATCCAACTATTTTATTATTGTTGAATAATAACTTGTAATGGTGTTTTACTTTTGCTTTTTAATTTCATATCAAATTCCGTTAATAAGTTCCCAGCAAGTTCAACTGGGTTATCAAACTTGATGTTATATAGATATATTTATCAACGAACATCTGTCTTGTATTAAAGGTCTTACAAACATGAGCTTCTGGTCAAGACTAACCGAATAGTAAGTATTAGTTTGATTATATTTATGAACTGACCTAATAACTTTTTATTCTCGTCTTTGCTGAGTTATTAAGATTGACCTCGTCTTTGCTGAGTTATTTATACAAAAAAAATTGTCTCATCTCCTTCGGGTTAAATCATTGATAATTTTAATTTGCAGCTTACATTAATTAATGCCACTGTAGTCGGCTTTTAAATAATCAAGGTATGGTCTAAAGGCTTACTAATACCTTTCTGAAAGTGGTTAACTCACCGAAATTGACACAAACCTTTTCCAAATTCTCAGGCCCTGAATGACAACGCGACACGACCTCTTTTTCAGAAATCTCCGCACGGCGTAGGTAGTTGCAAGTATTACTGCTTTCTCCATAACCTTGTGAAGGTGCTCACCAAGGCCCAGTCTATTAATGTTCTCTCGAAGACTCTTAGGAACCACACCAGTTGACATCACTATCGGAGTCACTCGGAAACTATCTTCCCCCTACTGTCTCCTTACTTACATCTCGACGTCTCTGTACTTAATGATCTTCTCGTTGTACTTTATCTCTATATTAATGATATTCGGAATGGGCACATCAATTAGCGTCACATGTTTGCAGGACCAATCCACAAATATTTTATCTGGCCTGTTGTGGGCAACTTGTTGGTCTGTGGGTACGGTCCGATCCCAGTAAAAGCTCTAGCCTGAGATATCTAGAAGAGGTTCAGGAGTGTATCTAGTATCTATAGTAATTCTTTACCAAAATTCAAAAGTCCTATTTTCAGAACCAGTTCTTGATAAAGTAGTCTTGCAACTGCGTCGTGTCTCTCTTTGTACTCTGTTGCAGCATGACATCATCCGGTGAGGTGCTTGATAGTCTCTGATGACTGACACCGAAATCTGCATTTGTCATCTTTGACCGAATTATCTCCAACGTTATACTTCAAGTAGTTTCTTGTTGGAATGACCTGGCCTTGCATGGTCAGCAGAAACTCCCGTGTCTCTGGAAACATCTGTCCGGACACCAACCAGAAGTTCGACGCCTATTTGTCGACATGTTCCTGGGCGGTCTGATTTAGATGTCGCTTCTGATTTCAAGATTGCAATGTATCCTGATTTGTCCGATGGTAACTTTTTATTCCACTTTCTCTTAATTGTAACGTTTTTATACCATCTGCCACACATATGGCACAGTGTAGTTCAGAAGAAAGCGCCCGCTGATGGAAATATGCATGCAGGTTCATTATCTGCTAGTCCAACTGTTTACCAATATCCAACACTCCTCTTCCTCCTTGGTGTCCAGGTAGGGTTTCTTCTTCTATGGCACTACGGAGATAATGATTTTTGGATTTTGTTAGAAGTGTTTGCACCTTCCGTTGTAGATTTTCGATATCCGTTTTACTCCAGTTCACAATGCCAAATGAATAAATAAGTGTGGAACGTGCATATGTATTAAGAGCTTTAGTCAGGTTCCTGCCGTTGGATGTGATCGCACTACCTGCTTTACTCGTATCGTAAACTAATTTGTCAGATATTTTTTCATTATCGAGTGGTTTATTTTCCCCGCTTGTTGTATTCGCAGGTATTTATAACACTCTTCTACGTCCATTGAGGCAATTTACTGGCCGTTATGCATTTTATATATACCTGTTTGTATCTTTCGTCTAGCTGCACAGAAGGTGCAACATATATTTAGCCCTGCATGCTAATATCTCTGCAAAACCCTTCCACGATTTTAAGTAGTTGCTCAAGGTGGTTCTTTCTATAAGCCATCAAGTTAAGTTTATCCACATAAGGCAGACGATTGAGTCTCATTTTCTCCCTGCCATTGATTTTTATGCCGAAGCCATATATGGTAGAGTTCAGACGGTTTTATAGTGGATCCAATGCGAGGCAGAACCACAATGGACACAAAGTTGCCTTGGAATATAGCCATTCGATACAGTATCGTGCTGGTTACGATGTTATCACCCGTTTGTACCCGTAGTTGGATTTTTATTCTGCAGGTAAACCATGTGTGTTCTAGGAACCTCAGGATATGACTACCGACCATATAGATCATCAGCACACTCATAAGTCATTCGTGTGGGGCTGAACCAAATGCCTTTTTGTAATCCACGTAGGCAGCAAAGAAATTTATTTGCCCATTGAACGCCTGATTGCACACAACCGACGCAATCATTAGCTGTTATTTGCATCCGAGAGATCCTTTGGCACACCCTTGTTACTGGCTCGCAATTATGTTGCTTCGACCGCACTACGCATATATGAGTTTCTCAAGGCAGAATGTGATCACCGCCTCATCAGAACCCCGACATCGACGTTTCGCATGCTATTATGTCCAGCGCCGGCTCCAGGCAGACTGGCGAACTCCAGGCAGCGGTATTTTTCCGGGGCTAGTTGGATTTTTGTTTTCCAGGTGTGTTCCAATGTGTGTTCTAGCAACCTCAGGATATAACTATCGACCTTATAGATCTGAAGCACACTCATAAGTCTTTCGTGTGGAACTGAAGGCAGCGGTATTTTTCCGGGCCTTTGATTTTGCTCCATTTCCATAGGTGTACCACCAATTAATCCTGGTGGCCCAGGTAGGGAGGGAGAATGAAGTTAAGAAAAGAGTAAGGTAATGTGATTAAGGAAAAAGAGGATATTCGCAAGAAAGGAAATAGGCAAATAGGACAGCGGACAGCTGGGGTCGCTGGCTATACCATCTAGGTCGTTACGAGTAGCGCAGCAGTACGCACACAGCCAGAGGGACCCTAGTTTTTTAACGTGGTTGTTACTACACGAATGTTTACAGCTTAAAATAACATAGACAGACGTGGTTGTGTACCAATTTTCAAGTCGTTTGATCAAAGTAAAATAAAGTTATTCGAAATTAATAATAAAATAATCCTCGACATCACTTCAGATTCTGTAATGCAATATCTACAATGTTGGACAAAAATCGATGACGTTTTATGTATTGCTATGCTACGTAAATAAATCATAGATAAAAATCTAAGCAATGGAAGTTGCGCACGTTATCAGCGTGGACAACGTTATGAGAGGAGATACGACAGAGACGCCACCTCGGTGCAGGACCCGGTAGTACGATATCTCTAGTTTGCACAAAATTTTATAGATAGAGCTGTGCACAATAAAGTACAATAAACTAACAATAATTGTGTAAACTGTCAGCCTTGGAGCAGTCCTTTCGTAATACCGGGACAAAGTTTGCATCTAAAAGCGATACATTTTAGCATGAGAATGTATACTATAAATAACAAATTTCGGGACGCAGCAAACGCGTTATAGTAGTGAATTTTCATAAAAATTGTGCACTATTAGTAAGATATATTATTAAAACTAATTCTTTAAATTTAAATGGACCTTGTAGATTGGTTTTAGAGTCCTAGTTAGAGATTATTTGAAAAAAAAATGTTTTATATGGAGCTACAAAATTAAAGTTTGGTCTTAGATATAATATGTAATATGCAAGTGTCTTTAAAGAAATTGTGTTACAAATTTCATTAAAGTTACAAACGTTTTCCAGATTTTTTTTATTATTTACAAAGGGAATGTACCTGTCAGATTATAAATATGGCAGGTATTTTTCCTTATTAATTGCTTGGATCGTTTTGTTTTAGTCAACCCATCCAGTTTTTGCAAACAATTAGCAAAAAAAAATAATCGGGAGGCAGCAAGTGCGTTGTAGTAGTGAATTTTCATAAGAATTATACACTGTTAGTAAGATATACTATTAAAACTAATTCTTTAAATTTAAATAGACTTTTGAGATCGGTTTTAGAGTCCCAGTCAGCGATTATTTGAAAAACTGTATGTTGTATATGGAGAAACTAAATTAAAATCTGGTCTTATATATAATATGTAAGTACTGCAAGTGTCTTAAAAAAATTGTGTTGCAAATTGCATTAAACTTACAAAAGTTTTTCAGAAAAAATATTATTATTTACAAAGGGAATGTACCTGTCAAATGATAAATATGGCAGGTATTTTTCTTTACTAATTGTTTGAATGGTTTTGTTATAGTCAACCCATCCAGTTTTTGCAAACAATTATCAACAAAAAAAAGGTTTTTTAAAACAAATGTGTAGTTATCCGCGAAGCTCATTATGTTATTTTTCTTTAGTTTATTACCCATGTGCGTTTACATAGGTGTTACTATGGTTCCAGATTGAAGATGCTGGCTTAATGTGAAATCTATTGAGCTATCGGATTTGAAATATTTTTACGAAAATTTTCTACCATAACATAAACAACCTTTTTTGTTGTTTATTGTTTAAATAAACTGGATAGGTTGACTAAAACAAAACCATCCAAGCAATTGATAAGGAACAATACCTGTCATATTTATAATTTGACAGGTACATTCCCTTTGTAAATAATTTTTTTTTTCTGAAAACCGTTTGTAACTTTAATGGTATTTGTAACACCATTTTTTAAAGGCACTTGCAGTACTTACATATTATATCATAAACAAAATGTTGAATTTTTAGGTCCACATACAATTTTTTTTTTTCAAATAATGGCTAACTGGGACTCTAAAACCGGTCTCCAAGGTCCATTTAAATTTAAAGAATTAGTTTTAATAATATGTCTTACTAATAGTGTACAATTCTTATGAAAATTCACTACTATAACGCACTTGCTGCATTCCGAACCTTTTTTGTATTTAAATGCCTATAGATTTTTTCTTTTAACAGATGGATCTAGATTTTGGTATGTGAATAACATTTTATAAAGTAAAGCTGCTTACCTAATTTGGTAGCCATAGCTTTGTTATTCCCGGAGATATAAAAAATTTCCAGAAAGAAACCTAACGTTTTTCCGGAAAAACTGGTCTGATTTTGCTGCTAATGAACTCGTCAAAGCCACTTGCAAGGGAAAAGTATTTACTAAATTTGATCAAAATCGGCCCATTACTGTTTAAGTTATCGGTATATATATATATATATATATATATATATATATATATATATATATATATATATATATATATATATATATATATATATATATATATATATATAATTAAATAAATTAAATAAAATTAAATATGTTAATCAGACAATATTTTTTTACCCCACCCATGAAAGTGAAGTACAATACAATTTTTGAACTTAGTAACACCATTTCAGTAGGTTGTGACGAGATTCCAGTAAGGCTGCTGAAAAAATGTGCTGATGTTTTAGTCAAGCCATTAGCACATATCATTAACTTATGTCTGGCTCAGGGATTGTTTCCAGATGACCTAAAAAACTCACTAGTGATTCTGATACATATGTCCCCACTTACTATAATTAGTAAGTGGGGACATATTCCAAAAATAATAGATAAAAATCCTATGTAAGCGAATAGTGGCTTTTTTAGATAAACACAAAATATTTAGTGAGAATCAAAATGGGTATATTAAGAAAGGGTCAACTAACAGGGCAATATTTCAAGCTATCAGGAAAATTACACAGGGACTAAATAAGCGTGAAAGCACAATGTGTATGATGCTGGATTTATCAAAAGCTTTTGATAGCGTGTCCCACGACACACTGTTAGTTAAGTTGTAATTGTTGGGTTTCAGGGGAGTCTCGCTGAAATTAATGAAGTCATGCCTATTAGGTAGCAAACAATGTGTGGCTTTTAATGATCATAGGACAGGATGATTTCTGGCATCTGAGTGGAAGGTTATAGAACGGGGTGTGCCTCAGGGTTCAATTCTTGGGCCAGTCTTGTTCTTACTTTATATTAACGAACTGTCTGGTGTGCTGCCCCATAAGACAATCCTGTTTGCTGACTATTTGGTTTTACGAGCTTCTTCAGATAATGATCTAATTTATGACGCATCACAATCACTGAAATGCTGGAACAGTGGTACAATGCAATTAACTTAAAACTGAATGTGACTAAAACAAACTTGATCTCATTTAGCTATTTTAGCGGTATCCAGTTATCGCTGAAATTTAACTCAGAATTGCTCAGCACGCAGGATGATGTTAAGTTTTTGGGCTTGAAGCTTGATTCTCAGTTTAACTGGAGGGTTCATGTTGGCTATCTGGCAGGTAAACTGTCAGCTTTTAGTTATGTTTTGCGTCTTCTGTCCGATTCTAGTAGTATTAGTGCTGGCCTCGAGGCGTACTATGCATATGTGAACCCAAGGCTTCGATATCGACTAATGTTCTGGGGGAAATCCACAGAAACCGGTGAAATGTTTAGGCTTCAAAAGGCTTGTATCCGCAGCATATACAATCCTAAATATAGATGTTCTTGTAGGAAAACATTTCTCTACAACAAAATACTTACCTTTCCAAGTTTCTATATATTAGAGTGTGCGTGTTTTGTTAGAGAAAATCGGACTTTGTTGTCAGATTGTGAACAACAGCATCAATACAACATTAGAGCACGTTTAAAGGATCAGTTAATTGCTCCACAAACTACAAACAGTATTGTTAACCATAGTGCTGTGGTGCAGTCCCTAAAGTTGTACAATAAACTGACGGTGCAGATAAAGGATCTTCCACCTGCAAATATGAGAAAAACTCTGGAGGCAAGTAGGGAATTTTCATTAAAATGTTTTTATTGCAAATATCTGTGTTTTCTTTTTAAGAAAGCAGGCATCAATTTTGGTTACCAGTATAACCTATATAGTAAAAACAATGTGCCATGTTTCATCAAAATAACTTTATTGTGTGAAAATGTACAAAAATTTCCGAAAGTAAACTAAAAGTGTTCCAGGAAAAACTCGTTTATTGGTCAACCTTATAGGTTAATAGCAAATTGGGCTATTCAAATATGAAGCATTTGATCAAAATTCGCTACCATAACGCACTTGCTGCATCCAGAATTTCTTTTCTTACAAACATGCATTATATTTCGATGGAAAATGCAAAAATGCAATAACATAAGACGTGTTTGATTTAAAAAAAAGAAAATTTGTATCACCAACGACTTATGGGCCAGCCTGTGATTGTAGAAATATTTTTAAGATGTAGCTCAAGACAGCCTATAATTAATATATACACATTTTTTTCATATATTGTATAATAACGGATATATTAAGGTTTATTGATTTTTTACGAAAATTCGACAAAAATTATATACAATTAACCGATAAACTCTATAGCTAAGGCTACTCCCAAGCATCAGAGAAAGGATCTATTTGAAATGAATTTTCTAGAAACATTTTAGTAAAATGAAGGACAATGACCGTTGAAACTAAGACTTCATGGTTTGTAAAACATCCTTCTTGAGACATTTGATTTCCATAGCCCGTATTAGATTCAAGTTATTTGCCTAAATGTTGCCGATTTTGACGTTTTAAATCGCAACTATGACGTTTTGAGGAAAAGCCCAATTTATTTTTCTTTAAATGCCTATAACTTTTTTGCATTTTGACCTACATAGCTAAATTTTGGTAGGTAACTTACCTATAAGGATATAAACCCGCGTACCAAATTGCCCATACTTTGTTAATTCCGGAGATATAAATTTTTTCAAAAGAAAATACAAAATTTTCCGGGAAAACCTGGGCAGATTTTCCTGGCTAACGAACTTATCCAAGCTATTTTCAAAAGGAATTTATTCACCAAATTTAATCAAAATCGGCCCATTATTTTTTGAGTTATCGGTGTGATACACACACACACACACACACACACACACACATATATATATATATATATATATATATATATATATATATATATATATATATATATATATATATATATATATATATATATATATATATATATATATATATATATATATATATATATATATATATATATATATATGTTTATATATATATATATATATATATATATATATATATATATATATATATATATAAACATATAAAAATTGAAACTGACCCCGGATATGTGTTCTAGGGGGCCTAATTAGCGCTCATTTGAAGAAATTTTTTCAAAATTCAAAAGTCGGGATCTCCTCATTAGTGTTTTTTTTTTAAAGAAAATTCACTAAAAACACTGAATAATATTCTGGCGACCAAGGCCTATTATAATATTGAAGATTTTTTAGCTGACAAGTTGTAGCTGTTTGTAATCAATATCGTGAGTGTATAGTTTCTTGAATTGTAATTCCTATGTTTTTATGTTTTTTTAGATGTTGACGTGTTCTACACATTTTTTTATGTATTGATGGTGCGAATATATATATATATGTACATATATAATGTATTTCAGGTATATTACTTTCCGCTTATTTTGAAAATATTAAACATGCGATGTTCTCCTAAGTAAAGTTTCTTCAAATTACGTGCAAGATATTCGCTAAAAAATTATGCAACTTTTTTTTCAGGTTATTTTAGCAATGATAGCGCTATCCAAAATTTGTCTTCAGGTTGAAAGTAAACATAAACAGACGGGCTTTCTTTGAAATTTAAACTGACTGTGTTTTTCTCTAAGTTCCCAATAGTGAGCCAGTTAAAAGTGACGGACGCGTATAGTTTGTTAAATAATTGTCTTACCTATTTATTTACAGCAGGATAAAAATAAATGCACACTTACATACCAACCTGTTCATTACACAAATAGAGTCTCGGTGGTTCAGGGGTAAGAATGTGTGGCTCTTAACCGAAGGGTACTGGGTTCGATACCAGGGTTCTCCTTTCACTTTTTCAGTACAAACTGTAACATTAACATCAACCGATGTTCTGGCATTGTATTTGAGCAAGTTAAATATCTGACGTTTTGCCCTTCGGAGGGGGCGTAAAGACGACGGTCCTGTGTCCATGCGATGTTGGGCACGTTAAAGATCCCTACACTCCTTACAGAAAGGCGGGGGTTCGGCAAAATTTCCAGGATGGTGAGGTGAAACTGCTCCCTGGCGTCGGTGATTGGCTATAGTCGCGGAAATAGGCCGACGTTAAAGAAACAAAACACACACACATTACACAAATAGGAATATACTAATTGTACGTTTCAAAATACAGTTTCCTTTTTTCGTAGAGACTAACGAATTACATATACACGACTCGTCGAGCTTTCCATTTTTTTCTTCGTATGAAAGATAACATTAATTAAACAAGTTGCCGAGGTCACGTGATATTTTCGCAAGGGAAAAACATTCCGCTGGACGAACAAAATATCAATTAGGCACTTTTGTGGGTAATCTGATACTTTCAGATGAATACGTCTGGAAAATAAACGAGAGAAAACAAAATAATTTATGAAAATGGCTGGTAGAGAATCTAGAAGGCGATTTTCGTCCGTTATCTGTATTCGGCATCTACCCCTTTTTAACCGAACCCGGCGATATTTTAGCTTCCAATAATTAAATATCTTGATTAATGGTTAAACAGCATTCAGTCGACCATCAGAAGTGGGACTCTGTAGGCTATCAGGAGCGGGATTGTGACTTTCAAGGATTCAATATTTTGGTAACGTTACCGAACACCAGGATATAGCTTGGAATTGTAGAATATCGTTCTTTGTATGTGTGCGTTTTTTCCTTGTCTGTCTTCCTGAAAAATTAATTAAAACCCTCGTATTGAGTTTTGTTTTATAATTTGTCGGAATTGAAAACCGCGCGTTTATTGTGATTCAATGAACTTGATTAAAATTTTAATATCGTTGATTTGTTTTCATTCGTCACGCCTTAGCATTCTTTGATGAATTAATGAAATTTTTATAAGTGCTTTTATTGAAATTTATTCGAATATTCAATTCGGAAATTGCTCATCAAGCAAAATAATAAAAGAATAACTTTTATTCAAACGAAAAATAAAACAGAAACGGGAAAGCGTTGACACGTGCTTTTGACAGTATTTTTCTGATAATTGCTCTGAAATTATTCAGAATTAAGTTAAAAAATACTGCAACCCACAAAACAGAAACTCATCCACCTGGTTAAACCACCAATAGGGGTAGCCTTAAAAATGCTCTAAGTAATAAAACTATACAGGGTGCAAAAAATCTAGAATATTGCTTATATATCCGAAACCGCTGGACCAATTGCAACCACTTTCATTGCGTTAATGAAATAGGACAATTCAAAATGGGCGGGGAAGCATCTTCTCATCTGCATTTCACGATGATGAATGATCAACTTATTTCAAATTGAACACTTGTATATTAGTGAATTGCTATAGTACTCTTAGAAATGTGTGTGTTGTGTGTGTGTGTGTGTGTTGTTTCTTCAACGTCGGCCTATTTCCGCGACTATGGCAAATCACCGACGACAGGGAGCAGTTTCACCTCACTATCCTGGAAATTTTTGCCGAAGCCCTGCCTTTTTGTTAGTAGGGTAGGGATCTTTAGCGCGCCCAACATCGCCTGGATACGGGACGGACGGGCTGAACGTGCAGACATTCGACTTGCTCGAATACAATGCCAGAACGTCCGTTGAGGTTGATGTTACAGTTTGTACTGAAAAAGTGAAAGGAGAACCGTGGCATCGAACCCAGTACCCTTCGGTTCAGAGGCACACATTCTTATCTCTGAACCACCGAGGCTCTTTTTTTTATTATTTCAACAACACACCACGAGGGCTTACAGCCTAAATACTATCGTACCGTGGGTGTCGACAATGAGCAAAGAGGCAACTTGTTAATTCTGGACTTGAGGGTTTGGAGGTTCGGAGGAGAAGGAACAACATGCGCCGGCAAGTAATTCCACAACTTAGAAGTCCTCGGGACAAAAGAGCGGGCATAACAATATGTTCTATGTCTGGTGACCTGGACAGTAAAAGGGTGCATTCGCTCGGTTCCCCTGGTAGATCTGTTTGGGGCAGCAGGTGGAAGAACTATGGAAGAAAGCTCCTCTGAGCACTGCCCGTGCAGACATCTATAAAAGAGACAGACGGAGAGAGAGAGAGAGAGAGAGAGAGAGAGAGAGAGAGAGAGAGAGAGAGGTCACCAACGGCACGTCGGTGGGCAAGGGATGTCAGCCTTTTGGTGAGGGCAGGGTCACCAATGAGACCTATAGCTCTCTTCTGAATGGAGTCCAAGATAGCGAATGTAGAAGCGGCAGCAGCACCCCAGATGTGGGAGCAGTATTCGAGGTTTGGCCTTATTTGTGAAGTATATAAGGTATAGAGATTAGCTGGTGAAAAGTATTTGCGAGCCCGGAAGAGGAAATCTAATTTCCTAGCAGCCGCTTCTGCAATTGATGTGACATGTTGGTGCCAATTGAGATTTCGATCCACAGAAATGCCAACAAGTGAGAAGGACTCATTACTTTGAATAACTTGGTTGTTCATTGTGATGGTTCTAGGGCTGGTGTATCTTTTATCAGACAGAAAGCAAGACTGAGATTTGGTGGGGTTGAATTGTACAAGATTTCTACTTCCCCAGTCTAGTATTTTTTGGAGATACACGGAGACAGAACCCTCGTTGTGTCTGCGATCCTCATCTAGTTGGGACAAGGATTAGAATATTGTATATTTAAGTGGAGGGTGCTGTCGTCCGCGTAACTGTGAACTGGGTTGGATGTGCTAGAGAGGAGGTCATTGATGTGGAGAAGAAACAAAGTAGGGGCTAAAGCTGAACCTTGAGGAACTCCTGCATCAATTGGATATAGTTTAGAGGAATGGCCTTCAACAACAACAGAAATGCTCCTGTTGGAGAGGAAATTTGCTGTCCAGGTACAAGGTTTTGGTGGTAGGTCATAGGCCGGAAGTTTATTAAGCAGCGCTGCGTGCCAGACCTGGTCGAATGCTTTGGATATGTGTAGAGCGACAATCTGGTATTCACCGTGTAGTTCCATAGACTTGTTCCAAGAATGGGTGACAAAGGAAAGGAGGTCGGCAGTTGATCTGCGCTGACGGAATCCATACTGCCTGTCGTGGATTAGACTGTGTTTTTCAAGAAATTCTAGTAATTCGGTGTTTATATACTTTTCAATCACTTTTACTCTTAGAAATGAATTAAACGATATGAAACTGGCAGATGTATGACGAATCAAGATTTTCACTTCAATAATTTATCAAGCTTTGATCACTGATGAGAGCAGAAACAGCATGTTGAATATATTTTTTAACTGTCCGGTGTGACAGTAATAGCATCACTGTTTGATTTTTATAAGTTCCTTACAAGTTATCGCGTGAAATGTCAGGTTTGAGTGATGCAGAAATTCTAAATACCGTGGGATATGGTGACCGTCACAGAAGGCAGACAGATGTATGTGGTTGATTTGATCCGCTTTTCAGCAATAGGCCTAACATAAACCATATCATCATACGTCAGCAAACTCTGCAAAAGGTTTAAAGTAACCGGTAGTGTTAAAAACCGACCAAGATCTGGACGACCAAAGACAGCATGCGATGGTGATCCAGCTTCGGATGTGTTACTTGACGAGTAAAATATTCCTACTAGATCGTCTTGACAGCTTGGAGCGAGCTGTGTTAAAAAAAGCTGTAGAAATTCATTAAATTGCGAAAAACTCGTCCTTACAAAATTCACTTGCTTCAAGAACTTAATGGGGACGACTTTGACCAGAAATTGGACTTTTGCAAGATTCTCATGGAAAAATGTAATTATGATCCAAATTTTTCCAAGATCTCTTTGTAACGTTCTTGTTGTCAGCGTAATGTTGTGGTGATCTTACGGAGAGCAACAGCCTTACCACAACCTGTGATGTTCTTGAGACTCTCTTCAAGGTCGTATACGTTACTTTAACATACCTTATCAAATCAGTTGACCTAAGCTGAAATGTTAATAAGTTTAAACAAAACAATATTTAAATGAAACTCTGTGTGTTCAATAGTAGGGGTTTTATTCCTGAGCTCTAAATCGTGATTCTATGTTTTTAAACAGTGTGTACCGGTTAACTAATAAGTTAAACCTTAACCGGACAGCAACTACGACATTAAAATAACGATGCTGAACTTATGTAAAAACAATTACTTCTCGCTTCTCGAGAACAACCCCTTGCATGCAAAGTTCACAAGTTAAAAGGTCTGAAATTATTACTGCTTAAAATAGTAGTATAGAAATTATTACCACTTAAAATAGTAGTGCCACTGAAGGTGTCAATTGCTACCAATTTAACAAATAACAGTAAATTAGCTGTTATGAAGAATATCTTCTGAATAAAATTACTTATATCTTATTCCTGAGATATAGTCTATGAAATTACATTTAAAACATTAAGTTACTTGAGTGAAGCTCTAAATATTAATAGTTAATTAAAACTGGAACCATATTATAAAACTCTAAATTTGTCCTGAAACTAAATTTGGTGTACAGATAACAGATTAAAGGTTTGATATAACAAATTTTTGACAGTGTACTTAGCTTAACAATCTGCAGGTGGTGATGTCGGTGCTCTGCTTTATTCTGACAGTAAATGCGAATGCTGGAGACTATGAGGGACTATCCAGGACTTCTCTAGGTGGAATTTTACTATGACTTCTTTGAAAGTGAATGATAAAAAAATGAGTAACTCTTCTAGTCTTCTAGGAGGCTTTTCACTGGATGAATAAAATCCAAAAACCATAAACTGGTCTACAATAACTGAATAACCGTTTCAGCCATGCGAGATGGTTGCTGAGTCTTCAAAATGAAATAATGAAATCGAAATTCTAGTTGATACCAAAATGGCGGACAGAGGCTTTACTAAAGCGTCTCCAAAAAATTTCTGAAATCCAACTTACGTTGCCGAAATTATCATACTGATATTTCTAAATACTTTTCCAGGGTTCCAAATCCGTTTTACACTTAAAAACGATCAACAGTACATCACTGTTAGTTAAAATGAACCTGTTAAAGCTTCATGGAAATTCTAGATCTGCTCGTGTCGAAGCCGAAAATGACAAAGAGACCTGAGATCGTTTTCAATCTCATTAGTTGCTTTTTAATTCCAATTCTGCCAATTTTCCAGCAAGAATTACACTATTTAAAGAATCGGAGATGTAATATCTATGTACATGGATATACTAATTGAATTTTCATATACTCTATGATACGATCTACATTGACCAGTATAGTATCGATTATTCGACCAAAATCTCAACCAAATGACAGAAGGTATTGACATTAAAGAATGCGTCTGTCATAATAAGATTAAACGTCAGAATTAACCTAATCGTGTTTTAATATCAAAACATCAAACAAATAATACAATTCGAAAGGAATTAATAAAAGACTATCCAACATTCTAGCTGAATCATGACGTTGCGTTTAATATAAAACAGAAGTCGGTTCGAAGAATTTTAACGTGTTTTAGAAGGTAGGTCAGTGAAGGTTATTAGTTGTTTACCACTATAATAATGTATTTTAAATTAGTGTTTCGAACTTCTAGAATGAATGTCATAAGAAGAAACTTATTTAAGAAAATACATTTGCACTGACACAATGCTGTAGAAGTCAGTAACAAGTGAATCACTGATTAAGAAGTTGAAGAAATTCCTGTGAACAATTTACACAAGAAGTCAATCAATAAACTGTGTATAGAATATCCTTTTTTTTATGACTGTTAGTCGAGTATTTATTGAAGTAAATGCTTTGAAATCTAAGCATCTATATGTGAATACCACACAAGGTTTTAACTGAAATTATAACCGTAACATCTTGTCCGACGAAGCAATATTTATGTTGAGTGATTTCGTTAACAGGCATAAGTAGATATTGATCTGCAGTTGATAGTGTCTGCAGGCAAGTCATACACAAAGGCCGCAAAAAGTTAATGCCTGGGTAGGTATTCTTGGCCAGAATGTAATTGGTTTCTTTTTGATTCATGTCAATCTTGGGGAAATAAAATGTTTTAGACCTGCTTTAGTAACAAGTAATGCTGAGTTTGGAAGCTATTTTTCCTAACATGACAAACTTTTGGTTCTTACAAGATGGTGACCCAGCCTACATTGGACTTTGTGTTTGTAAACAATTGAACCAGGAATTTTCCAAACAATGAATAGGCTGCCGAGGTGAAATTGACTGACCGCCAGATTACCTGACTTGACTCCATTAGACTTTTTTTGTTTGAAGTGTAAAAAAAGTTAAGTTCATAGAAATACACCAGTGGGTATTAAGTAGCTGTAGGCTCGCATAACCATTGAAATGCACTACAAACATTAAAGTTGGGACTTGAAACGTCAAATCTGGCGATTTCATAACAACGATTCTGAATCAAATGCGTGTTATGGACAACAAAAAATGCTATTAATGTGTTTAGTAAGGTGTTGAATTTTTATGTCAATAGTTGTTGTTCTTCCAAAATATAATTGAAGTAGACCATTTCTGTAGCGATTTCGTGGCACCTTGAATTATGGGTTGTGAGTTAAAAGTATTATATTTTTTATTTAACAAAATCAATTTGAAACAATTTCTCTTTTTAATCAATTAATCAATAAAGATTTGTACCAGCAATGATCATAGTTTTCGGATACATTTTTTTATATTTCATTTTTTTATATTTTGGGGGATTGTCCTGGATTTAAACGATTTTTATCAAAATTCGCTCCCATAGCATACTTCCTGCGTACAGAGTTTTTAACACTAAAGTTCAGCGTTCCTTGCCTGAACAACTGTGATCCCGTATTTTTGTCATCTTGTGTTACTTGTCGAATACGCAGGACTTTTTCATTTGCTTTTACTTTGTTCTAGGTGTACAGAATAGACGAAATTGCTTACTTTAAAAAAAAAAAATCCAATTTATAAACGAGATGTCAACCGTTTTCTGCTTATGCACAAACGGCACATTTTCTGAAGATGTCCTGCTGAGTTAATCAGTCCCTGCGAGTTCTAAGTTTTATCTAGAGTTCGTCGACAATTAAAAAATTAGGGCTTTCAACCTTCCCCAAAGATAAAAGTCCATAGGCGTTAAGTCCGGCAGCCTCGCCAGCTAACGGCTGGGACCTTTTTTTTCCTCAATGGAGCCCGTCCATTATTACCGGCCCGGAAGCACTGTAGTCTCTGGCTTATTATACGCAGCCTATACCATTTTTAATCTACTCATTCCAGGATCACTCTGACTTGAACGAGTCTGGAGAGCTTTTCACTCGCACAGGATGTGCTGGCCTGATTTTTCCCCCTCGATGCAGAGTCTGCATGCCAAGTTCTCCTCAAACCGCTCCATTTTATGCAGGTATTTCTTGGCAGCCATGTGCCCCGTCGAGAGTCATGTTATGTTCCTGAGCTGTTTCCTGCTGTGATTTAGCAGCTCTGCGGCACTCTTTAAAATGGCTTCCCCAATTAATGTCTACCCATGTCTAAGACCTGGATAATCTGCCCAGTATGCCTTAGGTTGCTTTCTGATCCAGGACTTAATGGTTCTCCTGGCGTTGCTCTTCGATATGCTGAGGAAGCATTCTGGGCCCATAAGTAGTGTTGCTGATCCTCTTTGAGAGTCTGCCAGCATCTTCATTACCTTTGACTGCCGAGTGGCCCGACACCCAGATGAGGGTAACCTCATTCTGTCTCGGTATTCACTAGCCAGTGTGGAGTTTACCCGTGACCTACTTCGAGCCTTAAAGGCTGCCTGGATATCTGTAGCTATAAAGATCATCTTGCTGGTGTAGCCTCTCCTCTTATTCTCTCGCACACCGTGCTAGATTGCGTACATTTCGTCCTGGAATATCGTTGCGTGAACACTGAGGGAAATACTGTGACCTACTTTCGGCTTTCAGGGTAGACACTGGCCCCCGTCCCACGCTTACCGCAAGATCCATCCATGGACCAGGCGAATGCGCCCCGGATTAGGCCCGGCGTCTTCTTCCGCCATGCATCACGGTCGGAGATTACCACTGCAAATCTGCCGTCCGTATGTATTCGCGGGCTCGCGCATTCTGAGCTCTTTTCAAGCATGGGTTCCTTCACGATCTCCCGAATCCTGCAGTGGCTCCTACAGCATAAACTGACCTTCAGTCTATTATTGTAGACTAGTCTGTATAATCTCAGCCTGGCCTCCCCCATGATGGTTAATATAGCTATCCAATTATTGATAAAAATGTCCGTCAAAAAATTGACAACTCTTGCTGCGTTCTGAGGCAGTGAAAAACGCTCAATCAGCGGCAGTTCGTCAACAAGATGCTCTATTTGTAGTCTCATGATATTTAAATACGTTTGCCAGGTGAGCGGGGTATTGTAACTATGCGGACCGATAGTGGTACCCCTGAAAATACTTGTACACACACTAAACCCAAATATTTCTTAATTTCTCTGCTCCACAGTTGAATGAGGATTTACTTGTGTTCAAGTATAACAGTTATAACGTTGAAAGTAGCAGCACTACATATATAAGCTTCGTCTGTTCTAATACAGTTCAACGGAAAATCGCGTACTTTGTTACAATTTTCTAGCAACCATTAGCAAAAATCCATCCGGCATTCAAAATCTCCTGATCTAAGGTGATGAACTGTATGGCTCATATTTGTGATTTTTCAGTAGATGCCTAGCATTAGTTCTTTGTAGTTCTGTTGATATCGTTAACTTTCGCGTAGAGGGTCTCGGATTATTTTCAAGATTTTCTAAAAATACTATTTTTTCTAACTCCCTATCCCTACTTGATGCATACCTTTTACGTCTTTTCTTCTCAAATTGACCACTGTTAATTAGATTGTGTCGCCATCATGCGCAAATATCTTGGAAGGGTTGTCCTCCTCTGAATATCGCTTCGTGTTTCCATTTGCTTGCAACCTCTGCATTCTTATTTGCTTGTGCGAAACAGACAATCATGTCCCATCTTTCTTGGTTGTCCAATTTAATGGTAAATTTAGGAAAATTGAAACAAAAACCTCGACGAAAACTAATAAGCCAGAAGCGTGTTTCTCACCTGATTTAAAATTTGACAGCTATCAATAAACAGGAGCACGCTATTTTGCCGCCGCGTCGTCCAAAGGCTACTTGTCAAATGGCGCTTTTTACATGTTATACGTAAAAAAAATTATTGCTGTATTTTTCAAAGAAGAGTTATGTAAAAGTCAAGTGGGCTATATTTTTGGAATGGTAATTGCAAGCTCTACTTAAATATGCCAAAATATACTGGCTGTCCCGTTAAAAAAAATTCTGTTTATAACTACAAAAATATAAATTTAAAAAAATTTAATCTGTACTTGTGCTTTAGAAATATAGAAAAAAGAACACTTACAATGGAAAAAAGTTATAGCAATTTTCCAAAAATGCACAATTCAAAACTGAAACTGTGATAGATATCGATATGCGGCTTCCACCATTGGGTTTGTCATGAAAATTGATCCTCAGACGTTGTCATTACTTTTGCCTATCTCGTTTAGAAATAGGAGTTTCCTTTAAGAGTAAGCAATTTGGCCCAACCTGTACATGATATAGGCAAAAAATATTATTTAAACATAAAATGTGCAACAATTTAAAAAATGTGCTCTGCAACACCTTTTGAGGAAGACACCAACAGTTTAACACAGCACAGATTTTCAAGAGGGTGCTTATAAACTCCTTACACAACCGGTTGAAGAACTGAAATCCAATAACAAACAATTAACGCAAGACGTGAAAAACAGAGCTATTTATCCAAAATTGATAAAGATAAAGAGCAAAATAACACTCAGAAAATAACATTTGCTGAAAAAACAAAAGATAATTTTAGCACAGAGAAAATAACAAAGAAACAAGATACATGCAACAACACTGCTCAAACAAATGAGGGTTCAAAGATAATTACACAGAATTTATAAAATGCCAACAAAAAGTTATGGATGATGGACTGAGTTGGGGAATGAGCAGACGTTATCAGTGAAAGCAAATGATAACCAATCTGGTTTGAAAAAAGTTAGTTAAAATTAGATGTAGAAGAAACTGAAGATAATCCCTCTGCAACACAGTTTAAAGGCAACGAGTCAATGATAGGAATGTTTGTTTCTAGAGTTTATAATACCGAGGAGCTATATACCATTTTAAGTTCCTTCAAGTCGAAGATATCACGTAAAATTTAAATGTCAACAGCTGTATCTGAAAATAATAATACAATAAGAATAAAAAATTATAGTACTTATCATGCAGCACTAACAGCCTACTACACTAATTTTCACAGCAAAGCAACGTATGCCATTGTGGTGTGTTGATACAGTCCAGGTATTACCGATATATTAATGCTACAGAAAAAATCAGTTAGGATTGTGTGTTTAGTTGATAATAAGAACAGTTGTAGACCACCATTTAAGGAAACTAGAATACTTACTATAGTATAGCCAGTTTCTTCGCTTGAATTAATTTTAAGTCAGAAAATAATTTCGGATCTTAATGCGTGTACGTGCGTGTGTGAGGATGTGTATGTGCGCAGAATGATTTTGGAAACACAATAACGTTCGAAAGGTTGGAATTAATAAGTTCATTTTTTGGTATAAGTTACATAGTGCTACAAATTGAATCATGACTTCCACATAGTTGTGATAATTTAGAAAGACATTCTCATGGAATGAATTTAGGGCACACAAAGAAAATATTTGTATTCCTGTACCCATAAACTTTTGAAACGTTATATTATTGGAGTTTTATTGAAAAAATGACAATTTCCACAAAATCACCCCTTATTTATCCCCTGCCCCCTGAAGTGATATTGCCTAAAAACAATTCAAACCGTTCTTTGTCGGGTGCTAACTGGGTACCAAATTTGAAGATGATACATCACTTCGTTCGAAAGTTATGGCACCTATTAAAAGAGAGACCGACCGAACGAAAGACCGACAGACAAAAAAATTTCGTTCCAGAATCAAGTTTACCATATGTTTTGAGACCTTTTACGCCGTTACCAAAAAAAATCGAAATTTTTGTCTACAATATTCCACCCCCACACATTCAACCCCAAATTTAATTTAAGCATAGAATACCAGATGCTTGATGAAATTAAAAGTTTTCTACTAAATAAACCCAAAAACCTTATATTACTCGAAAAAATGTCAGTTTTCGCCAAATAATCACCACCCATTCATCCCCTACCCCCTAAAGCTTTTTACCCAAAAACAATCCAAACCGATCGTTTGCCGAGTGCTAAATGTATTGTATACTAAATTTGAAGACGATATCTCGATTCGTTCTAAAGTTATCGAGGATAAAAGCAGACAGACTTACAGACTGACAGACAAAAAAAGCCATGAGTTAACGGTTTCAATTTTGGTGCATACAGCCTTTGTAGCTGTCAAACATATTAGCTAATAATCCAGCCCTGTTTAAACCACTTTGAGATGCTTTTTTATTTATTTCCAAAATTAACAAAAATAGTGAAGTGGTTAGTCGCGTGAAAATTGTTATATTATAGCAAATTTCTTGTAATAATGTACTTAATTTAAAAAGCACAAATACCTATATGATTTTTTAGCCTTTCTACTAAACCTACTGATTTTAAAATGGATATAATTGTTTCCAGAACACTTTCTTATATCTTTATTGATTCACAAAATTTCAAGGTAAAAAGTGGTTCTGCAAAAACCATATAATTCGTAGGTGTAATATATATACCTGTTGTATCATGATCATGGGTAACTAACCATTAACAACTATTTATGGCTAAGTACCGTCCTGTGCCCTAAAATTTGGGCAAACTAATGATCATATTGACAGTGTGGCTTCAGATGGCGCAGTAAGTAGATTGTTATTGTTACACAAACAGCGCTTATAGAGCTTTAAAATAATATGTTTCCCATTGCTGCGTTGAGAAAGACCTGCGCGTAGGTCTATCACACATATGGCGTATTTAATTGTTCTATAAAAGCATTTTCGGCAACGCTTACACATCAGTATAGTGCTAAACTCCCGTTAGCTGCGATATTTATGCAACATAAATATAGTAGCAATATGTGAATTAACCTCAAATCCAAATTGTTGTTTGTTGTGCTGCTTACTATGTAAAACACTACCAACATGTTTATTAACAAATTTGCTACTTTTATAAAATATTTTTATATTTATTGACTTTCCTTCGAAAAGCACCGCTTCTTTTTACTGTTTCCATTTATTTATTTATTGCAATTGGACATGTATAGAAATTACACGCTACAGAATACGCAACTTGCCACGAAATAAAAAGTATATAACGGTGCTTCTTACAAAAGCTATAATATGTTTTATAAAGATCCCAGCGAACGCATTTTTATGCAAAGGAATAATTTTGTAATATAATTGTTTTCTAGGTGTTCTATTACAGTCGCGTTCCACCCAACAATAAAATAGTTTTTTAACACCTGCGTTCAAGTAGACTATGTTATTTGCAGCTATATTGTATCGTAGAAAATGTTAACAAAACTGTTTTATAATTGCTCACATAATCACTTAACGAAAAGCTTTATAAATGCTTGCAAGTTGGCAGATATGTTTGGAAGATCGTTGTTATAAAGCCATTACAAAACAATGTTGTTCTGTAAGCTAATATATTCTAAAACGATTGTTGTATAGACGTTTACAAAACAACGAAAAACGAAATCTCTAAAATGTTTTATAATTCTGCTCTAAGAACATTCTAACAATAAATTTAAACAAGCATTTTGCTGCGAGAAGCTAAATACTCACCTTGGCAGTCTTAATAGAGCAAAATTGCTTTCGAAGAGCAGTAATATAACTGTAACACAACAAAGTTGCACTATTATTTAAAAATTATAGAACATTTTTGTTAGTTGGGTACTGTTTCAGTTTATATATTTGTATGTGCAGTGCATACCAGAATTTTGAAGATTTGGTCAGGAACGGTCAATTTCACAAGTATAAAACACGAAGCAGATATGATATCAGCATACCATATCACCAGGGCACAGTCGGAAAGTATTTACTGTGGCATTATATTTTTAACAAGGTGCCACAACTCGTAAGGGCAAAACAAATAAAAGACTTTGAAAAGTGCATTAGGACACTCTCCTACCGTATTCGTTTTATTTATTGTTGGAATTTCTTACTACATAAATACTGAGGACTGGGTAATGCCATCTATTTGTATATATCTAAATTAATTTACAACTTCGCACAATTGTATCCTATATGTGCATGTTTAATTTTATTTGTACATGTTTTTTTCTATATATATATATATATATATATATATATATATATATATATATATATATATATATATATATATATTGTAACATGTCGCATGTATTTAACATATGTGACATGTCACACGCGTCAACGCCTTTTATTCGTCTACAATAAAGCTTCTGAATCAGTCCCTTTAGTGACGTCAGAGCGTGAGTCCCTCTAGTGACGTCAGACTCGGCGGTCAGTTACTCTACCGCATCACAACTCAATGGAATACGCCTGTAGACGCGACAGCTTGATGAGATGTCAAGATAAAAAAGTATTTATAAACGGTTGGAATGCGTGACACGCTCTCTTCTCTTTTAATAAGTCAACCTGAGAATGTTATCATATAGTTAAATTTTAAATCGGGAGGAACAGCATGCCTAAATGGGTAAGTTTTATACTTAATTACCCGCTTATTTTCTAGTTGCTTGTACATTTCTTTAGTTGATATTGATATGAGATTGCTTGCTAGTATATACCGTACTAAATCCGCTTTCGATAACTGCTCTATTTCTTATAAACTATATACTGTTAAACGGTGGTTTGTGGTAGCGTTAATTCAATAATTGCTTGCTATTGTGCAATATAATTGTACTTTTAAAGAGATCATTTAAGATTTTATTTCATTTACGTTATTTTATTTTTGATTAATAACACAGATAAGTTTTGTATTTAAACGCAACCTGCTACCAGCCGCCGCATGTAGACCATAAAGCCCTAAACCAACACTAATACACCTGAAATTTTATAGCACCCCGCTAAATGGCACCCTGCTAAATGCCCCCCCCCCCTCAATGCCCCCCGGCTAATCAGGGAACTGCTAAATGGAAACTGACTGACCAAGGACCAGCTAGTCAGGAATTCGCTGGTCTGCCACCATTCGCCTAGAGCCGTCATATTGAGATCCCTTTATCCTGGAGGAGGTTCGGTGACCTCTAAGATCAACCATGTGTGCCGAACCACAAAGCCGTTTCCCCAGGAAGTCGCACCTGTACAATGAGGCCCCTCCAGCATGCTAGGCTGGACGGATACGATCATCACTCCGGAAGCAGCAGTCTGAATCTCGAGCTAAGTACATCATTTATCTGCAATTTTTTTAAAATAATGTATGCTCCACAACTCATTTCAACAGTGTTATATGCCAATTTAAAGTAGTTAATTTATGTTTTTCTTTTAGTTAAATCTGCTTAATTAAATCGAGCTGCATTATATAACCTCAATAATCTTTTAATAAACTGATTTTACTTCTGTTTGTGTGTGTTTTTGTTTCTTTAACGTCGGCCTATTTCCGCGACTATGGCCAATCACCGACGCCAGGGAGCAGTTTCACCTCACTATCCTGGAAATTTTGCCGAACCCCTGTCTTTCTGTAAGGAGGGTAGGGATCTTTAACGTGCCCAACATCGCATGGACACGGGACCGACGGCTTTACGCCCCCTCCGAAGGGCGGAACGTGCAGACATTCAACTTGCTCAAATACAATGCCAGAACCTCGGTTGATGTTAATTTTACAGTTTGTACTGAAAAAGTGAAAGGAGTACGCCGGGATCGAACCCAGTACCCTTCGATTCAAAGGCACACGTTCTTACCTCTGAACCACCGAGGTCCTTGATTTTACTTCTATCTCCTGACTTTTATTTGTGCATCTTAAAACCCGCCGACTGCAAGTGCTAAGGCCCACGGCCTGTGTTAATTTATATTATCTTTGTGCCCAGACTGAGTAGCCAAACTAAAGGTGATTCATTAATTCTTTAATAAATACCTAGGGCATAATAAAATTTTGTTATAATATATATATATATATATATATATATATATATATATATATATATATATATATATATATATATATATATATATATATATATCGTGTGCTCAATGTTTTTACATTTATTTGTGTTTATTGAAACAGCATTGTTGTGTTGTGTTGTCTTATTTCTTTTTGTTGACGAGGCTGTGTAATATTTGTGCTTAATAAAGGTTGGCTATGTCTATGTCTAATCCAGTAGCTATTAGAAAAAACCGAATAGTTAGAGGCTTAGTAATTTATGATTACAACGTAATTCTTTGTATAATATACCACCTCTAATCCATTGAAGCAACATTCCAAGTGGAAAATAAAGAATTTACTTACACTAACAAATTGCAAATAGCCACACATTCTCTAAGCACTCGTGTAAATTATAAATGACAAATACCAACGAAATATGTAAAATATCTGAAACGATCGTAGTGTGGTTGGCATTGTGCGTCTTTTATCTTGCAAATGTGGCCACACTCTTCATTAATCACATTCAAATTACATACAATACGTCTGCAAAAATGATCAGGCTCACGGTGTATCGCGTGTTGTAAGAAGAGCCCACACTTGCACTGATCAATAGCCAGTCTAGTTTGATTTAGTACGTGTTTACGACACTAAAATATTCCCGGACAGCTGATTTATTGGTTGCATTCGATTCCTTAACTGAGAAACTTGAGATACACACCACAACAACTGCAGATATTGTTAAAATCCTTTAGATGTCCTTTGGAGTTAGCGGGTATCCTTGTCTTGACGCCTTGGGTACAGGGAACGACAAATAATTATCAGTCGCTGCTTTGACAGTTTTAAGGTAAATCATTATCATCACAGTGTAAAGGAGACGTTGTGTTTTCATCGCAACCCTGACTCTCCGTCTTCACCATCTCTTTTTATTTAATTGCGTTTCTGCACCCCATACATTGCTTCATGTGTAGAAACATCGTGCCCATTGTTCAATATACTAGTTGGCATTTTAGGAGTGAGGTTGTTGGAAAACGCTTTTTCAGTTTATGTGTTTTTTGTTTATGTTCCTCAGAGTAATACAAGTGATCAGCTTTTAGGCTTTCTTGGTGCTATGTGCTATCCTTATTGGTAAAGTATTCGGGAAGAATTATACTGGGGTATTTTAATATTTCTATATATGCTGACTTGGTTTCTTTCAAGTAAGTAATCGTAGCGAAAATGATTTAAATAACTTCTGCAACATTTTTCAGATAAAACAGTGCAACATTGTTAGAAACACCAATGGACAAATTCTTAACTTAGTGCTATGTTCTAAGACATGCGCTGTCGAAGCAGCTGTGGACACGACGGTTCAGGACGATTTACATCATTCTGCACTTTATCTTCGACTTTCTAGTTTTCCAGTAATAGAACCACGTGGGTACGAAAAAAGAATGCTTCCTGGCAATTCGTGGGACAGTGCATTAGCTGATTCTAATCTTAATGTGGCATTGGCTATTTTTGACTTTGAGAGTGCCCTTATTGGTGAAAATTGGGAAAGTGTTTTTCCTACCAGCAACATTGATGAGGGGTATAAGAATTTTCATCAGTTGTTTCTTTATTACTTTCGTTTAAATGTTCCACTACGTAAGATATATATTACAAGGCTGCAAAGGCTGCTCATAAAAAAAAAACTTGTAAAATGTACTAAAAAGCATTTCTACCAACATAGGATTCTGGCTTCTGATAATCCGACTAAAGCCACATGGCATCTGTTTTCGGAACTAAATGGCAAACAGGTCAATGAACATAACAATATTGTAATACGACATGAAGAGAGGCTAGTTACGGATCCACGTGAAATCGCTAACTTATTCAATTCGTTCTCTGTAGAATGACCTAAAAATATGATTAAAAACATTCCTAAGGACTTAACTACTTTAAACGTTTTGACAAAACCCAATAACAAAACAATGTATTTACTGCCTTTTAGTGAAGTTGTATATTTTGTTAATAAATAAAAAAATAAGTCTGCGTGCGGTCGAGACGAAATTCCACCTTTTTTATTTTAGAAAGTTTTAAGACATATTATAAAGCCTCTTACCTGTTTAGTAAATCATTCATTTGAGTCGGGTATCTTTTCTAGTGACCTAAAGGTTGGTAAGGGCTTTCCTTTAATAAAAAAGAATGATCGGACTATTTTGAACAACTATCGGCTGATTACATTATCTATGACTTTTTCAAAAGTATTTGAATATAAATATCTAAATCGCTTGGAACAATTTTTTCGGTCGTGTAGTATATTGTCTGCCTGTCAGCACGGATTTAGAAAGAGTCACTCCACTACAACAGCTCTCATTGACTTCTATCAAAACTTAATCACTTGTTTGGAGGCTGGCGAGTGCCCTGTTGGGATTTTTTGTGATCTCAGTAGGGCCTTCGATTGTGTTGACCACAGGGTGCTGTGTGACAGACTTTATTGTTATGGTTTGAGAGGTAATGCGTTTGGCTGGATTGAGTCTTACCTAACAGACAGAGAACGGTATCTTGATATAAAGTTCAAGACATCAGAAGGAATAAGTAGGGTATGTTCTGAGCGTGTTGTTCCTACTGGTGTGCCTCAAGGCTCAATACTGGGCCCTATTCTTTTTATCTTTTACGTCAATGAGCTTGATAAAGTATCTCCTGATGAGCATTTTACTCTATGTACGGATGATACGTCTCTAATCATTTCTGAAAAGACAGATGATGCTTTGAGTAATAAGTGTCATCATGTTTTTAATAACTTAAAGAGTTGGTTCTCTCGGTGCCTGATATATTTTAATTCGTCGAAGACAGAAATGGTGAGATTACATCTGCGACTACAGTCATATTGATTCTATATATGTCTGTGGGGTCATTCTACAT